>VZTX01025444.1:0-372736 GCA_013400915.1 Pardalotus punctatus
GCCAGAGCTGTGCCCGGGCGCGCCGCCCCGGCCCGGAGATGCCCTGAGGGAGGGCAGTGAGTGAGGTCCCTGTCGCCTCCTGGGCCGCCTCCGTCCCTGGCTGCGGGTCGTTCCACGGGCCGAGCGAGGAAGGAGTCCGCCGGGGTTCGCCACGGTGGCTTTGTGGATGTGCGTGTGCCTTCTTGTTTTTTTTTTTNNNGTGTGCCTTCTTTTTTTTTTTTGGGCGCTCATGCCAATCTTGTTGCCCTTGCACCGAGTGCCAGCCTCCAGGGAAGTTGATAAGGCAGAATGCATGGGAGGCAGTACCTGTCAGCTTCTTGCTAGCAGCCTTGGCCTAGCACAGCTAGCTGTGAAGTCAAAATACTTTGGGACAGCATGTGAGCAGATAAGCCAAAGTGAACAGATTGAGTAAGAGGGAGCCATTTGTATGCGACTTCCCAGCCTGCAGTTCGTTTTGCCACCTTAGCTTTAAATCAAGGAATGCGGTAACGCTTGGATGAATACAGCAGGGCAGGATTTTGTGGAAGTCAAAGGTCTTTTGTATTCTGACCTACTGAAGGCAAAACTGAAGTGCCTAGTAAGAAGAAGAGGAACCGGGTACCTCATTAAATCCTCTTTTGTTCCCATTTGTACCCAATGGTTGATGGAAAGATCAGTCAACCAGTTACTGGATGAAGGTGATACCTAGCCAGTAAACTTCAAATTTCACAGCTGACTGTCTTTTGGAGCTTCCTGTGTTCCCGTTCATTCACCAGCGAGCTTAAAACTTCACTAGATGACAGACTGGAGTGCTTGAATGAGGATTCTCTTCTGGCAAGCTTTCTGGAATAGTCTGTCTTGACTGTCTTAGCCTGGATGAGATGGTATGCTGTTGAATCCTAAGTTAGGGCATATCTACATACCTAGCAGAAACTGCTAGGAACATACAGAAATTTTAAAACATTTTCCTTGGTTCTTTTCTTGGTTTTGCAAATTTGCAGTATAATTCTGTATCGCTCAGCATCTTAAGATTTCTTTTCTTTTTGCATTTCTGCTTAGAGATTTCATTAATTCTGCTTTTTCTGTTTCTTGAATGTTGCCTTGACTCTGATTCTTTTCATCTGATCACCGTTCTGTTGCTCTAGGCCTTGAAGTGGCTTCAGTTTTTGTGTCTTATGTTTTTCTCACCTTTTTTTTTCTCTTGCTATCTGTCTTCATCATTTATTCATTCTTTTTTGGTGGAATCTTACTGAGAGACTTCCTCCAATAGCAGAATTTTTTTCCTCCTTTTGCTTTCAGTAATATTCAGTGATTTCAAGTGGCTACTGCTGAAGTGATTCTTTCTTTATCAGTTTTTCTTCAATTTGTGGTGATTCTGCTTTCCTCAGCATCACTGAAGTAAGAGTTTCCCTTGATCTTGAGAAGTAGGAAAAAAATTTCTACTACTTCTTCCACTGTTTATTGTGGAATAGGCTTAGGGCTCCTCTTAGTGGCAGGATTTTAATAGCACACACACAAATTGTACTACTTTAGGGTGAATATTAAAACGACTTGTGATGCTGCTTTCATCCCAGGGTGTGTCGCTTTCATAGTTATCCTTTCTTATATTAAACAGTTTACTTCTTAAAGAAAGCTGGTTTAATAAAGACGAGATAAAAAATGCTGTTAAATTTGCAGTGTAAACAGATGCTAACCCCAAGGGAGTAAGAATCTTCTCATTTCTGTGTACCCTACTTATTACCTTTAGTGCTAGAATTTAAGAGTAAATTGTTTTGCATGTGAGGTATGTTGCTTCAGGAGTTTTGGTCACTAAAGATAAAGAATTGCATAATATTTGTTCAGAAGCAACGCTCAGTGTTGAGCAGTAGATTTGCAGTCCTCTTGGACATATGGGGACAATACATGACAACATATGGGGTGTCTGCATTTAACATAAGGTCACTTCTGCTTATGTAGATAAGAACTGATGTTAAGCCATTGCAATTAAGAGAACTAGAAACTTTGTTTGCTGTACAAGACAAAGTAAATTAAGCTTAAACCAATGTAAAAACATTAACATGTGCAAACACTCAGTTTTACCTATTGACTTGAATTGCCTCAATACAGCATGTTTAGATAGTGTTTTAACTTTGTGTATACAAATCAACTGCACAATTACAAAGGCAAGGCCTTGCATGTTAAAAGTTTGGAGACCTTCATGGTGGACTTAGGAAACTGGAGTGTATCTAGCCCGATATAACCTTGGCCACTACAGCCTAGGCTTCTATTAATAGCAAGGGAATCAAATGTGGAGCCTACTTACGAACTTTATCTACCATCTGTCTGCTCAGATAAAATTTTGTGTAGATGCTGTATATGAATATTATAGTAACGTTCTTTTGTTTCTGTTCTTGTTATTTGGTCTCCATATTCAGAGTTTATTTATTTGATGCAGCTCAAAAATACTTCTCATGAAGTCTTAGTTAACTGATCTGCTATAAAGGAAATCTCTCCAGTTTAGAATCTGGAATATCTTGTCATTGCTTTTAGGGTGGCTAATGTAAATCTAGAGATGGTTTGCTCTGGAGTATGAGGATGGGTATGTGTTAATCTTGTAGTTCTAATTAAATGTATAATTGGCTTTGTAGGGATACCTGAGTGGTAGGGTTTTTATTTCTGGTGCCTTTATGAAAAGAAGCAGGAATATAGCGTAATAGATGGATGCTGATTTGCCTTGTGTATCTTGATTTGCTTTAGGTATCTTGTGTAATTCTCATTTGTTTTAGAAAAATTAGATTGTCACATTTTTGAACTTTTTGATTTCCATGCAGATTTCAGTGGTTTTGATGGTTAATTGCAGTTGGTCTGATCTACTAGAATGGAATGCAGGCTTTAGAAAATACCCAAGTTTGTAAATGTAGCTGCTTGTGAAAGCATTAAAAATTCTGCCTGTGGCAAGGTTGAATAGATTTTAAAATCCATTGATATGTCAGGAGGTGGAAATAGTTTGTAGTTGTCTCCCATATGGTATCTAGCTGTTTGCAAATGAAATTTAGCAGCTCCTTCCGAGGTAATTAATAATGTTCTGAAGAAGGCAAAATCTTCAGTTCTAAAGCACTTCAAGTAGACATATGCTCATAGTTCAAATTAGTTCATCTGTTGGATTAAAAAAACTCCATGCAGTTGAACAGGGGAAAATTCAGACTGGAGTATTTTTTGGTTGCTAGATGGTTTTGTATTATAATGAAACTAACAGTTTATGAAATAAGCTTGAAGAAAGCAGTATGCCATATAGTTATTATAGAAGTAGAACTAGTCAATAATCAGTTACTGATGAGTACCATCTTGTTTCTATGGCTGTGTTGTTCTGATTCCCCTCTAAGTCTATAGACAATAACATGATATACTAGAGAGCATCAGCACTTTGGCTATTGTGTTCTGCCGTGTCCTGTTTCAGAGTATGTCTTGCTGTGTGTTGACTTATTTGTTAAATTAATCATGTGGGAAGCAGATGTTTCAGTGCTTCATTACAGTACAACAAGAATAATACCTCCATCAGTGGTTGCATATCCTGAAAGGCAAAAAGCCAGGTTAAAAATTTCATTAAATAGGCTTTTGCAGCGATGTTTGCTGTGTATTTCTTGGTAGTTATGGTAGCCAGTGACTCCATTGACATAGAGTATTGCCTTCTCTTAAGACTTACGTCAAAGGGACTAAGATGTTATCCATTTCTACTTGCAACAGTGGGCTGTTTCTTTATCGAGTAAAAAATCCTATGGTTATAAGAAAGGTAACTCTCATGGATGATGGTGTATGCTGTGTGTTCAAAAGCACCCTCATGTACCTAGCTCTAAACTTTCTGCAGTTCTGTCTCTACTTATCCCTGCTTATCTTTTTGTTTAGCTCTGTGTCTTAAAGTGTGAATCAGTGTAGGTTTCATAGAGATCCTGTCTGAGCTACACAGTAGGTCAGACTTCTGTCTCTTTGCTTTTTTGGATCATTATGTCTCTCCTGGGGGCAGATGTATCTGTTGGGTCTACCGTGATCACCTTAGGAAAATGCTGGACAATTTTCTTTGTCTCCCCTTGCTGCCAAGTATGAGAGGTATATTCTTAGTTTCTAAACTGCTTGTTTTTTCCCACTTTAATTTATTTAGAAATGGCTCTGTTTTTTTCAGTGTTTTAAAATGTGTGCACCTAATAAGGATTATTGAATGTTTTAGTTAAATTTTGGATGGTAAATACCTAATATTGATGACCTTTGCTATTCTGTTCCCATAAAATTCTTTCCATTCTTCTGACTAGATTCCTTATTTTATTCCTTTTCAGAGATACTTCAGAGATTGGGAGCTATGGAAGATTATATTCTATTTCTTTTACATTATATAGCTAAGTAAGAGTAAAGGAACTTTTCCATATTCTAGACTTGTGAAAACTTTAACAAATAGAATGACAATAAAAAAGGAAGCTTGCTTTTGAGAACGCTATTATTACTAGTTATCTTTGGGTGCGTTCTGTGCATGTTCATCAGGAAAGGTCTCTTTTACCATCTTGGGTTGTAGCACTGGCGTCCACTTAAGATCAAAAAAGTCAGATCTGCTTGTGACTGCATTTAGGGACGTACAGGCAATTATTATTTTACTGGCACCAAGTGGATTACATGGTTATTTTATGGAGTGTCTTGCAACAGCAAATCACCTGCTTAGTATACATATAGCACATGGCTGCTTCAAGGTTGTCCCTTGCAGTGTGACTCTATCAATTATCCTGTGTAACAATTATCAAGAAGTTTTCAGTTCTCCAGGACCTAAGCTAGGTTTGGTAATGCGGCCTCAGAGAGGTAAGGGTGCTCTTTTGAAGCTTTCTTCAAGAAGTTGGTGGAACAGATGCTTTATCAGCAGGCTGAGAGCCTACAAGTTGCCAACTTTAGCTTACTCTCTGAGTTTTATGAAACCACATAAAAATCGCTGTGTGTTCAGGATTGTTGAGTTGGTACAAATGGTGTTTTGTAGGATTTCTGTCGACACCATGCAGCTTTTCCGACTTTGAAGTCCTTTGGGCTACCAAGGAGGGTCTGAAGAGAAGTCTGGGCTGTAGTGGCTGTTAGCTTAGCGTGACAGTCTGGATAAATCCATCATCGTGTCTGTCTGTGGACTCTTCAGAACAAAAGCTCCACCATGTTCATCCTCATACAAAGTACAGGATTTCATGCTGGGATTTACAATGGCCACAGTTATTAATTTGAAATTACCATGCATTTACAAATAATTGATTTCCTCTGTCCTCCTTCATGCCTTCCCCAGACAAAAAGCTCAATATAATGTATTGTTTCTTAGGATTCCACAGTGACACTGAGTAGTTTACAAAGAGCTTCATGTCCTTATCCTTGGAAAGCAAAAGACATTGCAGATCAACATGTTGATTAAGTCTTATCATGTCATACAGTCAGCTCTCAAACCTGCCTGACTTGATTTCTTTTAAGAAGGTCTCTAATTAGGACTACATCAGCCTCTAAATTAGTTGCTGAGATGTATTCCAAATGGTTAACAGCCAAGTGCTGGTTTTGTATTACTGCCTTTAGAGCTGTGACCTGACTAGATGCGTTGTTACTTTATACATGCCTCTGAAATAATGTACAGGTGTTTCAAAGTCATCAGTAAGATGCTGAAACGGATCAATATACATAACTGTAAGTATTTAGAAGCCTAAACTATTGCTGTGTTAGTTACTGAACAAACTTAAATTTTGGTTTTACCCCAAAGGTTTTGTTGATAGGGCTGGTCTGAGTTGAAGAACACAGCAGTACTGTGAAGGCTGAGCTCACAAGATATGACTGCTATATATCTTGCCATGCCTGAAATATGGCTTATTTATTGCATGACTTGTCTGTTGCTTTGTAATTGGCTTTAGTATCTATTCAATTTAAGAAGAGCTGTGTTTTGGAGGTCTCTGAAACAGTCTTGTTTAGATTTGGGCTAACCAGTGTTGATTTTCAGTTCCTTTATTTTGATCCCACCAAATTCTAAAGCTGCTTTTATACCTTTTATGGACCTATCAGCTGCGCAGGGTTCTAAGTTCACTATGTCAGGGTGGAATGTAATTTGTGTGGTACATATCTGATCTATGTGGAGCTGTCAATGGATCTGTTGGCAATGGAACAAACATGATTTTGGGAGTATGTTTAGGGAGCACGTTCCTAAAGAACTATTGTCTCTTGGATCTTTCTTAATGACCGTATAGGTTGATTCAGATTTCAGGCCATACTTCCTTATCACTTGTAGAATATCAGGAATTTTATATTTTTAAAAAATCCTGGAATGGTATCTGACAGCTTCAGGTGATTTTAAATAATAGTATCTCACGTGCCTTCCTCTGTAGAGGGTTCTGGTAGTAAGCTTTGAAAACAATGAGTTTTCTTGGTATTGAATTAATACAAATACCCAAATGGCTATTACAGTAACAAGGACTAAATTAACTCTGTTGCCTTCATCACGATGCCCCTCTTTGTTTCTGCGCAGTGCCTGCACTGATAATAGCTCTGTCATGAAACACATAGATACTTTCTGAGAAAACTGCAAATTCCTTATATATATGCCTTGTCTGTTGGAGGCCTGGCCAAAGCCTAAGTTGATACCTATTATTAAAATTCACACATCTTACTCAAATCCTGAAGAAATGAGGGTTGTTTTTGCATTTGTCTAGCACTTTGTTGTTGCTTAGAACTTGATCAGTTGAAGTATTTGGGTCAAAATACTACACGCTGTGTTTGACCTGTTTAAATTCTCTTGGGAAAATTTTGTTAGCCAGAAAATATTTTTGTTAACTCTATTTTGAAAACTTGATTTTTGTTCTTTTAAGTAGATGTACTGTCTACATACTTCAAGGTAGATGATTGATGGGACTCCAAAAGCAACTGGTCAGGGAGACTGCACATGAACTTAGAATAGTTTGGGAAGATTGTGGGCCGGGCAAACATGGCTCTGATAAGGGCTCAGTGCCAGATACTTTATTTGCTGGTCTGCTTGTCTTTCAGGTCTACTTCTGAAGTCAGCTGGTAATTCTGCTTTGTGAATGCTATGTAAGGCTAAGAACTGTGCAAAATCAGATCCTAAATATTATTAGGTTAAGCATCCAGAATTAGCATATACATTATATCTTAATTCCTCTATCTTTAGGTCCACAGTTGAAGGGGAAAAAAAAAGATGATACCTTTAGACTCCATGCCATGAAAAGGCTGCAATTCCTGTTCAAGACTGTAGTAATATATGTAAATGGATGAATTAAGATAATTTAAAGAATCTTAATATTACTATTAAGAGGATAACTGAAGCCCTTTTAATTTGTAAGGGCTTTACTTTACAATCACTGTGATGTTTGAAAAAGCTCCACCAATGAGACTGAGTATTACATTTGTAAGCTGTCTAGCTGTGTGTCTGTTGTGGTACAAATATATTTCAGGTTGTGTGTAGATTGAGGCTTTTCAATCAAACTAGGTAAAAGTAGGTTATACTTAGACGCAATTACAGTGCAGTAATTTTATTCCAGAGCAACCACCCTTTCCCAAAAGAATGTTTTTGCGGAAGCAGATTATGTTACTCTCTAGAGTTGCTCTCTTGGCTGTCACAATGCTCAAATTCAACAGCTTTGTGGTTCCATTCAAACATAGCTCAGCTGCAGCTCTCAGAAGTCCATTCCTTCTCGTTCTTACTCAGTTTTTCCTTAAAAAGGTGTTATGATTGAAACTGCCAAATAAACTGCCAAATCTACTGTTTCTGATTGACAGTGGGTACTTGTATACTAATGGAACTCATTGTAGTTTTGTCTGCTATACAATATGTTTATGTCTGAGGACCAACCGAAAGTAATAGAAATGCTCTGCAGAGCAGCTTCATCTGCTTTTTCTTTGAATTGGTGTGCTTCTTCACGTAATGTAGGACTGAGCACCAAGAGAACTAGTGAGTCATTGCCTCTCTTCCTGCTGTTCTGCAGATATTGGAATAACTTCTAATTGTCCAGTCTGTGATTTCTAGCCTCCTAACCTGGCCAGACAACTTTGTCATGAAAGCTTAAAGCCTGAAAAGATGTCCTTGAAAGGTGGCATTTTTTTCATTTTTCTTAAGAGGCCATTAATTATTCTGTTGTGTTTCGATGTCCTCCACTATTGACTCGGTTGTCTCTGCTTTGGAGATTTTCTGGTTACAAGAGTTAGACGGACATCTTTCCAGTTGTCTTTGCCCCTAATACAGAAATGCAAGTATTTATTTTTGTCTATAAACTCTCTAGCTTGCAGTTTTTATAAAGAGCAGAAGAGCTCTCATTCCTTGGGCCTTGAAGTCACTACCACATTGATTCACTTTTGGAAGCCTGTTTTTCAGGTGAAAGGAATTTAACTGATGAAATGTAGTTAGTAGGGTGTAGGGGGGAAACATGCTAAAGTTAATTTTAATAGGAACTGTAGGTTTATTTCTCTGCATTTCTTCAGAGTTACCGTTGTGTTTGTTATTGTTAGGGACAGTGGGTTTACATAAAGCAAAGCTACAATGTATCAAAGCCGTTTTTCGTCAAGATAATTTTCTAATCCTGATTATGCAAGTTTTATATTGTTCTGAATTAAGATTTGGTTTGATATTTGAACAGCAAAAGCAGGAAAAAACATTTAAATGCTCTACCAGTACATAAGAAATGATGAAATGGGTTTGTAAGAACTCAGAAACAATTGTAGCACTCAAAAAGTATCTTGTATCTTGCATCTGTTTTGTAGATTCAGAGTATGTAAGAAAAGTATTTGTGTATCTGTTTTACAGTGGAGACAGAATACATGCTTTTAAAAAATTTTATGTTGGATTCTTCTTTAGATAACGTCATTTGAATCCTTTATGAAACATTACATGATGTCAGTCGTGAGGCATACAGCATGAATGTATATTATACCTTATATGTATATATGAAATGAATATTATGTTTTAAATAAGAACTCAGTATGACTTACTGAATTGAAGAATCAAATGGAGGTTTACTTTCTTTGCTTAAGAATTGATTTCCAGCAGTTTTCATTTGGATTCGGTCACTTGGGTCCCAGATCCTTATCCCTAAAAGCTTCTGTCAGAGCCAGGTACTCATAGTGCTGTAGTACTGTTAAGACTGTGAAATTGGGATGCTTTCTTTTGATAGTCTTATGATCCAGTTTAAATGACTTTTAAACATGGGGAGGGAGGGGACAAAATAGTGAGAGAAAAGTGAGGGTAAAAATAGTCCATCTGTGTATGCATGAACTTATGTCAAGTTTCTGGAATGCGACTGAAACTTGAGACACTGTGGGATGTAGTGGATGAAGGACTGAACAAATGTTCAAAAGCTGTAAAGGTGTGGTCTGGCTGGTATCTATCAGCTGAAGGCATTTATCAGCTGCTCTGATAACTGTGGAGTTTAAAAACTTGTCCTTTGAAGTGATGGAATTGCCTCCACAGTGAGCATTGTATCTACTTGTGCAGGTTGGCCAGGATGGCATTTTCCTGCATGTTTTTGTGTGGGGTTTTGGTTTATTTTGTTCTCTCTGTTCTGCTTCATCAGGTGAGCAAGGAAAGGAATGATGGCAAAATGATTTGGGGATTTAGTGTAATTTCCAAGGAGACTGGTCTGTGAGTGTTGGTGGATTTAAACTGGCCCAGTGAAATTTTTTATATAAGTCTTATAAGTAAATAACTTCTGCTGGCTTAGCTTCTGAGCTGGTTTAACACAGGATCAGTCAAGTGCCAGTGCTAGAACAAATAAGAGGGATGAAGACAGAGTTGTAGCAGGACTGACCTAGTTCGACTAGGCTGTAACACGGTAGCCTAAAGGGAAGGAGTTATTTTACCTGAAGCCACTTCTAAAATGCACTTTGGAAATTCACAGTAGAATTATTAAAAATGGAAATAGCAGGAAAGAATGGAATAAATCTTTGAAAGTTTGATACGAAAGTTGTTCAGAACATATTTGTGCTGCTTATGTTAATAACAAATTATATTCCTTACTCATGTTGAAGTCAGCGATGTTCTGCATTTCACAAATAAGATATTAATGCAGTATAAGAAATGTCAGAATATTTAATTGAAGTCATGTGGACAAGATTCTTTGTTAAACCTAAATTTTTACTTAATTACAAGTTTACTGTTTATTCTCTCCTTTTACTAAATTTAGCCTTTTTGTGAAAAAGGGCTTTCAAAGGTAGGAAAATGTGTAGAAAACCGAAACCAGAATATACTTTTGAATTGGAGAAAAGAATAAGGAAAAAAGTTTATGGTTTTTGTCTTCGTATAGACCTGTATTTTAGTACTTCCATACTAGACCTTCAGATACATAGGGCTTGAATATTTCTGTCTATTGAATTGACATTCTCACTGATATACTCATTCTTAAACATCATTCTAGTATAGCAGTAAAAATGTTTACAATGAAGAATATATAGTACAAGAAATATGAACTCCTAAAAGATTAAATAAGATCTGTGGGCTTGTTGAAAGAAGTATATTGAAATCACGTTAAAAAGCTTAGATCAAGGTGATCTGTCAGCCATCTAGTCAGTCTTCTTCTCTGTCATTATTTTTGAGCTTCTTCAGAACAAAAGTATTTCTTATCTAGATTATATCTGCCTTTTATTGCCCCCCATTACAGATTAGTTAGACACTGCTGCAAGTGGTGGATTTCTGAGGCTTTATGGTACCAGGAGAGATCTAGGAAATGTTCCTTTTTGTTGCCTAATGAAGCTTATTTTGATAGCCTCAGAAGCAATTTGAAATGTCCATTTATTTAGATGTACAGTTCTTTAGCTGATGCTGTGGTAAGGAAGTTCTTTCATAAGTGTATTAGGAGCTGATTATGAAATAGATTTGGCTGCTGTTTGTCCAGTGACCATGTAACCCATTGAGGAGTTTGTCCAGGTGTCTCTTTTGACCTGCATAAGAAGTCGCAGCTTGCTTCTTCCTTTGCACAGCTTGGGGTTCAGTCTCTTCTTTAGTTGAAACATCTGTTGTCCTAACTCTGAAGACGTTCCAAGTCATCTTCTGGCGTTTTTGTTAATATTTATGGAAAGAATTGTGTAATACTCTGTAAAGGCAATAGAACTTTGAGTAATTCTGGACTGTACTACTTTAATACTGTAGCCTTTGAACCATAAATACAGAGTATAGTGCCTCTTGTAAAATTACATTGGTCTTCCTACTTTAAGGTTTAGCAGCTGGAAATCTAGAAATCTAGAAGTTGTTTCTAGTTTGAACCTGCTGTGATTAGTCCATGTGACAGTGGAAGAACTTTTCCTTTCAGGGAATTTGGGTTCTTTATTGGTCTTCTAGGATCTGTATTAATATGGCAATAATAGCACACTTTATAATTCAATAATGCTTTCTTGAGAATCTCAGGAGAAGACATATTCATAATTTTCATTTTCAGGATATGTAAAATTTGGGATCATGAATCCATGATCCTGAGATTAGCACAGTTGGTTAGAGCGTGGTGTTAGTAATGCCAGGTCTTTGATTTGGTTTCCAAATGTGCCATTCACTTAAGAGTTGGACTTGACGATCCTTTTGAGTCCCTTCTAACTCATTACGTGATTCTGTCATGATGGATTCAGAACTGGCATGTTGGCACAAGCTTCATGGGGAGCAGAACTTATTTTCTGTGGAAGGGAGTCTTGTGCTCAGAAGAACCTGGGGTTCCAAATGACTTCACCTGTGTTTTGGTTACAGTGGCTTCCTTAGCTTACGATCATAACCAGTGAAAACATCTTTTGACAGAATGTAAAATATATGGGGGGGGGGTGAGTGGGCTGTAAAAGATTTTAGAAAACATTGCATAGTAATTCCTTCCTTTTGTGTCTTTTAGGTCTTTATTTACTTTCAATCCCTTCTTATAAGGACAGTGGTAAAAGGGAAACCAGTTACTTTTAAAATATGAAGTACTGTATTTCAGCGTAGATGAAGCCCCATTTGTGGTCTATAGCAGTTCAGGTTTCTGTATGTGGAAAAGATAAAAGTGGATGACCAAAGAGAAAAAGTGAATGATTTTTACAAGCCCCTTTGATTTTCCTGTGGTTGCAAATTGTGCTGTTTATCTGTACTTGAACAAGGAACATGGAATGACTTCTCATAACTTCTGTGAATGTAATATGAAAAGTGGAAGGCAAAAGTGAACACTATTTATTTGGACTTTAATTAGCAGAAAGCTGTCAGTCATCACTGAGCTCTCTCTGTCAGGCCCTTTCCCTCCCAGGGGTATATTGGTTGTATCTACAAGCTGCAGATTGGCTGGTACTGTCCTTCTGTACCTTTTCTTAATCAAAAGTATAATTTCTAATGTTTAAATGCAAAGGAGAACCTCTTAATCTTTAATCTTGTGAATTTGCTAGCCATTTTTGTGAATTGCCATTTGAATTGTATTCTCTTTTTTTATTTTTGTCTTTTTTTCTTGATTCAGATACTTGCTTTGTGGCTTTCTTCTATTTCCTTCTTCTCTTGAAGGTGATTCTTAATGGTCCTCAAAGAAGAAAGGCTTAAGTTATAGAAAGTAGCAGGCTGCTTCTGGAAACTATGGCATAAGTTTGGAAAATAGTTTTCATATTCAAACAAAGCTGTGTTTTTTTTCTGAATTTTTGTGTTGAAAAATTATTGGTAAAATCTAGTGAATCTTGCCAGTAAAGTTTATTCTTGTGTGATGTATTTTTAGACTATTCTTTGTTTAGTGTCGTTTTTGACGTGGGTAAATAACTCTTTGATGTTGGTAAATGTCCTTTCTAAAAATAGCTTGGGAGCTGAAAAGTATTCAGTGTCTCTTGATTCAGGCTCATGTTAAGTGAGTGGGAAATCATTCTGTCTGCTCTAATGGGGTTTGGCTCAACCTCATGTCACTGTGCATTAGCCAAGCCTCAGCTACTACCATGCAGGAATTTTCCAAAGAATAAATGTTTGCTTTTCTTTTTAAATGAAACAATTTTGTACGGATTTTGTAAATCTTATTTGCTGTACATTTAAAATACACACTGAACCTGCAAAATCTTATGCCTTTTTAAGTTGTTTTTATTGTCAAAAGACATTTTAAAAAGTCATTATCTGAACGAGGACTTGAAAAATCAGTCCAACCTCGATTATGTCACAGAAAGGAGAGGAAAGTCAGTGTTCCTCTAATTGTACACTGGAAGATACTTCTGATACGTATGGGAAGAAACTGGAATGTTAGATATGTGAACTTTGAGCAGCAGGAAAAAACTGGCACCTTTATAATTCTCTGGCCTCAGAATCAAAATGGGCTTGAACATAGTAGCTGGAATTTCCTAATACCATTTCCATACCACCTTTAGTGTAAAAGCATATACTTTCTGAAAAATAGAAAAAGTAATTTTCTTAGTTTTCTTAGTATGCGTTAACACTGCTGAGCTGTACTTGGCTAACATTTTTTTTATCTGTTTTGTAGGTTTTGTAAAAGACACCGGATTAAATCAAACTCAAATGTTCCATGTGTCCCGAAAGACTTGTTGATGATGTCAGAATTAGTTCTTCCACAGTTCATCTTTAGTCTGATTCAGCACTTAAGAGAGGGATATAATGAGCCTGGTATGTTTTGAATTTGCATGTACCTAGCATATCTTACCATGCTGTTATCTTTTGCTTTGCAGTCTGTGAAGACACAGTACATGAATGCTATCCATAGCTTGTATCATTGTATTTTGTACCTCTCCTCCTAACGAAATCACAAACCTGGAGAAGTGATTTGATTTTGTTACATGCTGGGGAGCTTAAATATGTTTTAAGGGTTACCTAGCATTGTGCTGAGCTCTTCCAGAAAATAAAATCAGGTATAGTTTGAAATTTGTGTGTGTGAATTATAGAGCATTGTGAATATATAAATTATTTTAATTTGTGGTGGTAGTAACTGTTCTGCTTGTGACAGCCATGGCCAAATTACATTACATCTAGACCAAAAGTTCTTCTTATGTGGTTTTCAGCTCTTGATCTGCCATCAGAGAAAGACCTTCATAAAATCCTCCAGGTTTTGGAGCCTCATGTTTCCTTTCTAGAAGACTTGACCAAAATGGGAGGTGCAATGAGATCAGTTCTTACCCAGGTTTTAACTAGCCAACAGTTCTACAAAGATCTTAGCTCTGGTATGTTTGTGTTATTTCTAATAATTGCATTATCAAACTCTGAAGAATTAAAGACATAAGTTTTGTTTATAACTTCAGTTTCTGCATGTTTTTATTTGATGTCTCAGAACACAGAGAAAAAGCATGTTTTAAAGGATATTTTGTTGATAGGAGGGTGAGCTTCAGGAGTGACTAGAAGCATTTGTTATTAAGACCTGTAAGAGTGAACATCTGGTCTGTGTCCTAAATAAATGTATAAAGAAACATCCTTTCAGAAAAGTTTTTATAAGAAATCTCTTTTCTTCAGGTTGATGTGAACATGGTAGCTTAGTACTTCCAAATTAGGCATATCAAGGTTATTTAAAGTAGAATATGTCTAAATTACTTCGGGATCTGCTGTCCCAGAGGTTACTGGAGGAGACCTGAATGGCAAAAGGCTGTTGTCTGTCCTGCATTTCTGTGCAAAGCCTTTTTCATCTTTTTTTCTTTAACATCACATCCTGCTTCATTATTTTTTCCATCCTGTTCCGAATCACAGTGACTCTGAAAATGTTAGCCAGTCATAAGTAAGGCCAAACCCCTAGTATAAATTAACTCCATGTTATGTTCTTGTGATTAAGAGTCTTTTGCATAGGTGTGGAACAAATAGCAATTGCTGTAGTCTTAAGTTGTCATGACTGGCTTGGGCAACAACTAGGTAAAGAACAGGCAATTTCCAAATCTTTATTTGAAAGGAGAAACAATAATGCTACCTCAGGGGCCGTTCTCTTTATTCTTCCCTTCCTTTTTCTCTCCTGTTATAATATTTGAATGGGAGTAATTTAATTACTTCTCTTTTCCTATATGTGATGGGATTTCCTGATATAGAAATATGGAAAGGGAATGCAAAGTAAGACATGCTTATCTGAAATCTTGGAATGGAGAATATGTGTTACTAAATTAAAACATTGTGGGCCATTTTTTAGATTGCTTGCATAGAGTATGAGGTATATGAACCAAGGAGCTGCATTTGTGCTTTAATACTTTTTTATGTGTGTATTCAAGGTGTTGGAGAGAATGCATGTGCAAAGAAAAGTCACGAAAAGTACCTCATTGCTTTGAAAGGCTCTGGACTGGCATTTCCTGAGGATAAAGTTACATGTAGTATGCAGGAGCAAGGAGCTGGAACTAGCACGCTATCTGTTCAAGGTTTGTGTAGAAAAATTATTTTAAGAGAAGACTTGATTATTGATGGGTTTTATATAATCTATTCTTTATTTTTAAAAAAAGCTAGTCTTAATGAAACTTAGGAAATTAGCTGTTATTTATTGCCCTGCCAAATTACAGGACTCTTACTTCTCTCAACAATGCTAAACATGTTAACTTTTTGTTGCTAATATGCTAAGCACTGTTTTTCCAGTCATAACATTAGCAGAATTTGAAGAGGCAAAATGAAATTGCTCGTTATGTAATTTTGTCACTGCAATGAGGTGATTATCAATCCACAGCACCTCTTCTTATAAAGGTTCTGTGGATTTTTTTTCTTTTTAATTTTTTTTTTTTTAAATGACTGAAGTCCATCAGATTTTTTTTTAGATTTCTGAAAGAACACTACTTTGTTAACCACTGTGCATTGAAGTTCTGCAATGGAAAGTACTTGCAAATCCCTGATTTTGTATTGCTTGGAAATTTTGCTCCAACTTCTCAGTCCACTGCTATGTATCTTTTAAAAAAAGTTAATTTAATGTTCCATTTCATACTGGCTCATTAAGTATCTTTTAATACTGTCTTTTCAATATAAGACTTATGAAAGGAATCTTTGAATTTTTTTATTTCAAAAGGTTTAGCAGGTGCTACGGCAACATCAGGACAAGGAGATTCTTCAGATGAGGTGAGACTTTTTGAAGACTGTAATGAACGGCAATGGAATATTAAAGGCAGAGAATGCTTACAGCCAAGTCTCACAAATTTTAAGTCTTCTATCTGCCGTACATTATCCCCATTTTAGTAATTAAGAATAATGGAGTATAAAGGAATAGATCTCATGCCTTTGATTTATTAAGGACCTCTTGAAAAATGCTGATTTTTGCTAATACTGTTTCAGTTTAATTTATGTGTGTAATATAGAAGAAACCTGTGTAGGTATTCCAAAAGTCACTGTCAAGCAAATTGGGCTTGATAAAAGCAAACATAGAGCATGTAATGCTGTGAGTGGTGTTAACAGTTTTTGGCACTTGGGAATCCACTGAACTGGTGATTGCAGCAGTGAGAATTTCTCTGTAGATAAATTCTCCTGTGTAGACTTGACCTTACTTACCAAACACATTGAGTGGGAGTAAAAAGGAGAGAATCTCATTTTAGGTTGGGCTTTAATAAATAAGTGGAATTTAATGAGGAAAGTTAAATTCTGGTAGAGTAGCTTTATCAATTTATCCTCATCTTCTTTTCTCAAGTATTTAAAACCTAATTTCAACAGTAGGCCTCAGCAGACATTTTGGTAGGGTAACATAACGAACTTCAGAAAACACAAATATAAAATCCAATATAAAAACATTTATTCCTTAGTGTGGTATAAGTGTTCATGGACTGTGTTTCATTTGATTCCTTGGGACATAAAATCTTCTTAAATAGGAGGACAGGTTTAGAGAGGGCCTTTTCTCTCCCTTTGCATAAAGGAAAACATGAGAGAAATAACAGCCATCCTTCAGATTAATTTTTTGCTTAGAACCATCTACTGTTGTAGAAATAAAACTAAATACTGAACTATGCAAAACTTTTCAAGCTGTTTAGTTCCCTGCAGAAATACTGCTCTGATTTGTAGTCCATGTAAATTTTGTAATCTAGTGTTCCATCTGTGAAACAATGCTACCATTAGATCTTGGAAAGAAAGAATGTTATTAACCTTTCTGGATTCATTTTAAGTACTGGAGGAAGAAAATCCAGTTAAAAGTGTACTCTTACCACATTTCTTAATTATGACATAGTTTTGCTGTGCCCTATGAGAGTGTAATAAGGTACTAAAAACAAACTGTGAGTGTCCCTTGTAGCTCACATGGGAGTACAGAGGAGAGGAACGTTATTTTTCTAATACACATTTCATCTTTCCACCTGCACAATCTGTTTTGACTTCTGGATCAAAGGAGTGGACTTCCTTTTCAGTAACTCATATTTGTCAAGCAGACCATGATGAAGAAAAATAAAAAATGAGCTTTCTTCACTGATGCTTTTTTTAGGGTGCTTTTTTTAAGGGCACGCCACTTAAATTGCAGAGTCCTGCAGTTCATAGTAATATCCCAGCGAGTCTAATTTTTTCTTGAGGATACTTGGCCCCTCTGCTTGGGGACTGGGCAGTGGCAACATCCTGAGAACTGAGTGACCAATTCCTGATTGCAGTACCAAAGTACCCTGTAGTCACAAAGACCACAGGATGCATAAGAGTTCAAATATGTGTCCTTAAAATGAATTTTCAGATGGAGGTAATGAAAGGGTAGGAAAAATCAGACCTTTCATTTACACCATAGTTTTGGTCAGTCCTTAGATACAAAGTAGGAACAATCTTCTTCCTCAAGAAAGGATAGTAACTTCTTGAGATTCAGGTTCTTTATTGTTACAGTGAAGTTTGGAGCTAAAACGTGGTATTTGCTTAGGGGAGAAGGATATTGATTACTTATTTTTAACAGTAGATACCTGCAGTAATTATATCTTGTTTTATTAGCTCCAGTAAAAATCTTTATTTCTAGTTTCATTAGGACTACAGATGTTGGTAAAGATCCATGAAACATTTAATATAGTCCTGTAATGTCACATTCATTTTTAACATGCAGTGTTAGATTTTGTGAAGTGGTGGTGGTGAAGTTTTTAACTTGTATTACGTTTTGGAACCTTTGCTGTTTGTGGAGTGTCTTGAACGCTTCAGGTGACAAATGCCTGTGTAAAACATTTCCATTATTTCATAGGGAACAAGCAGTTAGAATTGGCCTCTTAAAGCTGTCAAAAATACTTTGTTTTTGTATCAAAAGTTTATATTGACTAGAAAATAATCTAATTAATTTTCTGTATTGCCAACTTGGATATACAATATGTTGGATGCCTTTTTTTCTCTGAAACAAAACCCTAAAAACCCTACAAGTGGATAAGGTAAAACCTTAGATGTGCAAAGGTTAGAAATTTTGTAGTGTTAAACTATTTTGTAACAATCAGTTTTAGAAATCAAAGAGAGTAATCTTAAAAAATTAATGGAATAAATGCAGACAATAATGTTGCCTGTAGGGGGGAGAAGAGGCAGTTAAAACAATAATGTTTTTCTCTAAAGAGTTGCACACAGTGTGTGGTTTCTGTAAACAGTAAAAATGTTTTTCTTATAAGAATACATTGAAGACTTCTCTGTTTATTTTGGTAGTTAAACCAAAATTTTGAGAGCATACCATCTCTTGGCAATAAGATTCTAAGTATATGATTATCAATTTTTAAAACTATTTCCCTACCCCAGGAGGACCAGGATGGTAGCCAAGGTGTGGGAAAACGCAAGAGGGTGAAACTAAGCAGCACCACCAAAGGTATTTATAAAGTACTGATCTCAGTTTATCATATTTGCTTTATGGCTGTCTTAAAAATATCCAGGGATACCCAATTCACTTCCTGAGCACTGTAGTGCTGTATGTGACAGGTTTTAAACATAGCAAAGTCTAAAAAAGAATAGCGAGTGAAAATGCGGTAATTGGCAACTTAGGTTTCCTGTGAGTGAGTACCACTGTCTGGGACTCTGACCATTTTGTCAGCTCTGTGTTGTAAGCTGATCTCCCAAAAATTCGTTCAGTTTTCGCTGTGTGGCTATCAAGGCTGCAGTGTAACTTTGCTAAATGAGTGTTTGATGTATTCATTCTTAACAAATTTTTTCGATTGTGCCACTGTACAGTATGATTGTGTTTTCAGCCAGAAAAGAATGGTTCTCTCTTGTTCTGGTTGGTCTTTCTGTACTGTTTTAGTAATGTTTAATATCAAATACTTGAATGAAGTCTCCCTTGAAACCACTCCATTATTATTCTAGTTTGAAATTCGTCCCCTGTGCAATTTCTAGTCCAAAATGAGCAGCACTTATGTTGAGGTCAGTGCAAGTTTAATCCAAGAATAACCATAGGCTGGAGATAGGGTAGTTGTCTTGTGCTTGACATGTTTTTGCACTAAAAAGTGTTTAATAATATTTAAATGCTATTGTTAAATAAAGAAGAATCTATTGGTTGTGGTTTTTTTTAATATGAGTATGAGGAGACTAACATAGGAAGCACAAAGAACTGTGAGCCTTGAGGAAAGAACATTTGGGTAGAAGAATGGTAGTGAAAGTTGGAAAAAAGTTTCTGGAAGGTCTCTGGAGCAAAGGTTTGGAGCTTGAGTTTTAAATGCAAAGGTTCATGAATCAATGAAATAGTATGATGTTGTGGGGAGTATGGGAAAGTAAGATTGATTGTTTCTGGTGTTTTCAGATGGAAGGATAAAGAGATGAGGAAGCTGAAAAAGCTGAGATCTAAATGTTTTGGCAACTGTGTTGTTTAGAGATGATCTTAAAAGTGGTGTGAGAAGGATTGTGGTAGAGATTAATAATGTGGAGGAGGTAGTAGTTCTGTAGAAATGCAGGAAATGTAGCGATATCCAAGGAAAGTTCTCTTACTTGGATTTAAGAGGCTGCTAGCTTGTCTAAAAGATGAGTTAGAGTCAGGTAACACAAGAAGAAAGTGCTGCTGTTTTGAGGCATAATAACTACTTAGGGGAAGAGGCAGGGAGGAAGCCCAGGTTTAGAAGCTGCCTGATCAGAAAACCAGTAACAGCAGTGGCATTCCAGGAGAAGTGATACTTGAATTCAACATTTCATTCTCCCCCAGGATTGTAGTCTTCCCCCTCTGAGGCATCCCAACATGGACTGTGCTCATGGTGTTGATAGCTCCTAATATCTGCCCCAGAGGAGGGAGTCTGCCAATGGGGGAAGGGTAAGTATCTGTTTTTATTAAATATCAAATAGTTTTCTGAAGTTTTCAGTATTCATATTTTATGTCCAATAGGGTATAAAATAAGAGTATGAAAAGAAAATTTTAGAAAACTGAGTATTGAATAAAAACAGATTTACCTTTTCCATATAAGCAGACTCCCTGTCCCATCCTAGCTCTTCAGTAGTACTGTCTTCATACAGGGTTATTTATATACTGGGGATATCTTGGAATGCTAAGTCTCATATTCCAGAGACATTTACAATGCTCTGTGAGGTGTTTTGTGGCACTAAGAAAGAATAAAATGTTGCTTTAAAGAAAGTTTTTGTGCTGAGGTTCACTGATGCAGTTGTGGGACTGAGTACTGAGAAATATTTCTTTTTACTCTGTTTTAAAACCTCGTCCTGCATCTATCTGAAATACCACGTGTTTAAGACAATTTTAAACCCACAGGCACTATTTTTTTAAAAAATAATTTTAAAATCTAGAGATGCTTTTGAGAAGAGTCGGAACATTAGTCCCACTGTTCTTGACAGATCTTGCAAGTTTGGTAAGAGCGTTCTGCCTGCTTAAATTATATGGCAGATGTAAGTGGATATGTATTGTTCTGTCCCTGCCTGAAACTGCTGCCTCAAGTATTGGATATTCACTGTTCAGCTGTGATACGTGTCAGAGAAAGCTGCACATCAACAACAGATAGGGTGTTGTGTCACTTGTCTCTGTGCCTGGTGTTCTTACTCGGGAGCATTTGGCATGCACCTAAGTTTGTGCTCTCTGTTCTGCGAACAGAGGACTTCAGTTTTGCATGGTTACCAGGCTTTCATGGGCAGTCAAATCACACATGCAATTTCATAACAAGAGATGAGGAGAAGAATGCAAATGAGCATCTTATATTTGTTGAGTAGGTGATGTGTAATACCTTACAAAATATTTTAATATTAATATTAAAAATAATATAATATCTTAATAACATTCATGATTCTGTGAAAGTAATGTTTTTATATCGATGCTTGTAGAATATATTGAATAAAATGTATTCTTGCCTTTTTATGGCTTGCTAGAGTCTTGAGAAGCCTAAACTTTAAGTCTGGGCAAATTGGTTACTTGCCCAGGGAACTCTTGACATTTGGTAATTATGGAAAATGGAGGTAATTCCTGCTTAGGAAGAGCACAAATACCTATCCTGCTTAGAACAGGCACAGAGCTATCCAGTGCAGTCTCTAAAGCTGTCACACTTAAGTGAAGATGTGAGTCTTCAAGGCCAGATGATGTTCAGTGTAAATGCTTTTGTATGTGTGCTGGTGGGAGCACTTCATACACTCCTATTGGAATATGTGATTTTGTGTGGTTGCATATCCTCAGGTGTAGTTGATTTCTAGGTATAGAGAAGTAGTAGTACTATTATTTTCTTCTTTAGTCCTCATATGTTACTGGAGTCAACACCACCTGTTGTAGTTTTAAAGCATAAATAATCAACCTCTTGAAAACAATGAGAAGGAGTCTTTATATTTTATTATTTTTGAAAACAGTTAATATGATTTATGCTCTGTCAAGCGATAATTTCATGAACAGTTTATTCTAGTGAAAGTCAGTTTGCAGCTTTGCAATCAGGAAACTGACTGATTGAAAACACAGCTGACAAAATGGAACAATCCTGGGCTTGATTCCTGTGTAGGTCCCCCACAGGGATCTACAGTCACCATGAGTAAAGGGGCAGAGTGAATGGACATGAGTTGAAAGGGGAAAGATGAGACTGTTTCTCCTACTACCATCATGAGCTAGTGCCTGGTTATCTGAGTATGGTAATTTTTGTATTAAAAACCCCCAACAAACAATTTAGTGGTTGGTCAATCAGTGCATATATTGCTTTGAAAGTAAGAATAACAGATATATTATTGCTTCTATTTATTTTGTTTAGACCTTTGTAAAGTGTTCTTTACGTAATGGAACTCATCCCTTAATCATAAATTGCATTTTGTTGTTTTGATATTTTAACTTCAGTTAAGAGGTAGTCTGCATTGTTTCCCTTGGTTAAGTGGTTGTGTTAATATGGTGCAGTTTGCTGTGATGCATTATAATCAGGGCAGCTATTACAGTAAGGTGATATGATTCAATGCAATCAATGAAGATTGAACTGTGTGGTAGAATTGTACTGAAAACTTTCACTGGCTTCTCTGGGAGGTCCTTTTTATAGTTACAGACTGACACTGTGCAGTGTTTGTCATGTTCATTTTTCAGTTGTTTAAAAAAATTATTTACAGAATGCACTAAGATGTTCTTTAATTTTTGTTTCTGCATTTTTATATGAGTACAACTGCACTATCTTTGTTGTTAGTTTTAATACTTACTACATGACATATGCCCTGCTTCAACCTTTTATGCAGATCAGTCTATCATGGATGTTTTGAAGCATAAATGTTTTCTAGAAGAATTGTTATTTTGGACAATAAAATACGAGTTTCCACAGAAGATGGTGACTTTCTTACTCAACATGCTACCAGATCAAGATTATAAGGTACTTGGCCGTACTTCATTCAAACCTAAAAGTCTTTTCTTATTCACATACTTAGTGTGTATTATGCCTTGCATGAGACCATGTATGCTTATGTTTGAAAAATACACAGTAAAAAAATGCAAATCTTTTACCTTGTTTTGAGTATTTTGTTAAAAGTTCTAAAGTGTTCAGTATTTGAAAAGCAATGTGGACAAAACAATAATTCTGGAGCAGCACTATTAATTTTGATTTCATGGTTTATTTTCCTTTTTGTCTGTTAGTGCATATTTACATGTGTTGGATTTTGTTTCATTGTATTTTACTTTGTAAATTGCTTTTTATCACTGAGAACACGTGGATCAGCACTGTATGATTCTGTAGTGTGGTATGACCAGTGAATAATTGCAGTGACTTCATTCCTGTTTCAACTATTGTAGTAAGCAGTGGTTTCTCTATTCAAGCCGCTACAGTGTGAGTGTTCTTGCTGCAGCTGTGCCCTAGGTGATCTTGGCAGCCTTTCAGGTGCTTCCTTACAGAGTTTTGCAGTTGTTCATACCAAGTATCTCCTGGCCTGGAGTTGTGGAGACTGGATGTCATCTTCCTGTTTTAAATCTTGGTGTGCAGCCAGGTTTGGTTGTTTGCTCCACATGGTCCCAAGACCTAGTGTACATAGCAATCAGGCTTAACATTTTGCTCTGATCATGTCATACCCTTGAGCCATGCAAATATTCTGGACTTTCTCAATCCCTGCTGGGAGGCAAAGATCAAGAAATTCTGAAGTCCAGGCATGCAGATTTCTTCAAAAATGTCTGTTTATAATGGGACAACCCTGTATTTGTGCCCCCTTAAAACCTTGCTGTATCAAAACAAAGGACACGAAGATAATTTGCAAGGAAGAAAAAGATAAGATATGGGTCTTCAGCACTACTGTGTCCATGTCCAGACACCATTTTGATTTGGAATACCAGCATAGATTCGTCTTGGTCTTAGATTCAGCTCATACATGAGGAGACACTAGGACTTCTTAACTGATGATCCATTGCTATGAAGCTTGAATTCTTCTTGATATTTGGACACCCACATGGACATCCAGTTCTCCTGATCCATTGCCAGCTAAATTCCTGCCTGTAAAAACACCCAACTGCTAGCAGCATGCAGAAGAATCTGGTAAGTGTTGCTGTGTTTCCCTTTTTACTGTACCATGTAATAAGAACAGCTTTTAATGATTGTGGGATCTTTCTTCCTTTGACAATGAGCCACAGTCTTCTGTGACTTTCTTAGTTGTGTTCATCATCTTTCTTCGCTCAGAATGGAGGTGACTGTGTATTTGGTCTCTCTGTTGATTGCCACCTTTAACTGGAAATAGTCTGTTTTCTACCCACTGCATGCTCAGATTGAAAGCTTTTTTAAAACTTTTTTGGTTGGTTGGTTGGTTTTTTTGTTACCAATTTCATATTGTGTTTCATTAAAACAGTTAATTCCTATGTTAAAGCTTTATTAGCAGCACAAGTACCAAGTATTTGAAATTTTTTTTAGAATCTGTGTTTAACTGCTATGATTGTCTAAACGGCATTTTTAAGTAGTAAGGAAACTCGGAGCAGGAAATGTATCACCCAGCAGTACTAGAGAGACAGTAACACTATTTTTTTTGCAAGATACCTGTGCTTTGTTGCAAAACTATGTCAATGCTGCATGAATTTTAAACATGTTTATGAGGCCTGTGGTTCATTTATAAGGAGTGGCTCTGCCTTTTACATGTAAAGAGAGAACATAGCATTTTGGGATGAATTAGAAGAATGTTTTATCATATATGCTTCCATTTAGCTTTTTTGGAAGAAAAACTTGTTTGCTGATTAATCATATTACGTTCTCAAACAACAGGAATACCTCTAGGGATATAAACTGTTCCAAGTGATCTCTCAGCTTTCTGCTACTTTCTCTCATCCCATCTACACCACATGTACTGTTCTAATTTTTCTTGTGTCTGCTGTTGTGCAGTTTACATGATTCTTCGTGAGGTGATTTAGCTCATTAAATCAACAGAGTCCTGCTAGGTCAGATTTCTGATAAACTGAGGGAGCTAGTCAGACACAGGTCATAGAGCTGGCTGTGTAAGCTTTGAAATTGTTGAAATCTCTGACCTCCAGTATAAACATACTAGAATCCATCATTGCCCTGTGTAGCAGTCACTGAGCCGCTAGCAATCTCAGTTGCACAGATTTTTTTTGAAATAGGAACACAGACTTCCCTTTTAGGATTCCCAGTACTGAAAAGAGGTGTGAAAAGGGGTGGGCTAAAACCCTGGGTTAACTAGCTCTTGCCTCTCTCCCTACTTCGGCATATGAGAGAGATAGCACAACAAAAAGTGTGGTCTTTGCCTTACAGATTTGTGCTTGAGGCATCCCTTCCAGCACACTCTGACATTTGAAGCTTGGAAGACTTACAAGTGAAGAAAAAGAAAGCAGAAGAGAAATTTATTGAAGCTTCCAAGAAATTAAAGGTGTTATGGTGTGGACAAGAGGAAAAGCAAAAGGCCAGAGAAACAGACCTTCATGTGACCAAGGAGAAAGCAAAGAATGTATTGGCAGTAAACAGGAAGATGATGGAAGAGTGCAAATCATCCAAGAGCAGAGCCTTGCTGAAATGTGCAATATTGGAAATACAAAAATGCAGAAAACATCTGGTAGACATAGTGAATCAACAAACATGATTACCAGAAATGCTGTGCCTTGTCAGGCACCTCCTACAGTGACCCTTGAGACACCTATTAGAGCAATAGGACTTCACTAACCCCTGGATATGCTGTTGTACAAATTCTGTAGAACAGTTTTCTATTGGAACCTTAATTTTAGTGCAGCATTGAGCTGGCAGAAATACCTTCCATCTTAGCAATGAGAATATAAACATGGGAGTTTAAGTTCTAACTGAAACATGCTGTTGTCTCCAAAAAGTTCTGGGATTGTGGAGTGGTCACCAAGAGGAAAGGCCAGTTGAAAAAATTAGCTTTGTTTTTCCATAGAGTAGAAATTTAGAAGCTGCTCAAGATCATAGACAGTAAGTCAGTGAAGACAATTAGATATACAGAAAGTATATCTGTCTTAGGAGCCATTTCTTGCAAAAGGTTGGAAGCTGACTATTTGGAAGCATGTTGTAACAAAAATTGCATTCTTGCTTGATTCTATATTTTTCCTTAATTGTGTATATAACTTTGGCCACTGAAAGAGAGCATTATGTGGATGGACTGATTTGGCCTACTCTGGCTGGTTTTATGTACAGATTGCAGTTTACCACAGTATTTCAGCTTTTTAACTTCTGGAATGAGTTTAGTTTCTTCCTCTCAAAATTGGAAAGGGTTTTATTTGTTTAACTTGCAAGTGAATGTAGGAGTAAAGCTTCTGTCTTTCCTTTAGTTAAGTGTTTTACAGAATCTCTATCATTATACTGTATTGAGAGCACATTTACTGTACTTTCAGAAGTTTTTTATTGTATATGAGTGAGGCACAAAAAATTTTGATGCATGCCAATATAACTAAAGAAAAAAAATACAAAATTTGTCTTTAGAGAAGGACCTTGCTTTTGCAGTCACCTTGAATTGAGCGTGCTGTGTAAAACAAATAAAACCTAGTTTCTACATCACAGAACCCAAAAATCCTATTTAAACATAATACAGTATGAAGAAGTAATATGTAAACAAAAGATACTTTTTTACTAACGGCATTAATATATTAAGTCCTTAAAATACCTTGTACATCATTTCTGTTTGAGGCTTAACATTAATAGTGTGAATGTCTTGATGATAAGTGCTATTGCTAGTGCTGAAAATTGTTTCACGCTTTTAACTTAAAGGAAATTTTATGATGGGAATATCTGTAATACCAGAATGATATCATATTAACATTGCTCAAGTATTGTGAGTATGTTGTGCCAAGAAGGCTTTACCTGAAAACAGTTACCATTGTGCTGGGTGCTGCATGTGGAACACACTTTCAGTTATTATACAGATTTTCATCACTGGGACCAGGTAAAGGGGGCAAGTTAGGTATTCTTGCAGTATTTCCTGCAGTAATATCCCTGTTCTCACCCTGGTCCATTTTTTTGCATCAGCGACTTTATCTTTGGGGGTATTTGCAGGGAGAAGCAGTTTCTGTACCCAAAAGCAGCATTATGTCATCATAGTTTTGGAAGTATTTTCTGAGTGATAATAACATGGTAGTGCCGTAATAAAAATAGGGGTGCACTGAGTCTACGACAGGTAAAATAAAGTAGTGACCTGTTTATGGGCTGGTGAAAACTCAGCTGCCTGAGGGTGGTTCTGAAATTTCTAATTCTATGCTTATGAAAGGTTAGTACTTCCAGAAAGAATAGGCAAGGGACTTTTAGACTTTGATCTGAAAATTTTTATCACTACACAGCTTGTCTTCTTGCTAAGCCAAGCTAGTCCAGATGGTGTTAATTCAGAACCTAAAGTACTGAGAGAGATGTGATTTCAAAGCTAGCAGATATTTTCATGTATATGCAGTGCAAAAGGTTGATTTACAATGCATTTTGGAGCTAATGGGGTGGAACACATAACTATACTAAGATGTATGTATATATGTACAATACATTTAAATACTGATCTGGTTTAAAAAACCACAAATAGTTGTGTGAAGAATAACAAACCTGGCTAATTAATTTAATTATTGAGGGGTAAGCACTAAAGGCTTATTTAAAAAGCATAGGATGCTGTGATCGTAGAAATGAAAGTGTGGAAATGTCTTGCTTGAAAAAGAAATGAAAACCTTACTCATGGGTAGATGGCTGCAAGTGATAAGGCAGCTTTTTATGGCACTACTAAACTCATTGTTCATACTGCATCATTTTACATCCTGTTGTAGGATGTACAAATTTAGAATAAATTAATTATTAGAACTTTACTGCTTTCACAGGCATGCTGAGGCCTTATATTCCTTGTTTTGAACATTTCTGAGGTTGTTTTTTTTTAGTGTGGAAAATATAGAATGAGAAGATTAGATTCTGGGAAAAGGTAATAAAATTAGCATCCTAGGATACCCCCTCCCTATATACAGGTCTTTTCATTTGTACTGTTTCTAGAAAACGGTCATCAATTTTGGTTTGTCATAGCAACTGGTGTTTCCCAGGATATGTTGATTGTACATTCAACAAGGCATATTTTATAATGAAAGAAAGCTATAATTTTTGTACGATGCTTATTAACATCAACATTTCTTTATAATTTGCAGATTGCTTTTACAAAAACATTTGTTCAGCATTATGCTTTTATTATGAAAACACTGAAGAAAAGCCATGAATCAGACACAATGTCTAATAGAATTGTACATATCAGTGTTCAGTTGTTCAGCAATGAAGAACTAGCACGCCAAGTAACAGAAGAATGCCAGCTGCTGGATATTATGGTCACTGTTCTGTTGTACATGATGGAAAGTTGCCTTATTAAAAGTGAATTGCAAGGTAGGTTGAGTTGTTTGTTTCTTTCCATGGATAATAAATTGATTATAGAGGAAATTAAATAATTCCTTAGTAGTCAATCTACCCCTCTCATGCCTTTCCAAAAATGCATAGGATCTGCCAATATATGGTAGAGGCTTAGTATCAAAATTCCCTTGAAATATAAAGGTAATTACCAAGTATGATACTAATATTTTATACTTTGGTTTGTAGGATGTTTTTTTGTAAGAATGTTAATATAGTTTAGAATGCAGAGTATTACCTTGCAAGTACTTAGTTTGTTGTGTAAAGCGCATAAACAACTATTTGAATGAAAAGCTATATATGCAAATTATGAATGTAAAAAAGATTTTCAAAGAAGATTTTCTAAGATTTTCACAAGCTATTTGCAGTATTTAAAATTGTTTTAGCTTTTCAAACCTGTGATTGTCGTACTAAAATTTGATATTATAAGTAATTTAATAATTTAATACTTTGTAAATATAGTAATTTGATCAACCTTTTGTTTGACAGAGTGGCTGTTTGAATTTGGGCTCTTTAGTGAAAACAGCTGTCCTATATTCACCCTCCTTGTTTTACCTGTCCCTATGTGGAAATGGTGCAGTTGAATCTTGCTGACTTCTGTCATTCGCACTTTTATGTGCCCAACAGACTGGAGACCTCTCAGCCCTCTTTATCCTAGTTTGAAAGGACTCCCTAGACAGGCTGAGTGCTGCTGCTAAATAAGTATCATGAACTTCTGCATGAAATAGGTTTTTTTTCCCCTTGAAATATCCGTTGTCTTCAAATCTACTCTATAGCCTAAACCAAAATGACTGTGCAGAAATGGGAAATCCTCACTCATCTAGCTATCGAGAGTGGCCTCATTCAGCAACACTTCAAAATGAAAAATTTTTCTGTTGCCCTACATAGATTACTTTACAGTATTAAAAGAAAAATGCTGAATATTTAACAGTTTGTATATCAAGTGATTTTTGCTAAATCAGTGCCATATTGTTGGAATGTAATTTAAATCTGCTTCTAAGCATCTTTTGAATGTTACTTTTCGGTCAATATGGGATGTTGCTAGCATGATGGTAAGGTTCTGTAATGGGTCAATTGCAGTCAAGCAGAAAAAGGCTGTGACTGTGATTAGTCATTTTCTGAAGAAGATTCCTGGTAATTCATCGATGTAAACTGGAGCTGGTAAGTTAAATATTGTTAGATATATTTATGATAGATGTGTGAGAAAAGACCCTTGGAGCAGCTATTCCACTGTTTCCTTTTCTCTTTTCCCAGCACCAGTGATTTCTCTTAGCTAAGATAGCATTATAGAAGTATAGAATCATTTAGGTTGGTAATTGAGTTCAACAGTAAACGTAATACTGCCAAGTCCACCACTGGGATATGTTTAGTACTTTTCAGTATTTCACAGCATCTCCCGCTCACTGCTTTATATATGAGGTGTTGGGCATACTGTAAATGGACAGAAAAGAAATCATAAAATACATTATTGGGGTTTTGCCCTCTCATATTCTCAGTGGCCTTCTTTTGCTGTTCTTTGGGATTTTATCTTGTGTTCAGTTCAAGTTATCTCTTATAATGCTGGAAATAGTGAGAAGTCTGTGCTGCTGAGATAAATTAAGAAGAATTCTGTTTGTGCAGCTACTGTAAACAATAGGTTATTTAGTATCTGAATGAGACAAAATTTACAAATCTAGCTAATTGATAGGTGGCGAAAGCATATTTGAGAGGAGCAAGAAGAACATGGAACAGGAATTGTGTGTGCCACAGCATGTTTCATTTGCATTGCTCACAGATCCTAGTTGTCTTCTGAGCAGCTGACACCTGTTTAAAATGTACAGTTCACTAAGGGTGTTTGTGGACTAACTTTTAGTGAAACAGAGTTGGCCTGTGTTGATACCAACTTCCTAAGTTTTTCTAACTTGCCTTTGCTGTCTCACATGTAGTGTGAAAGGATGAGGGCTAGAAATACTGATGCAGATGATGTAACTGGCTCCCTGAGGAGATTTATGTCCATATGTTATTGGAGAATTTTTAACTCTCTATTAGCACTTTCCTCTTAATGAACTTTATATGGCAGAAGAATTGTATTTATAGCCCCAAGGATGAAGTTTTGGTAATGGTTTATCCTTTAAAAAACCAACCTTTCTAAATGACTTTGCATTAACACTGGCTTGTAGACTACTCTGAATAAGAGGCAATGCCATTGTCCATTTGAAGTAACTTTGGATTTGTCTGATCTATAGTGGGATAGATGTAACTGTTGGTTCTTCACAAAATCCTTCAGCTGATTCAGGCAGAGATGTTGCCCTGTTCTTGGACAGGCCAAAGAGAACCACTCTACATAAAGGTATTACCTCATCAGCCTGACACTGCAGTCTCTTAATAAGTGTCTTTTTAGTGCAGCTGTGCTGTGCTGTGCTGCTTATGACTCTCACTGTGTAAAGGGTAATTACAGGGTTCCCTCAGTGCATTTGAACTGGAATAGAGCCATCCCCAAGGCTGGTCTTCAGATGCAAGGTTTTCTTTCTTCTGTTCTTCTTTCTGTTGAAATAAAATATTAACTGACATAAGGGTGCTGGAAGTTGTTTCGCTTGGATCATGAATTCAGAACCAATTCTGTTTCCTTTCTGATCTTTCCAGGAGTCCCTCTTACAAAAAGGAAATTAAGAGATTTATTTGACAGATGTAGAGGATGAATTTCTGTCATTCAGGGTGGGAGGACAGAATGCCACGCTTCCCGATTTCTTATCCTCCTCTTCTAGGAACCTTATCCTGCCCTAATCTTGGACAGGCTGCATAAACCCTCTCTCTCTCCCAAATTCAGAGTGGAAATGCTTTGCTCTGCTCTTCTCAGACTCAACATGCCAGTGTAGGTTTCGATCACCAGATTTCTTCTTGAAGGCTGTAAGATACCTTGCTCACTGCGGGTATGACAAATTCAAAGTAAAATTCAGGCGTTTGTGATAGGAATTGTATTTTTTGGTCTTTCTGTACTTCTTGAAAGCATTGGAAGAGACATAGATATGGTGGTTTTACGAATGTGCTGCTTTCCAAAGGTTGTGATACTGTTCAAAGTATAAATTACTCCAGCTGAGTGGGATCTGTGTGAGTCCATTATGAAAAAAACAGCCTCAAGTACCACAGAAGAATCATTTTTCTTTTCTGCAGTTTTCTCTGTGTGTGTCTGACCGCAGCATTACAGTACATACTAATTGTTATTTTTGCTTTCTTTTGTAATTGTATTAATAAATGAAAAACTGCTTTGTCTTCTCCTTTTGTTTTGGTTTTTTTTTCTTTTTTAAATCTAGATGAAGAGAACAGTTTACATGTTGTGGTGAATTGTGGGGAAGCACTACTGAAGAATAATACTTACTGGCCCCTGGTTAGTGATTTTATAAACATACTTTCACACCAAAGTGTGGCAAAGAAGTTTTTGGAAGATCATGGTCTTTTGGTAACATGGATGAATTTTGTATCATTTTTTCAAGGTATGTGACTTTTATAATCGGGACTAATACAAGGATGTTAAGACAGCTTAACGTTCACAGTAGCAAAATCCCCACAATGTTGTCTGTAAATATCTAATTTATTAGTATTCCCATAAGAATGTATTTATTGAAAAGAACAGTATATTTCAGGAAACAGATTACAAAAATTATCTAATGGATCTTTGTCTTGTGTGAAGTAGTTGAAGAGTAGTCACATCACACTTAGGGGACTGAGTTTCAATCTGCAAGAGTTATGAGGTTGTACTTAAAGTACAGATCATAGCTGTAAAATAAACTGTTTTACTGGTGAAGTTCCAAATTTAAATAGATGGGAAATTAATCTGATAAATATGGATCTTTTTCTAAGTGTTTCTATATTTTAAAATGGTAAGTTTCTCAATACTGATAAGTGTTCTGCTTAGAAAGAGGACCAGCATTCAGATATTCTGATTGACTAAGTGACATTCAGAGTAGAAGTTAATGTCCCCTGAAAAGCAAGGACTGCAGTTACTAGCCAGTCTTTTTTCTGGTTTATTTCTGTTACAACTTCGTTGCTTCTTCCAGTATTTTATCAAATATTCTTCTTCTAGATAAAATAGATTCTTATACTTTGTAGAGTTGTTTGTAGGGGTGTGTAAATGCATAATACTAAAAATACTGCATTCTATTTAGCCCTAGTTAAATCTTGGGTTGTATAACTCTGCTTAAATCTTTGAAGGTATGAATTTAAATAAACGAGAATTAAATGAGCATGTGGAGTTTGAATCGCAGACATACTATGCTGCCTTTGCTGCTGAGCTGGAAGCCTGTGCACAGCCAATGTGGGGTCTTCTGTCACACTGCAAGGTTAGGGTAAGGCTAACATTTCCCTGTCATGATTCTTGGTTTTATTCATGACTTATTCTAGAATTCTCAAACCTGAAGGGTGTGTCTTTTGCTTGAAAAGACTTAGATTTTGTTGTCTTTGTCTATTTAAATAAAATAAAACTCCAGTCAACTCGCATTCTGTGTATAGTGACTGTAGAATTCATGCTTGTACATAATTTATTGTCTCCAGTACTGGGACTACAAGTTCAGGTGTGTGTAGTCATTTCATATGACTGTACATATGGAATAACTTTTAATCTAATGAAGAACTTGATAGATGTCTCTGAGTCATTCTGCCTTTGTTCAGTGGGAGCCGAGATACAGAAGTCATCCTAATGTGATTCTAATGTTGGCTGTGTCTGCAGATAGACACTTCATTTTGATGGGGGATGGAGTTCATGGGTTTGTGTGGTTCTGCTATCAGTTTGAGGTGAAAGCCTCTTAGGTTGTGACATCTCATGGTCTCCAAACTAGAGTGAAGACTTGTTGCTATTTGCTATATCAAGATATAGAAAAAATAGAATAATAGAATTCTTAAGCTTTTAGGAATGCTTAACATATGAAAAAATCTCTCTACTGTTTTTCTGTGAAATAAATACTTATATTTGAAATTAGCTTAATAAGATACGTAATAGTGTCAGTGAGCCAGTACTACCTGAATTGAACTGCACACTGAAAAACTGCAAGCATTGCACACGATTTTAGAACAGTTTGAATCAGGCAGTTGCAAAAGCCTTTCTGTGATGTAATTTACACATGTAATTACACCATGAATTTGTCGATTTATGAGTCTGCATTAATTTTTGAAAATTGAATTACAACTTCTGGCTGTTCGAGGTGTTCTTTTCTTTTTTTGGTTAGGGATGGGATGGGATGTTCTGTTTTTTTTCTAAGGCCATGCTCCTTCCTGGTTGTCTTGTCAGTCATGTCTTCAGCCACATGTTTGAACATTTTAGTCATTCTCAATAAATCTGAAAGTGTTTAAGAAATTTCGTAGCTTAATTTTTGTACTTAGTGAAACCTGATGGATAGGAAAAGATTCCAGCTCGTGTCTCATAGGATAGGGAAAGCCAGCAAAGCCTGGCCCTCATAGAGAGCGGAGCAACAGAATGGGAACATGGGTTTTGTATTTCCTGATGAGAAGAGGTGTCTGACTGAGCTTGTGCAACTTTTGCAACTTTTGGCTGGCATAAGCACTGCTGACTTTTTACATGAGAAGTGTGTCATTAGATATCCTGAGACTGTGAGCCAAGTCTGGAGTCTGTGTTTAGGGGGAAGGGAAGATTAAAGGAAAAATCTGTTAAGAAAAGAGGCTTTGCAAGTTCTGCTAATCACAGAGCAATTTGGTTTAGCTTCACTTCTTGCACATCGCTCTTTCTCTCCTGGAGGGCAATGTACAGTTCTAGTACTAGACATGATTTAACCTGAAATATAATTTAGTTTTATGGCACTGTTACAGAGTTATATCATACAATCATAACAAGGTTTGCTTACCGTTAAAATCTATGCAGTATTGTGGAATTGTATCATTTAGGGTGTTTTGTGTTAGCCAACTGTAACAACCTTTAAGTAGATAGAACTTTCAGGACATTAGCTATTCCTTTCGGTTGCATGGAAAGACATTTTTTTTATGCTTACAGCTCTAAATTATGGGTAGTAGTAAATGGATAAATTTAACAACAGTAGGCACTGTGACCAGCTGACTGTTCTGAAGGTGCCTTAATTCCCACCACTGGAGTGGTCATCCTTCAGAGAAACAATGAAACAGTCCTAATACTTACTAATTGCCATATGAAGAGGACTTGTATTGGTGGCCAGCCTCTAGTGGGGCTCTCCAAGGCTCAGTATTTGGGTCAGTTCTGCTTTGTGTCTTTATTGATGATCTGGATGAGGGGACTGAGTGGTCCCTCAATCGATTCGCAGATGACACTTAAGTAGGGCAGGAGTGTTGATCTGCTGGAGGGCAGGAAGGCTCTACAGAGGGATCTGGACAGGTTGGGTTGATGGGTCAAGGCCAATTGCCTGAGGTTCAGCAAGGAGAAGCACCTGGTCATGCACTTGTGTCAGAACAACCTCAAGCAGCACCACAGGCTGGGGGCAGAGTGGCTGGAAAGTGGTCTGGCAAAAGAGGACCTGGCCGACAGCCGGCCGAACATGAGCCAGCCTGGCTAAGGCCAATGGCATCCTGGCCTCTGTCAAAAATAGTGTGACCAGCACGACCAGGGCAGGGATTGCCCCTCTGTACTTGGCACTGGTGAGGCTGCATCTCAAATCCTGTGTTCTGTTCTGGGCCCCTCAGTACAGGAAGGACACTGAGGTGCTGGAGCAGGTCCAGAGAAGGGGAACAAAGCTGGCCAAGGGTCTGGAGAGTGAGTTGTATGAGGAGTGGCTGAGGGAGCTGGGGGCATTCAGCCTGGAGGATCAAGGGGGACTTTATCACTCCCTACAACTTCCTGGAAGGAGGGTGTTGGTAGGTTGGAGTTGGCCTCTTCTCACAGGTAATCGGCAACAGGACAGGAGAAAATGGCATCTAGCTGCACCAGAGGAGGTTCAGGTTGGACAACAGGAAGAGTTTATTCGTGGAAAGAGTGATTAAGCATTGGAATGGGCTACCCAGGGAAGTGGTAGAGTCTCCATCCCTTGAAGTGTTCAAGAAACAACTGGACCTGGCACTTAGTGCTGTGTTGTAGTTGACCACGTACTGTTCAGTCAATGATCTTGGAGGTCTTTTCCAGCCTTAATGTTTCTGTGTGCTGTAAAAATATTCTTAAAATTGTATTTATTTGTAGTAGGAAAACAATGACACTTAAAACTGTTTTGGCTCATACAGTATGCTGGTTTCTCTTAACTGCAGGAAACACAGGAATACACACGCAATGTTGTCAGATACTGCCTTGAAGCACTTCAGGACTGGTTTGACGCTATCAACTTTGTAGATGAGGTAAATATCCTTAGTGAATTTAAGCAAAGTACTGTGAAACTCTGACTAAATTACAAAGGTGATAAACTCCTTATGCCCAGCCCCCTCCCTGTAAATTAAGTGACTAATCAATGTAGTGATCAAAGTGATTGCCCTACTGAAATTTGAGTTTGTAGTTAATACTTACAATGTTACGTCCTAGGATCCTTTTTTTTTTTTGTAGAGTCTTGTTGATTTAAATTTGCGGGTGCAAGTTTAAGGTGTGTGAGTTTTAAAAGCAAGTGCTATCGATACGCTGCTGTTGTGCTGAATGAAGAGCTGAATGAAGCAATGGCAAAATAGAAGTCCTCTTCTGCTATAGTAGTGGGGAGCAGCTTTATCACTTGGCAGGCAGCACTTCAGTCAGATCAGCGTGCCATTAGTTTCTGGGGACTCAATAAGAGATTAATTGCAATTGTATGAGGAAAATGTCTGAATAATCAGGCAGACGGGAATTAAGTACTACTAGGTTATTGGAAAGTTGAAGACATGTAAGATACTGTTCTTCGTGGTTGTGCCAAATATATTTGTATGTTTGGTTTTTTCAATATATTATATTAAAAACCTCTATTTTACTTTCAGCCAGCGCCTAACCAAGTTACTTTTCATTTGCCACTGCACCGTTACTTTGCCATGTTTTTAAGTAAGGTAAGCACGTGTTGTAGTTTTACAGAAGATGGAAATTCCCTGTTGAATGTGATCATTCAGTGCAGCGTGTGCTTGGTTTTGTTTCTAGGCTGTTAAATGCCAAGAACTAGATCTGGATACTATCTTGCCAGATCAGGAGATGCTGATGAAACTAATGATTCACCCACTTCAGATTCAGGTATGAGCAGACTTCTGACTTAACAATAGGAAGTATGTCTAATTGTGGAATATAAAAATAAGCAATAGGTGACAATAATAACTAGAATATACTGAGTAGTTAGGTAATGTCTTTTTTTTCCCCTTCCTATTTCCAAAATGAAAAGTGTGGTATTAGTTATCATACTCTGAGAAGCATATAGTAGTAATATTCACTATAATACTTCTAAAATGGTAGGAAGAACCAATCTTTTGAAAACATAGAATTGTAATGTGAATAGAATGGAGTGCTGGTTGATACTTTTTAAACTGTGATGTCTTAATTTTTCGTTCATTTTGGTTCCATGATCCCTTGGAGTACATTTCAAGATTTTAACAAACAACTACATGTATAAATCAATTCATTTGTCTTTGATCATTTTTATTGTCTGAAATATGCTCTCATATGAAAGTATGGTATCTGTTTCATAAACTTGCAGTGGTTCTTTTCATTTCTCACTCTCCAGGAGAAGTAAATTAGTATTAAAAAGTCTATGAAGTTGTAGTATGTATGTATGTATATGTGTCATGGTAATGAATAAAATGACGAGAGGGCTGGAGCACCTCTGTTACGAAGACAGACTGAGAGAATTGGCCTTGTTCAGCCTGGAGAAGAGAAGGATCTGAGGAGACCTAAGAGTAGCCTTCTGAAGGGCTACAAGACAGCTGGGGACAAAGCAAGGGTAACGGGTTTAAACTGAAGCAGGTTGATTTAGATTACCTGTGGTACCCTTTTTACTATGAGGGTGGTAAAACACTGGAGCAGGTTGCCCATGGAAATGGTAGATGGCCCATCCCTGGAAACATCCAAGGTTAGATTGGATGGGGCTCTGAGCACCCTGACCTAGTTGAAGATGTCTCTGCTCATTGTAGGGAGGTTGGACTAGATGACCTCTAAAGGTCCTTTCCAATCCAAACTATTCTATGACTCTCCAAGAAGCCACAGAGGGACTTTTTACAGTGATGTGTAGTGACAGGACAAGGGGCAATGGCTTTAAACTGAAAGAGTAGTTTAGAGGAGGTATCACAAAGACACTCTTTACTGTGAAGGTGGTGAGATACTGGAACAGGTTCCCCAGAAAAGTCATGGATGCCCCATCCCTGGAAGTGTTCAAGGCCAGGGTAAATGGGGCTTTAAGCAACCTGGTCTAGTGGAAGGTGTCCCTACCTGTGGCACCGGGGTTGGAAATCTTTAAGGTCTCTTCCAATCCAAGCTTTTCTATGATTTCAGTTTTCCTATGATAATATACTGATGATCTGCTAACACTGAACCGAGTAGCTGAACATCCCTGAAATGTTTATAACTTTATTTTCCTTGAACAGGCAAGTCTTTCTGAAATTCACAGCAATATGTGGGTTAGAAATGGTCTACAAATTAAAGGACAGGCCATGACATACGTGCAGTCTCATTTCTGCAATTCAATGATTGATCCTGATATTTATCTGCTGCAAGTAAGTTATGTTTTCTGAGAAACCAAGCCAATATTATTTACCAACAAACTATGGAATAGAATTAGTTTAATAAAATTAATTTACTCTTTTTCTACAGGTCTGTGCCTCTAGGCTGGACCCAGATTATTTCATTTCATCTGTTTTTGAAAGGTAGGACTAATGCTCTTGTTCAATGTTGTACTAACTGTTGTCTCATTTATAGTGTGTAATAGAAAAATTGCGTATCCGATACATATCAAATCTTCAGTGGTACAACTCTGCTTAGCCAAAACCACCACTTAACCTGAGGGCTCTACTGAAAGTGCTACCTCTTGATTTTAAACAGCACTGGCTTTTGATTTACAGTGCAGTAGCGAAGCTTCAGGTATTTCTTTTCTGAGTGTCTTTAGGGTTTTTTAATTTCATACATGTTCATGTGCTAGGATATTCTGTCCTGAAGAAGTAGATAAATAGAGCTGCAATAGTAAGAGACACAGGATGTTTGCTTTTCTGGAAATAAAACCATGGTTTGAAAACTGATTAATATGCATTCATTTTTATATGTTGACAAATATAAGGTGTTTTCATGTGGAGTGAATATCTATAGCACATTCCATAGATAGTTAAACAAAAATCAAAATGTAAAAAGAAGGGGGTTTTCATTTGGGCTTTTGCATTTTATTTTAGGTTGTGAGCGCTATCCTGAGTTTATCAGTACATTTCACATTGGTGTTTTAATGTTGTAGAATGATGTTTCTGACTTTACTGTTTGCTATGTAGGTTTAAGGTGGTGGATCTGTTAACGATGGCATCACAGCATCAAAATACAGTTCTTGACTCAGAGCATGAAAGGTCCATGCTGGAAGGAGCCTTAACATTTTTGGTCCTTTTGTTAAGTCTTCGTTTACATTTAGGTAAGACTCACTGCTTTAGGAATACTGGTATGTAAATAACATTATTACACCTTCATTTATATTCAGCACTTAGTAGCTGTCTTAAAACTGTTTGACCATAAAGTAACTTAAAGCATTCAGTACTTGCTTTCATCTTTGCCAGTAACTGAATTTTAATCCGTTATGAATTAGAAATAGACACAATACATAGACATGGAGAAAAATGGCTTTAATGGAAGTGGGTGGCTTGTGTAGGTGATCACATGAAGATTCTGTATGTTTTCCAGGAAGGCAGCACTTTGAGTTTGTACTTGTATTTTCTGATTGAGATTGTGCCTTTCATAACATTTGCATGCCTCCCTTTTTTTCTCCTGTATTTTTATAGCAATGTATCATTACTTAATTTGTATCATGTTTGACATGCTTTTAATGTCAAATGAAAACTGAATGTGCATTTTAAAATTGTGCTATTTTACCAGCTCTTTACATTTCATTGTTCTAGGAATGACAGATGATGAGATCCTCAGAGCGGAGATGGTAGCTCAACTCTGTATGAATGACAGGACACACAGTTCATTATTGGATCTCATATCCTTGGAATATATTAACTAATGTGCATGAATGAGAATGACAGGTGCCTGGATAGTAGTGAGGCTTGAACAACATGGTTTTAGCTTAGATAATTAAAAAACTCTGTGAAGGTGTTTGCATACACTTGCTAGCAAAGGCATTTGCTCCAGTTTTGGTTTTTCTTACAGTAAATGCAATACTTTTTAATAGTTTAAATTAATTTTGATACAAAATGCCAGACTAGTCTTTTTATTATTTTTCTAACACTGCAAAAGTCTTTTAGGTGTGAGGTAAAAGTGCGTTTTCCAATGACCTTGTGGAAAGTTTAGCCAAGCCTCACGTTTATCTGGATTTGAGCCTTTGATTTTTGTTAAGTTTATGCCAGTATAAAAGGAAGCCACTCTACATTATATTGGCTTTTGCTATCAATAGCTGAAAATGCAAATAGTAGCAATCGTGCATGTTGCTTTGACATTAAAGTGAAGTGCATGTGTTATGGGGGGAAAGAACAGCAAACTTTAAGAAAGTCCCTCTGTGCAGGCATACAGTTCATGTCCCTGGACAGCCAGCTACAAATACACAGGTTTTACTGCTATCAGTCCTAGGCTGTGTAGCAAATTAAATAGCTTGTCATGGTTGCATAAAAGAGCTTGCAGTCCAGGGATAGGCATTGAGCAAAAACATTAGGAATGCAAAGATAGGGAAGGATGAGATTAACAAATACATAATAAGTATTATTAATTATTATTATATGATCTAGGAACTCAGTCCCTTAAGTATGTAAAATAAGTGATTACTTAGAACAATTCACTTAAGTGAATGACTTAACTATGTAAAATAAGTGAATCATTTATATAAGCAATCACTTACCAGTTAGCAGAAGTTTACTTACTTGTAAGTGCTGCTTGTGTTTTAGGGTAATGCCAATAGGTCAGTTAATTATTGCTAGCAAAAGGAGAACCATCCAGTCCAAGATGCAGAATTACTTACTGTGTTTATGGATCCTGTACTATTTGCTTGCTTTTTCTGCACTTGGCTGTAAATGCAAAATATTCTCCCTATGAAGGGAGAAAAAATGTTCATACATAAAGGCAATTACAGAAACTTTATACACACTACATGATGGTTTTTATTTCTCATGAAGTACTAATATCATGAGCCAAGCATGTAGCAAGTCTTCCTTTAAAATGTTTAATGTCCTAGCTAAGAGGCTTCAATTCTCTTCAGTAAGTTACTGTTCCTAGCAGCTGGAGCATACAGACCTCTTGTGGTAAGCACAGAGCACTGCTGAGATGTGGTCTGAAATGAGTGACTGAAAATGTCAAGAGGGGAGTGAAATGCTGTGTCCTGCAACTAAGTTAACTCTGCTTTCCTTAACACAAACATTACATTCCAGAAAACCCCAATCCTAAAAGTGGTATTATTCCAGGAAGCTTAAGCTTTGAATCAGTTCTGTCAGCAGTTGCTGACTTTAAAGCCCCTGTTTTTGAACCTGGAGGTTCCATGCAACAAGGAATGTATACACCTAAAGGTATGGTAATCAGTGTTCTCTTGCAACATACTCATTGCCTAACCATACATTTGTTTGGTTTTGTTGTAGTGGGTTTTTTTCCTTAAAAAACCCAAAACTCAAACCCGGCCTACCAGTGTTGAAAACCCCACCCAATCCTCCCCATGAAAAAGCCAAACGTACCACCACCACCAAAACCCCACAAAACTTGTTTGACTTAGATTATTGTCTATTGCTTATATTTAAGAGCATTGCTAAAGACTATCACTAGTCTTTAATAAATTGATTTTGATCTAGAGGGGAAAATGAGCTGCTCATATTAATCAGGTACCCTCAGAAAGCAAAGGAACATGGAGAACTGAAAAATGATCTTATTTGTATTTTACTGATCTGCATACTTACTTATTCATGTGATTTAAATAAATGTGATGTATATTTAGTAGAGTTTAGAACTGTTTGCAGTTTTGAAATGTCAATTGCAAAGATACTTTCTTTGAACTTCTCCACCTTTTGATTATTAAAGACACCATGATACATAATTCTTTATTTTATATTGCTTAACTCTGCTAGTATCCTGTAACATTTTTCAGTCAGTAGTGAGGGTCTAGAAAAAAGTTCAGGCTAGACTTGTTATAGAATATTGTTCTATAATTCTCCAATGCATACAGTGCAAAAATGACAAGTGTCTTTCCCTGACCAGCTTGTCATCTAAATTGGGCTCAACACAGCATTTGTATATCAAAGGAGAGAAAGAATTTAAGAACTCAGTGTTCCATTAGTGTTTCCTGTCACTGAGCAGATAAGCCTGTAGAAATCTGAAATGCTCCATGTGCTCTGGTTGTGCTTCAGGCTACTGGCAAAGCTGAAGAGGGATTAACTCCTTCCTCCCCTGCATACTTCCCCTGAGAACTGGGAAGGTTAGGGTTTGACAATTTTGAAACTATTTGGTTTATAATCTTTTGTGGATTTTTTTGGGGGGATGGTGTTTAATGTAGGTACTAATATTGTAATAACTTGTTTACCATTTTTGTACTGGGAGATTGAAGTGTCAGTAAAGCTCTTTTATACAAATTAACAACTAGTGAAGTAATTTTGTGAAACCACAGTTCTGGGAATTGATTCATCTTGGTTCCTGGATGTGTAATTAGGCAGGTTAACACCTGTGTATCTAAAATAACTTTATTTTACTGTTATGTAAACTGCATTTCTTCATGTCATGTCCGGTTTCTGGAGCTCATGACATGCCGTTCTTTTTCATAACACAACATGGATGAAAAAGTGGTGGATTATGCTGATTTTAATTATAGCACTTTATATTTAGGAATCTAATGCTAGATTGCAGTGTCTTGTGGTTTTTTGTATCTAGATTTCTTTTTTTTAACTTAGGTAAACAATTTATTCCGGAGGTAAACTGTGTTAAGTATCTCATCTATAGCAGTGAATATTGAAGTGATTTATAACACTACACGTATTTCCTTTTTCTTAAAGTAATAGAAACTGAAAAATCTTCTGCAGGAATAAAAGCTGACAGGGCTTTCTTTACCCTCTTAAGTGTTCATATTATCCATAAGACTATATAGGTTCTCAAACCTTTGGTTTTAAGAATTGTAATTTGTTGCCTTTCACAGTTAAAGCAAATCATGATCAGATCCATTCCCTCTAATCCTCTAATCCCTTGTTTCCCTAAATTTGAGGGGGGTGGAATCTACTTTGTGTTTGCAGATCCCTAGATTTTGCTTCCATTAACTATCATTTAAAAAAAACAAAGCCAACCCAAACCAACTACCAAACCCAGGTTCGTTCTGCACTCTGTAGATTTGTGTGCTGAAGATGAGCTGTGTGTGCATTTCCAATATTCACCGTGTGGCTCACACAGTCCTTTTTTCTCATTATGCATTAGCAGCCCAAACAAGCTTGATGTATTTCAGACTGCAGTACTAAATTCTGGCCAGAAAAAATGGGTTTTTCACAAGCTAAATTTGATCATATTTCGTACATAATGGAAACTTTGCAAAGTGTCCTCTCTCAGCAGTCTCTGTGGACAGCTGTAGAGCTGTTAACCTTAGCAGGGGTTAATACATATACCACTATATAGGAGTATAGACACTTGTCTTCCTGCCTGGGGAAGATTAATCTCAGAAGTGTGGTAAAGCTACTTATTTCTGCCTGTGGAAACTGTGAAGAATGTTGTAAGCACTTGTGTTATGTTGCGCCTGTTGGTGGAGCTAAAATTCTGTATCCGCTGGGTTTCTTCCTTGTTTTGGGGTCATGGAATCTTGCCTTCGCTTTTCTTGTGTTATGAGAACTAAACACATCAAAATACTTCATAGAATTAAAGTCTTCATTTGGCTTTAGATTGAAACTTAGTTTTATTTTTTAATAACTTGTAATAGGAAAAAAAAAGGCTATCAAATGGGATGTTTTTATGGACTGTTTAGACTTTTCTGTATGTGATTGTTCTGGAGGGCCACTCTGGATGTCACTTGAGAGCTACTAAATTAAACAGATGTAACTAAGATTTTAATGCTGAAATAATGCAGAGATATTAGTTATAAAACAAAGGCATATTTGTACAAGGTATCAAATAATATTTACAATCATTTTTGATACTGAACAAAAAATTGTGTTGTAGGAATTTGGTCACTACACTTAATGGTAAAATATCATCTAGCTGCTAACTCTTCCACAGTCTTTACTTTCTACTTTCAAGAGGGCTTGGGCTTATCATGTACCAAGTGAAAAATAACATCAACCTTTTCTTACACGTACTTGGAAATGAAAAAGAGCAAAATAAGAGGCTTACAGAAAAGATGTTTTGGGGGTTTGTTTATTTTTTTGTTTTGAAACCAATAAAAATTTCACCAAATTTTTTTTTCTATTTTGATAAATATTGGTAATTATTAATGTAGAAAGTATTATTAGTAAGAATTATTATAAATGGCTGGAGATTGCCAGGAAAAATTATATAATAGAAGTGACATAATTAAAACTAGTTAAGAAGAAAATCTAGAGTAAGTGGTAAGGTCTTTAAAGGGAATGTTAACACGTTATTTCTTTTGAACAACAGCTGAAGTTTGGGATAAGGAATTTGACCCGGTCATGGTAATACTTCGAACGGTTTACCGTAGAGATGTGCAGTCTGCAATGGACAGATACACAGCATTGTAAGTTGGATCATTTTTAGAAATGCAACATCCTATTGTTGCTCATTCCACAACAATCTTTTTTTTTTCACTGCCTGGTAATGCTAATCACTTTATCAATGTTTTTAAGCCCTAGATTTATTCTTGAGTAAATAGTCTATGAATTTACAAGCAATGTCAGGGTTTCGGTTATCTTAGTCTGTTACTCTTCCGTAAATGTTTAAAAATCCATCTGAAAGGCCCCAGACAAAGTAGTGAATGTCATCACAGATAAAATACTTAACCAAAGATGGTGTTTAAATATCAATTACAGCTTACTTGAAGGAGTCTTTGCTGTTTTTATTTAGTTTACTCTTAGGTATAAAAAGCGAAATTTATCTATAGCAGTGGCAGGTGTGTAAATTATTGTAGTGTTTAACAGTAGTTTCAACATTTAACATTTGTTTCAACAGTTTAAAGCAAAGTGGCAAATTCCCTGGAAACCCGTGGCCTCCTTACAAGAAGAGAACACCACTACACCCAAGTTACAGAGGTCTCATAAAGCTTTTGCACTGTAAAACCCTGCACATTGTGCTCTTCACACTTCTTTACAAGGTATAGTCGATTCTCAATAAGTGCATTGGTTTATTTCCATGTTTTTACAAAAGTTCTTAGAAGCATGATTTTTTAAAGTTTATTTGGAGTAGTCAGGTTCAATTTTATATCATGGTTTTGGTTTTGTTTTCTTGATTGTTTCATGTATATATATATACACACACTAAGTCAGTACCCAAGTGGATGAATGATCCTGTTCTATTTTGACGAACACTGTCTTAACCATCAGAGCTGCCATTCAAATTGTTCTTCCATGGTGGTTTCAGGGAGTGCAGTGGCATGAGTGCTGTTTGTTGTGTCCTATTGCAGAATTTTAATGCATCAGCAGCACCTGTTCAAACTTTGATGGCTTTAGATTCTCAGTGTCAAATAAGTCTCATCAGTGCCGTTGTTTTTCTAACATCACTTCCCAAATACATTTGGGGTTTTGATAACATAATTGCAATTGTTTTTCAGGGCTACTTGGTGCCTTTAAGTTACGTTTGGTTTTATCTTTGATAGTTGGCTGCTGTCTTTAAGAGAAGCACATCCTTTTTGAAAAGCCCATTAATCAGAAAATTTGAATCTCTCTTTGTACTTAGAAAGTGTTTTCAAAGCAGTGTGCTGCAGAGGCAGATGAGGGACTATAAAAAGTGGTTTGTTTGAGTACTGTTTTTGCTGGGCAGACTTTTCCTTTTGTGCTCTTTTAAGGGTTCCCATCTTATCTAAAACTCATATTTTGTTTCACTGTTAAATTTCTGTTGAATAGAAAATACCTGTTGTATTACAGGAAGGCTGGTGAAGGAAAGGAGAGCTTTGGACTATGTAGAAGATGAAATAATGTTTTGACATGGAATAAAAATGGACAATATGGGGAAGGAATGCATCATCTTTTAGTCTTGCTTGGGGGTCTTTGGCCACTTTTTCTCTTATTCCATTAAGAACCTTCAAGGGCTTAAATCTTGAGAATCTTAACCATTACTGGGTTGCTGTTTTAGTAGGAATGCCAAATAATTTTCCATCAGATTTATGGATGGTGGAAAATACATAGTGGTTGATTCTGTGGGTTGGCTTAAATCATGTCTGCTCTGTGAAATTTTGTCAATTCATGATCGCTTTTATTGTATCTGTTGGCTTTTGGGACTTCTGTTGGAAGAACAGTAAACTATATTTGGTGATGTTACTTTTCAGAAACTTTGGTCAATACAGCTTTTGATTCTGACTGGTACAATTGCACATGCTCTTCCTATTAGCATAATACTGAGTCCCCTTTTTAATTAAAAAACCTCTATCCCAGATTTGGTTGGGTTTGATTAAATAAGCAGCTCAGTCATTTTTGAGAAAAGCTATTGTAAATAGTATTGTTTTAAAGCACTTTATATCTCTGATGGTCCTAATGGTTTTATCTACTTTAAAAATCCGTCCATTCAAAGCCAAGTCATATTTGAAACTTTAGTAGGCTACACTCTAAAAATACTAATTTATATAGTAGCCTGTCTACAATGAAATTTTTAACATATTTTCTCACTTGCTATTTTTGGTAACTTGCATTCTTTTGCCATTTTCTTTCCTTTAATTCAGAATATTCTCAAGAGGAAAGTTGTCCTGGTTTTTAATTTTAGCAGTACTGGTTTTTCCTCTCAGTGCATTGAAACCTGTGTTAGAAGAAAGATACAGGCATTTATTAATTTAAAGATAAGGTCATTTATTATTTGTAACTAAAAAAGATTATGTGAAGGTGGTTGTGAATGAAATTAATGTTAACCCTTGTGCTGTTCCCAGTTATGTCAGCACCGCTTACAGGGCTAGGACTTTGTGAGGCCTTTGGTGATTGATCACATGGAAAGGGGAGGGGATGGTGGAAGCAGCTCTTTGCATGTATCTGGCAGGAGTGGTATCTGTGCAACTTTACCTGCCAGTCTGGTGTTAAAATAAATCACAGCTTGAACTAGTAATAACGTCAAGGTGCAAATTTGTTTGACTGGAATGATGTAAAATTAAATTTTACTTTTGTGATGATGATCATAGGCTAGTTTTTTCCTAAACCTTAAAATAGTTTTTAATCAAATTAAAGGAAAAAAAAACAAAAAAACCCCCACAAAAACTGAAGAGTCCAAAATGTATTATCCAGAACACTCTTTTTTAAGGTTAGATGTACTGAGGCCTTAATCTTCTATGATGTGATATTCTCTTTTGCTACCTAGATATTAATGGATCATCAGAATTTATCAGAGCATGTGCTTTGCATGGTTTTGTATTTGATTGAGCTGGGGTTGGAAAATTCTCCTGAACAAGAATCAGATGAAGAGGTAAGAATAAATGCTATATTTTTCTTCAAAATACAAAAGTATTGTGTAATGGTTCTTTAAAATAAAATTTTACTGTAGGAGTTAGAATAAAACATCTTTACTTAGATAGGGAACAACTAATAAAAACAACAAAAATGTGGCTGTTGTAAGGAGGAGTATGGTATCTTATGTTTTTCAGCTATTTTCTGTATATGTAATTTGACAACACAGGTTGATTGTACTCCACAAATAAGTACTTAAAACTGTGCAAAAAACATTTTAAATCATTGAGTCTAAAAACATCTCTTAAGTTTTCAACTGAAACCCTCATCACTGAGCATTTTATTGCTAAAGATTGGTATCTTCTAAATACCTGCATTAGTCAGAATTCTAATTCTACTTTTGATGAGATTTGAATATAAAGAGCAATTATTTTTATGATTCCTGATTCCCTTATATTACCACGGTTTTTCTAACTGATCAACACTGCTTTTTGACTAAGAATTTGCCACATTTTTTTCCAGAGATTGACTTCCGTATAGTTCTGATTTCTTGTATTTATCTTGGATTGTACAGCTTTTGATTACTCTCTGGAGTTCCTTTTACTTCTGCTAGCTAGCACTAATGGCTGTATTTGATTATATTCAAATAAAATACTTAGACATATATTTTTCAGCCCTGTGGTCTTCACAGGCCTCACATCAGTCATCAAAATTTTTAAGAGGTGTATTAGCTTTGTTGAGGTGTGTAATGTTCAACATACTGTTCATATCTCATGGAGGTATTATGGCCTCTGTAATACAGTTACAAAAGCAACATAAATTATTTTAATACATCAGAGAAAGTACACCAGAGTTTTCTTAATTGCTTTAGGAATCAGCAGGTGGACAAGAGCGTTGCCATGATAGTTGGTTTCCAGGTAGTAACCTGGTTTCTAACATGCGTCACTTCATTAACTATGTCCGAGTAAGAGTACCAGAAACTGCTCCTGAGGTGAAGAGGGAACCACCTGCAAGTACAAGTTCTGATGGCTTAGCTTCATCACAAGTAAGTAGATACAAATACTAGATTCACTAGGTTAGTTTAAGTTATTGCCTGTGTTGGCATTTTTGTTAGTTTTGTTACTGTTTTTATTAATTTCCTGAGATATTTTTTCCTTATTTTTCATAAGTGTACTGATAGCAGAAATTGAAGTTATTTCAAATGATACCTCCTTCCAAATGATGTATTTAATGACTTTTTTTGTCCTCAATCTCCCAGAGTTCAAGGCGGAAGAGCCTCCAGAGAGAGGTAGATCTGTGTGCAGTTTGTTTTCCTAAGCGATTAACTAGCAACATGGCTTTACTTGTGCTCACCTTAACATTCAGTGGAATCTTTTAATTTTCCTGAATTTCCTTTTAATTCATATTGCAAAGACTCATGTTTTTTTCATGTTCTTGATGCCAATCTTAGGTGGTAGACTTTTAAGCTATGAAGTGTCCTTACATTTTTAATAATTATTTGGAAATGAAAGCTTTCTATCAATTATAAAATGTCATTGATAGCTTACTGCTTGAGCTTTGTGTTTAGGTCTGTTTGGTCTTGCCAAGATACTACTAACATTTAATAATGTAGAACAGTCTTAGCCTTCTTGAGTCTAGGTAAGTTTAACCTTACATTGAAAGTGCATTTGAAATAATTATTAGCAATTTTTTGTTGTTGTTTTTGTGAAAACAGAGGAATATGTAAATGGTGGCATCCTGAAAGATTTACAGGCAGTAGATGCTATAATCTTTGTCAGTGTTGCTTTTGTATCTATTGTATACAGCACTTCAGATTACTGTGTGCCAGATGTAGCAAAATACAATGGATATTTCTTTTGCATGTTCATGTCAGAAAAACAGACAAAATCTAAAAGTAGGGAGATGGCATGAAATAGATTAAAACATAAAGAAGGCAGGAGAGATGATTGTCAGAATCCCATTTTTATATTTGATGTCTGAAGTATTTGGTATCTCTTAATTGCCCAGCCTTCTGAGGAGGAGAGGGTAGGATGTTAGTGTGCTGAATTTCATGTTCAGAACACTGAAGAAATATTTTTCTGCTGTGGCTTCGGTATATGGATCCTTAATTTGGTACCTCACACATGAGTAGTATAAGATAGAGAGATCTAAACGGGCTCTGTCATTAATGTAGCTGCGCTCATGTGCCCTGCATAGCAAGTTCTGCTGGCAAATAGGGATATGTGGCTTCTGGATCTCACCTAATGCATCCACACAAAATGAACTGCCCGTGGGATGTGTGGGCTCACCTGTATTCACCTGTGTGACGTTATGAGTTACACTGTGCAACAGTGCTTAGTAGACTTGAATAAAGGCATTTAAATGACCTAAAGATACTGAAATTATTATTATTCTGTAAAAACTAATGAAATATTACTTGGATAACAGAATTGTAAGTTAGACTACTGTAAAACCAGTTGTTAGTTGTTTTGGTATGGATATTTTCGTTTGGTACTTGGCTTTCTGTGCAGTAGCATGTAACAGACTTGTATAAAAATAGAATATGCAGGTTTAATATTTTGCTCTCCTAATTCTTAGTATATTTTGGGAGCAGAGCTTTAAGCTTCATGCTTTTCTTCCTAGCTTCAAATATTTTCCATAGTTTTAGAAATGTATGTTGTTTATACTTGTATTTTTGCAAATTAATCATGATAATTTTTTTCCCAAGAACTCAGGGACAGCTCAAGTGTTCAGTTTGGTCGCAGAACGTAGAAAGAAATTTCAGGAGATCATCAATCGGAATACCAGCGAGGCAAACCAGGTGGTTCGGCCCAAAACATCAATGAAATGGTCAGCACCTGGTGCAACTCCACAGTTAACCACAGCCATTCTAGAAGTCAAGGAAAGCATACTGTCTTTGCTAATTAAATTGCATCATAAACTCTCAGGAAAACAAAACTCTTATTATCCCCCATGGCTGGATGATGTGGATGTTTTAATCCACCCAGAAATTCCAAGATACTCTCATGGAGATGGAATGACGGCAGTAGAAAGAATTTTACTGAAAGCTGCTGTACAGAGCAGATTGAACAAACGTATAATTGAAGAGATATGCAGGAAGGTGACACCTCCTGTACCGCCAAAAAAGATTAGTTCTGCAGAGAAGAAAACTTTGGATAAAGAAGAAAGGTAACATTAATAACAAGATAAAGGGGCAGTAGAAGGACAGTGTATGTTGTGCATCTATCAACTGATCTTTAGTTTTTTGCATTAATTACATACTAACAGATAAGTCTTAATTCTACAGTTCTCTTTATCTGGTTTGAATATGCATGATTTACATGGGTACTGAGGAAGAATCTGCACCTTGTTATTTTAAATCTTTAAAAAATTTTAATAGTCTTTTATGTGATACACACACCCTTTATGTTGCCATTTATAAAACTCATACATATAATGGTGTAGAATTCAGATTGTGTTAGCTTTTTTGGCTTAACCTGAAGATAAGTTAGAATTGTTATTTGTATTGTCTGTTCACTCACATGCACACATCATCCCATGATTGTTTTGAGGTTTTGTTTACTATATATGGATTTATTAATTCTACCTTTTTTGCTTCTCTGACCCATTCAATTTTAAAAGTATATATATTTTTAAATTTTTTTTTAAAAATTCTTGTTTTTAAAAAAAAAAAAAGTTTGTGTTTTTTTATTATGTGGCCTGAATACCCACATGCCAGATGTCTGTCTTGGGCTGAAATTTTTTTTTTTAAAAAGCTTGGACAGTTTTGAGTTGAATTTGGGGCATAATGAGTCCTGAGAGCCCCCAGAATACTAGCAGTATTGAAATGGAATGGAGAGACCCTGTTTCTCTTCTGCTTTCAGCAAATGTTGTGTTGGCATGAGAGTCCTATGGAAGTGGAATCACCTAGGGGACAGCAATGAGACCTGAGAAGAGAGGTGAAAGCTAGAAACGACAGGGATAGTGTTGAAACTGGGACTGGAAGGAGAAACCTTGTGGTCAGTGTACCAGTGAAAAAAAGAGATGATGCCAGGGCAAGTGATTAGTTGATGTGGGAAGATTCAGTCTGGCAAGTGAGGATGTTACGAAGATACATGGAGAACTGGGTTGTCAGGACAAAAATACTCAGAGAAGAGCAGCAAATTAAAAAAACCTAATTTTTAATGAAAGTCTCAGTGGGGAAGAATGGGGTCTTGAGAGTTGTTAGGAGAAGGAGAATGTGGAATAGGAATGCAGATGTCTGGAGGATAAGACAGAGATTGACATTTGGGAGATGTCATAGACTCATCTGGAAAGAAGAGTTGGCTGGAGTGGGAAGAGACTGAGCCTTGGCTAGGGCAAAAGACTGGAGCAGGGTATTGAAGGGAGAGCACAGTGGATAGTGTTAGAAGGTCGAGGCATAGAAAGTGAGGAGCTCAGGTCAGACTGCTCACCACAGTAGCTGAACTAGAGAGAGCACAGGCTGGAATGGATAAGAAGATGATTGAGTGCTTGTTAATGCAGTATTTTGAAGGGTTTATGTAACCAGAGTATGTAGTTATGGTTCTACAAATTTGGGTAGAAAAATGCAGTCATCTGACTCAGTTGGTTTCTAGATTACCTTTATTTTTCTGCTATTTTTATTTATTGGAAAATAAATTTTTAATTGAATTCTCTCTGATATGTCCAATACCTACACTGTACTGGAAAATTACACATAAAAATATGGCAAATAGATTTAGTCTATTTCTATGTTACATACTTTACAAAGTAAAATAATTTTTGTCTTTCTAGTGTTTATTTAATTTTCAGCAATGCTTGTAATAGTTCATTCAATGAGAGAATGTCAAGTTTTAGCATGTAAAATTGCTGATCAGAAAGAGCCAGAATGAATAGTTGCTTTAGATAAAACACAGCTACCTCTTGGACACCTAATCATTATTGTGGTACTGAACAGTGCTAGATTTATGTACAGGAGTTGCACAAGCAGCAATGAAATAAGTAACTTTTCATATAGAAAAGGGTAAGGTCATTCTTTTCCCTCTTTAAAGGATGTTATATTCTCAAGGATCTATTGGAGGCACTTTTAATTTTTAGTTAAGTTTGGGGGCTAAAGCAATGATGAAAATGAATGTTTCCCATTCTTGGTTGTTCTCAGTGATTACTGTCTTCTCAAATTTACAGTGGTATTGGTGGACCTGTGAAATTTATTAACAGTCATTGTGATAATTGAAATGACTAAACTCATAGAGTGCCACTGTTCATAAAGCCGCAGTGTAATTTTTACTGTTTTGATTGTTTTGTTTTAGTTTTCCGCCCAGTTCTGGTTTTGTATCAGTGAAGACTCAGCCGACTGTGCATGTTAAGCAATCACCTTTTTTAGCTTACTTCAACATATAATGGCATCACTCAGGCAATGGATTGTTGCCATAGAAACTGAAATACAGAACTAGAAGCGAGCTTGAGGTGCTTGCAGTATTTTTTCAATTGCAGTGTCATATTCCCATGGGCCATCATGGAAAATTACTGAGCTGTACTGAATCTGTCAGAGTTTGTTTATGTCTTCTTATTAAATGCATCTATTTACAGTCACTGCTTTTAGTCAAGGTGTTTATTGAGAAATTTCCAGGGAGAAATAAATAAAACCAAGTCTAATGAATGCCTTGGTCTATCGTCAGAATAATGAATCTTAGTGATGTTGTAAATAGAAGTTATTTTGAGAAATGGTGGCTGTATGATGTAGCAGATAAATGGGCAGAGATACCTGGGTCTTTAAGATGCCTTTAAGAAAACAAGTTAGAAGCTTTGGCTTATAAACAGGCCACCTCAGGATAACAGGTTATACTACATGAGCTGCTCTGGGCCTGTGCATGACAGTTCCTGTGCCAGGACAGTGGTAATCAGACAGTGCTTGAGACTAAAGAGGACTCACCCATCAGGCTGTCAGATGCCAAGTGAGTTTTTTAAAGCCCATGTTAGTTATCTGAATAATCTGTGAGCAGTGGAAATAATGCGTTGTAAATGCTGATGCACAGAATTTGTTGCTATGATAGAGCTTCTGGAGCTGCACTGGTGAGGTGCTGTGCAAACCCCCTGAGCTGAGGGCACATTCTGTGTGGTGAGCAGCTGTGGTGTAGGGGTTCTGTTTGGTTTTCCCACTTTCACTCTCCCATTTCCTCTATTTGTATGCTCATAGCAAAGTAAGGAAAATTAATATCTGTTTTCTTTGTGTTTTTACATCCCTCAATATTCCTCTACCCATTGCAGTATATATTTGTATAGGGAGTTACATAGCTGGTCATACAGCCTTGTACAGGTCACTGATACAGTTTAAATATAGACAAGAATAAGTCTCTAATGTCTTCCATTTGTAAATCGAGAGCTCTGACAAACATTGAGGAAAAAGTTAGTGAAGTCATCTTGGCTTCAGGGAGATAAGGGTTTTTAATCTGGACACAATCTCAAGGTTCTTTAAATCCAAGTATAAAAGCTGTAGGTGGTCAGTATCTTGGGTGGAAGTAGGAAAAAGGAACCACTGTGAGGAGCCTTACCTGGAAAATAAATTATTCATTGCTTCCCTTGCCATCAAGCTTGATATCAAAACGGAGTGAGGTAGGCTTTTATTATTATTGTTATTATTAACTTGCAGATGTTGGTTTCTCACAGGAGTACTTGATTTTGTACAAATGGTGTTGCACTGTCTTTTTCCATGTGTAACAGATTAAAAAGTTTCAAGACAAAGGTCTTGGGGTCCTTTTCTGGCGATGATCTGGCCTAATCTGTTAAAAGATCCTTTGGTTTTTTGAAGGGTTTTGGACAGGTTTTTGTTCTGGTTTTTTCAGACTTGAAGTAACATTAACTTCTTTAAAAACTGCACTTTTAAAGGAAGAGATTCCTTTTTTAGGCTTGGAAATTATTCCTTTATTATTCCTTTATGTAAACCTTAATTCGGAATGATACTATTTAAGGTGGTAACTGTAATCAGTCTAACATTATAAAGTTGGGGTTTTTTTAATTGATTATGTATACTTATTTTTTCTTTTTCCCCCTTCTTTCACTTAGACGACAGAAGGCTAGAGAAAGGCAACAGAAATTGTTGGCTGAATTTGCCTCAAGGCAGAAAAGCTTCATGGAAACTGCCATGGATGTTGGTACGTTTTTGTGTGGTTGACTGCTTGCTTTTATTTCTTCTCCCACATGTTAGTATTAAGGTTTTGTCTTGGTTTGAAGACAGATGTCTGCTAAGGAAGGTGGGAACCTCCCTTAGGAACAGCAAATGTGAACCCCCTTCCCTCCGAATTGTTATAACTTCGGAATCAAGGGCTTTCAGACAAAGACACAGGGAAAAGGAATAACAGTTCTTTACTAGTATCTATGGCAAGGCAAACAATCAATAACAGCAGTAGCAGTAACAAACAAACAAAAACCAGAAGATGCGGTGACAGAAGTCTCTGAGCTGTCAAATGCTTTTCCCGTTGGGTGCAGTTCCGGTCCCGGCCGGCAGGGGCGCTGTCGGGCTCCCGGCCGGGCAGGGCGGGTGCGATGACTCCCGCGCAGCTGCAGGGGGCGCTGTGGCGCGGTCAGCTCTGTGGGTGCGGGCAGTGCTGAAGTGCCCAGAGGCAGCGGGCGGGGCGGGGCGGGCAGGGCAATGGCGGGCGTGCAGCAGACGGACANAACCTTTCTGCCCCTGCAGCCAAGGGAGCCCTCTGTTTTCCCACTGCTGCCTGTGTTGTTCCCGGTGGTCCCGTGAGTTCCAATGACCAAATCTCTCCTCCGCACACCCAGCCAGCTCTTTTCTCTTACAAAAAGAGTTAATAGTCCTTAAGTATCCTGCCATTAGTAACCTAGCAACAGGAATAGGGAGAAATTCCACGCCCCTCAACCTCCAACAGGTTTTTACTCAGTTTAAAAAACAAAGATGCACACAAACCATTAACTGCCCTAACCAGACAGGAAACTCTTCCCTCAGATTCTACTTTTGCATCCACTTGTTAACTTCATACTTCTTAAGAAGCTTAACTTTGTCTTATAGGACAGATACTACTGAATGTATAATTGGTAGAAAATAGATTTAATCTGTAGGACATAAATTTATTCTTAGTTTTTCTAAATATACAGTACATTAAATGATTGTGTTATATGTTTTTAAGTATTTACCTTTAATATAAAATGTCCCAAAATTAGTTTTGTCTTCTAAAGACTGTGTTTTCTTTAATCTGTAATAATAAAATTTAAGATTATTTCTCTATAGAGCCTCAAATTTTAATAAGGTAAAACTTTTGCCTTTTAAATGTATTTATAGATCTAAGGAAAGCATAGTTTTTAGATCACCTCAATTGCTGTAAGTGATAACATTGTATTCTATTTCAAATACTGGCTTTACAGCACAATCAGTTCTTGTTTTTCTTGAGGATCTGTTCTTTCAGATTCTGCTGTGCAGAAGTGCATAATCCTGTTTAGTTTGTGTTTAACTGAGGAATGGGAAATATTTTTGTCATTTGGGTCACTTCATTGAAAACTAACACTCCTGAAAAATAAGAAAAAGCAGGAATCTTCCGCCCCTTTCCGTCAAGTATCATCTGCTATGAAGTTTTGATTTAAGCATTGGTTAGAAATATTTTGATGGCTTTTGAAATTGTTAAATACCCTTCAGTTTGCAGGTTGCTGAGAAGATTTATTAATTTATACTTACTAAGCTTTTAGATACAACAATCTTGGATGGGGCTCTGAGCAACCTGGTCTAGTGGAAGATGCCCCTGGCAACAGCAGGGGGGTTGGAACTAGATGAATTTTCAGATCCCATGCAACCCAAACTTTCTGTGATTCTATGAAATTAATCACTATATATAGCATTGTGTTTGGAGGGTGTGCAATACACTAATTTTTATTAGTGAACTTTGTATTGTAAGTCAACCTCATTAAATGGGTAGCTATTTCTTTGTAATATATTTGTTGAAGAAGGAAAGAAGAGCCTTGCAGTTCTCTTTATTAAAAATGAAGTTTTTATACAGTCATAGCTAACTGAAAGTAACTGGGAAACTTTGATTCTTCAGTCACCTATGTTTTGAATTCTTCATATTGCAACTTTGAAATTGATGGGGTGTATATATGAAATCAGATGTGTGTTATATATATATAAATATGTATAGATATACCTGCCAATAGCTATATATCTATATTCAAATAATCTACATAAATGTGCATAAATACTTCTATGCTTAAGTTTTGTAAGCTATGTTTAAGATAACTACTTTGATTTGTGGATGAATCATAGTAGCTAAATCAGTAAATTAAAGAGCATTCATTTGTGTGAAGAACTGGGAACACTTAGCTTTTAGTTAATTAATATTAAATTCTGATCTAGGCAGAGCTGGGCCTTTGTGTTTATGTTTGTGTATTAAAATGTTCTTGGGCATGCAAGATTTAAATGGCGTGCTTCTTAGTATTTAAAGAATTAATAACTTCAGATGCCTCAATGTAAAATGTAGTGTTTGTTGTCAATTATACCAGGTCATGCACAGCACTAGATAGAATCAACTTAATGAACTACATTTTCATAAAATTATTCTACATAAAGACATTTGGGAACAACTGAATAGAAATCCAGGCATTGTGTTAACTAATAATTACTTTGCCTTTTCACTAGCTGTTTTCAGTGTCGTCTATGTTGTTATTCCATTTGCTGACTTTGTTCTGAAAATACTCTGAATTAGTACTATAGTCCAGTATTATCTAGCTTTTATGTTCTGATTGTTATTAAAATAACTCAGAGGAAGTAAGTACATATACCATTATATAGTGTATTGGATTTGTTTAAAAATCTAGATTAATTTTTGCCAGGGATATTTTCTTCAGTGTGTTGAACCTAAGTGGTTTGTTAAGCTGTGAATGCAGTCTGTATATGTTACAGAAAATTACTGAAATATTACAGAAACTGTCATTACTTTAATTTTAAAGCACAAGACACAGTAAGAATTCTGAAACTAGTCTTTTCTAGAGTGATGCGATTTAAAACTACTCTTAAGTAATTCATAGGTTTACTCTGAATTGTAGCATAGCAGTGCTGAAATAGCTGTCTGAAAATAAAAAAATCCTTTCATACTAAAATCAGTCAGAATTCATTCCCTTCTCACACAAAGTCTGTTACCTCTTTACTTGTATTACAGATTGAAGTTCAGCAATAGGTTTATTTCTTCATTTTATTCACTTGTTTTAACAGTAATAATACTGTCAAAAATGCAAGGATGGTGAGGCCTCAGCTCCATTGTTTTGTCACCGTTTCAGTTGGTGTCATTTGGGCAAATTTATATTAATATCACTATCATCTTTTAAAATTTTTAACTATGAAAAGTAGATGTGATTCAGTGGTAAAGAGTGAGAACTGCTGTAGTTGGTTTTGAGTATAGCACTTGAAAACTTCATAATACTTTTCTATTGACAGTGTAGAAGACTGGAAATACTCTGAAAATAAATGTGTCTTCGAGGGGATAGGAATAATGGAGAATAGCCAAAGCTTAAAGATAATTTTATTAGAACCATATACTTCATAGTTTCTAAAGGGTTTCATAAAGTGCACAGAGCCACTGTTAATCCCCTGAGGTATTCCTCTGATTGTTGGCATGCTGCAATAAAACATGGCTTAAAAGGAAGTTGCCTAATTACATATTAATTATTCAATATTAAATGTGTCTCATTTTACCAGTAGAATTTATTTATTTGAATTGAAATGCACAAATTCATGTGAGATTCTGAAAATAAAGGTTGGCATTTTCTTTCACACTTACTGTAGAAAAAAATTCCAATTATGTAGCACTTTCCATTTGTGCCCCCTGTTACTTTCTATTTATATTCTGTGACATCTGCAGAGCTGCATTGCCATTCAAGCTTGCCTGGAAGTAATTAGGTGAAATTTAGAAACAGTTATGCTAATGAACTAGGATAGAACAGCATCCACTGTGCTGTCTTTAGCTGTTTGACTGCAGGATAAACAGAAAAAGGAGCAAAATAAGCCAAGAAGAACGTTCTAAGAGCAGCAGAAATGTCTGAGGAGACTGTCCAGAGTCAAAACTGTGCTGTTGGTTTCACCTGCAGAGGCCTTCCCAGCTCCTGGTTATAGCTCCTGTGAGCTCTTGGAGGGCACTGCCTCAGGGTGACACTGTGCTTTATCTTGGCATGTGGAACTCTGTGCAAGAGATTTTTGAAACTTCCTAGCCTTCAGGAGGGACTTGATAAGAACAAAACGAGACCACTCAGTTCTAGGTTAATAGTAGCCTTTAACAAATTACCATGATATTTGTAAAGATCTATCTGAATTTTATAAAAACAAATATGATCCATTCCAGGCAAGCTGCTGAACTACTTATCATATTGAAAATTCGAAAATTGGTTGTTAATTATAAATATTATCTTTCATTTCTTCAATAGTTTTGTTGTCTCTGAAGTGCCCAGTGTGATTTTTAAACTTTTTTAATGCATCCTCAGAAGTGTGCAGATGATCTTTTATGTCTTTCTTACAATGTGTGTCTTAGCAGGATGCCATTTTGTCCTTCATGCAACATTGCTTAGTTAGACTTAAAAAGAAGCACAGAGTTTTAATGCAAGGTGACATATATTTCCTAACACTCAATCTTCTGAACCCAGATAGAAAAATAAATTAGGTACTGATCTCTTGAGAATATGTATGCTGGGTCAGGGCAAAGAATATTAGCATACTAATGGTTGCTTTGATACCAAGGGGCTGCTTTGACACAGTGTGTACAGCAGGACAAATGTTGACTACAGTCAGTGGAGATTGTGAACTATATTTACTGTGTTTACAAAGCCCTTTTGGTTTCAGGGTTTTGCTGGGCGGGGGAAATAATGGAATGCATCCTTAGCTCTGGAGATTAGAAATGAAATTAAATTCAGGTAGCAGTGCATTCTGCAGTACAGCAGTGTGCTAGGTTTTAGCAGATTGATCAGTATCTGTTAGGGGGTAGTAGTGCTAGGTTTTGTAACTTTGTGTCTCTACTTCTATTGATATGTAACTAAACAAATAGCTAAACAATTAACTTTTAAAAAACTGTTGGGAACTATAGGTTTGGCTCTTCCTTGGATTTCTGTCAGAGTTTAAATTTTTTCATCCTCCTTCAGTGTTTTAAGGTTCATATTTATTCAGATTTGTGAAATAATTCACAAGAACAGAGAAAAGTTCCAGGACCCACCGTAAGGGGATGAGGTGTATTACAACATTAGACAAATCTCATGAGTACCAGTACCATGTGTCCTACCTTGTATTTTTTGTTGGCCCCTTCTTTGCATTGATATCATTAGGATAAGTCTCTGTGAAATCAGTTAGGTTATATCTTTGAAGACAGTTTAATTGAGTAATTGAGGTTTATCAGACTCTATTCAAAAAGAAGTGAGGGGTTTTGTTTGGTTACAGTTTTTCTGCTATGCTTAATTGTTTGAGATTTTAATTTCTTGCCAATATCCCTTTCTTTTCTTTTACTAGCTCTGGTGCAAATTATTTTATTAGGAACTCTTCCTTGGTGCTAGTAGCTTACTTTCCTGGAAATGTTACTGCTTGCCAGAGTAGCCTAGCTACATCTAAGTAATCGTGAAGGCAGCATGCACTTGATCATTGAGTTCTAAAATTAAATTAGCCTGATTTTCATGTGCCTGTTCCCCATAGGCAATAAAAGTATAAATTGCATATATTGAACTGGTTTTAAACACCTTTTAAATTGTATGTTCTGGGTTTTTTTTTTCCTCCAGGTTAAAAACATGCTATTTATGATGAATGAATGGTATTTTGTAAATTAAATATTGATAGATTTTGATTACTTCCGTTGAACTCGTCAAAATCAGATTTATACGTTGTATTCTCTTTGTACACTTCTGAAAAATATTAAATGGATGCATATTTTCTGTTGTATTGACAATATTTTAGAGAAAGAGAAAAAAGAAAGCTGAAACTCTAGTCCTTGTCGTTTCTTGCTTTTGATACATAGGTGCACGTGAGTGCGCATTACACAATTAGGAGGTGATGTTAAATATAAAAAGTAGCATTTTGTGTTTACTTCTTCCTTTCTGTGCTACAGTTTGCTTCTAGGTTTCCTGGATGTTTTAGACATTTGCAGTTGATGCGTTGTGCTTTTTCTTTCAATGTACATCTGGCTGCCACTAGATGGTGATAGACATGTGTACAATATTAACAGCTGCACATCAGTGAACATCAGGGTTCATTTTCATATGACACTCAATAACTGAATGGGAAATCAGGAGATACTAAAACAGTGTAATTTTGATTCAGCCCTGTGAGCAAGAGCATTGCATGGAGCTTTTTACAGCGAAGAAATATGCTGCCTGGCACCCAACACGCCTCTCCTTACGGCAGCAGCCTCTTGTGCCAAACCTGTAGTGGGCTTTCAGAAGACAGCAGCTCTTCTAAAAGCAGTTCTGCATGAGGTCTGTTGCTGTACTCAAGGCTTTTGGATTCTCTATCCAGTACCTTGGCCTGCTTAATCAGAGAGGTAAAGGGTGTGGTTGAAAGTAAGGGAGTGTTTTCCTTTGGAAAAATTATCTTCTAGGAAAGACACGAAGAACCCACATTCTCTGAATCAAGTGGCTTGACTGTATTCCTGAGGGCCAGGAGTGGGTCATTTAGTCCTAAGGTACTTCTTGTTAAAACCAGTAAAGAATTCTTACCTTTGATTGTAACACAGCATAAAATGGCTTGCCCTGAAATCAGCACCACAGCTGTGATGCGATCGAAGCTGTGTCAAGCGCAGTGGCTTTGATACTTTAGAGCTGGTCCTTAGCCTTGAACCTTTCTGTGCACCTAGGAAATAGTAATGTGAAGCATTAAGAAAACAGATATCTGACATGTCTTGTATACAGTAAATGTTATGCTAAACATCTGCTGCATTGCAGCTGGTTGCTTTCTTAATGCACCCCAAATTCTTCAAGATTGTCCAAGTCTCATATTGAAAAAACTGCTTTCTGTTTTAGTCCCACATTTCATTCACCATGTCTAAGCATCTTAAAATTATTTCTAAGGTGTCCAGGTTAACTTTTTCCTTCTAATTGTTGTTTCAGTCAGCTATGAGCAGATCTGATTTTACTAGAGATTCATATCTGTTGCTCTTCATCTATGTTCAAAGTTTTCAGTATAGTATCTAATGAAATAGAAGTTAGATTTCTGTTTTATAGAAGTTTTAAAGAGATCAAGTCCAATACAAAACTTGAATGAAACATTTAATACCATGGGGAGTAATTTTGCCTGTGGAAAAACATGTACTTCGTTTTGTAGGTGTCTTTCTTCGAAGCAGAAAGCTTCGTTTCAAGCATCTGACAATGTTTTGCTTGTAGGTAAACAAGAGAAATTATTTATATAGTGTTATATATATATATTATATATAGTGTTTTCCTCACTACCTCAATGCAGATGCAATTGGATTTCTTTACTTTCGTTTAATATAAATTTTCTTATTTGTTTTTAGAATCACCAGATGCTGATATTGCCATGGAGGTAGCTACATCCGAACAGCATGTTTCCGAGGCAATATATGACTGTGTTATTTGTGGACAAAGTGGTCCTTCTACTGAAGACAGACCAACAGGGCTAGTTGTACTGTTACAGGCATCGTCAGGTATGAATGTGTGACTTGTAGGAAAAGCAGTGTTTCTGCAGCTTTTAGCAAGTGCCTAAATCCTATTTGGTCTTGGGAAGCCTGGAAACACAGGGGTTTCCTATTTTTTTTGTGACTGGTCCTCTATGAGACATGTAAGGAACTTATAAAATATTTGGGAAAATAACAAACAGTTTAATTCCCTTCCACTTCCTATTAGCTTTTGCCAATGCAGCAGTACATTAGAGACCTGCAGGAAAATCAGTATTGAAAGGAAAAGAAAATGAAACAGCCATCAGTGTGTCTGCATATCGATATGAGTGTTTGTGTGTACAGGTGTGTGTGTGTATATATATATTTTATGTACAAGTGCAAAAACAGAACTTTCAGTATTTAGATTCTTTAGTAAATTTTTACTTTTTAACGTCAATAAAGCATGTTATAGTTACAAACCGAAGTTACCTAATTGTTTTCTTAATTGTTTAGCCTGTTGTTCTCCATTGCATTCTGTATTGCTGCTTTTCTTCCCACAGTGTTGGGGCAGTGCCGCAATAGCACTGAGCCAAAGAGGCTCCCAACCACTGAAGAGGAGCAGATCTATCCCTGGGATACCTGTGCCGCACTGCACGATGTCAGGCTGACAACTCTACAGCGGTATTTCAAAGATGTAAGGATTTCATAGGAACAAGACTTAAGAAAAAATTGTATATAAGGAGATAAATGAAAGTTATCTTAGAATTCTCCTAGTTTCATTTCTATATTTAGTGAACACTTTTTCATGTTGCAGTCATTCTGAAGTGTTTACATTTGATAGGGTCCTTATTTTTAAATAGCGTCTGGCTTTCCCCAAGTTACATTTTTGGTGATAGGCATCTGGTATATCTACAGGCTCCATACATTAAATATCCACACAGATATTCTCTAGAAGAAGGCATTTCACAATCCAGTGTGACCACACAATTGACATGTGCTTTTGATGTCCAAACAAGCACCAGTTTTCTTGTAGCCGTTCAGAGAACCCGGTCAAGGAATTACTCTTAACCAGGTAAAAGTATTTTAGCAGCACAAAGTGGAGACTTGTTTTAATCTGTAGCAGTTTTTTGAGCCACTGCAGAGAAGGGGAGGAAGAGTAGATGGGAAGGAGGAACCAGTAGAATGCACCCTCTTCTGCTGAATTTCAGCTCTGCACAACATTTGAAGTTCAATTTTACATTAATTGGTAGTTAATGTCTGTTTTGCAGATCTCTTAGCTGTACCAAATGGAGTTTTGCATTACTTTACAAAGCCAAATTACAGCTTTTCACATTTAATTCTGAGAGCCAATTCTTGTTGCTTAGCAGGACATGTTCAATTGTAGACCTGTGTGGAAGTGCTGCCTGTGACTTTCCTAGCTGGTGCTTAAAAGAGCTATGTAAGATAATGTACAATTGTTCTGAAATCATTCTGGGGGAGAATAATATGTAACCTGTGACCCTAAATTAGCTTCTATAGACTAGTCATAGGTGAGGTGCCAGCTTTTCGGCATGTCTAACTAAATAATGAGCCTTTAGAAGCTTAAATATTTGCTTTAAAGTGGAAAAATTGGCGATATTTACTCAGACACAGTTGCTAGCTTTTCCATGATAACATCCACAGATAACTGAAATTTGCCAACTGCAGTCAGGCTTCCTTATGTAAATTAATGTAGAGTAAAATTCATTGTTTTGATGCAGTCTTAAAAATTGATCAATCTTTTCAGAAAGAATCTTATTCTAAGGCAAATATCATGCATTTCTGTGCTAGAAAGTGAAACTGTTAAAGACCTAAGCAAAAAATTACTTTTAAACAAAAGATTTTTTTAGCTGAGAAAGAATGTGTGGACAAACATTTCTTCATTTGACACTGATAATATTGGTTTAGTGTTTCAGATAGTTAATTAATATTTTTTCCTGCTGAAGTGGTAAAAACCGTCGAAGTAATTCTGAAGTGGAGCTTTATTTTTACATGTCTGCATACTACTAATGGAAGGAGGTCAAGCAAAATTTTACCAAAAACTTGATCTTACTAAATGTGTATTTCCCTTTCTGTGCAGTAACACTACCAACAGATTAGTTTAACTTGCACTGTAAGCCAGTGAGCAGATGCATCCTGCTTTCAAAAATTGCGGTCCTGATTCAAACATTAGTCGAATTAGCTATTTTCACTTTCACGTTTTCAGGTCACTACTGTGCTAAAAAAAAAATAAATCTCTGCATGAAAGAACTAATCTTTAAATTGCTTTTCACATAAAAATGGAAGCATTTGCTAGTGTCTAGTGTCTTGTTCAGCTGAGCTAAGCAATAAGAAGTCCTTTTGTTTATCAGCTGCATCCTCCCCAACAAGTGTCCTGCCTCTAATAGATTTCAGGAGGCAAGTGAATAATTTCACCTAGATGCAAGAATTTTAAGTTATGAAATATGTTTTAGCTTATTCTGCCAGAGGAAAAACAATCAACAAAAAACACCATTCCAAAGCTACGTGCTGCACAGAGATTCGGCAAAAGAGATCACTTCTTTCCATACGGATTCCTTTTTGCACTTTCTTAGCTGGAATTTGACACTTGCCATCAGGGAGTAGAGTTCTCACCCACGAAAGCAAAAATCACTGAAAGTGATTCTTTTTAATATGGAGAGGTGCCGCTAAGGATTAAGAGATAAAAATTCATATACTGAATTGATAGGACTCTTTTCAGAATCACATAGTACTCTTTAACCCATAGGCTGCTATAGGTATGCTCCATCCCAAGCCTGTGGGTTGCTTTGGAATCTCCTTTATTTCTGAATTCAAGAGTAATAGAGTAAAGCCTTTCTGGCTAGGACTTTAAAGTTGTTTTGTTGTTTGGGTTGTTTTTTCTCTTTTTGTAACTGCTACTCAGTAACCTCATTAGATACATGCAGCAAATAATGATTTTCTTGAATGAAACATTTGTCCTGTGGGGCTTGGCCAGATGTACAACTTTATTTATAGTGCAGTCTACTAAATCACACAGGAATCAGCAGGAGAAAGTCTTTCTTATTTTATGGTCTGAGGGGCTTACAGCACATTATGAATGACAGGTTGAGGCATGGTAAACAGAAACATGTTGCGTAGGTAAAATTTGTAATTTTGTTTTGATTTCCTGCTCATATGCAGGAAAAAAAAAAAGAGATACTAGGACACCCTTAGAAAATGCAAGTATCAGAGTTAATCATAATACCCTGATGTTGCATGACACATTGAGACCATTTTAGGGTAAGTCTACACTAAAAGTAGTTTTCCAGTTCTGATAGCCGTAAATATTTTTCTGTCCTTTAAATGTATAACCAGAATGTCCATTTCGGTCTGTGTATGAAATTTTTGTGAAATGGTGATTTAATACTTAGACTGACTATAATTAGATATTCTGCAAGAGAATTTTCTGGAATTCTTTGTAAATTTGCCAGAAGTGATTGTTTCTTCAGGTCATTATTTTCTGAAAAAAAGATACTAGTGGGGTAACTTCTTTGGGCTTGTGGGCTGTAAGTGCAATCTTCGAATAAGACCAGTGTTTTCAAAACAAACCTAGTATAAAACTGAGCTCACTAAACAAGTATTTGTTCTCTTTTCCAATTATGATGAGTTATATATGGTGCTGTTCAACAACTCATTAAAACCCCTAAGTGTTTACACTGAATTTTACTAACAGATTGGGGCTTAATTATATAACTGTGGTACTGTTATTTTGGTTACCTACAAAACTGAATGAAATGTATTGGAACAGTATATTGTCCTTGTAAATGGGATCATTTCTGCTGTTGGAACATCTGGTGGAGTTAGACCCAGCTTCATGCTGTAATACAAGAGGTTCCTTAAAGAAGTCGTTATCTTAAGTGACAAGAACTGTAGAAGTTTAATTTAACTCTTTGGCTCTTCATTGGAAAGAATAGCATAATGGCAGCCATGTAAGTCAGCATAAATAAACACTTCATAAAATGGATTTTTTTCTTTTTTTCCTCAGGATATCTTTATTTAGATAGCATGCAAATAAAAATCTGAGTATATTGTAAATCTGAAAGTTTTGGTAAATACTTTTATAGTTTCATGTATAATTGCTTTTTCTTACTGTTTTTGCTTTGTTTTAGAGTTCGTGCCTACAAGCAGTGTCAATAGGCTGGGAAGGAGGTGTTTATGTACAAACTTGTGGTCACACTTTACACATAGATTGTCACAAATCTTACATGGAATCCTTACGGGTAAGTAAAACTGAAGATCATATTTGCTTATTTGGATCTGAATTCCCTTACTGAAATCAATTGAATTTGTGCTGTTCAAATCAGATCAATCAAATGTTTTGTATGAATGTACAGAATGGTGTTACTATGTTTCAAGAACTTAATAGCTTAATCTCTTATTGCATCTTGACATTGTTAACAAAAGTACTTTGTTTTCAGTTATTCTGATATATCAGAAAAAGTACTTAACAAAATTAATGAGTGGAAAAAACAGAGATTAAGTGATGATTTCTTTCATATTGACCACCATTTTTGTTCAAGATTACTTTATGGGATATTTCTTCAGGTTTTTGGTTTGGGGGTGGTTTTTTGTGTTTTGTTTGTTGGTTTGGTTTTGTTTTGTTTGTTTCTTTTTGTTTGTGTTGGTGGGGGGGTTGATGTGTTTTGGTTTTGGGGGGGTTGTTATTTTTGTTGGTTTCTTTTCATTTTGAGAAAACCTGTGAGAAATTCCTTGTATTTTTGGTATCAGCGTTGCTCATACTGTGAAACTTAACCTCTAAAGAAACTAGACGCTCTGCAACCTTTATTGCATCCCATGATTAATTGTTCTGTTCCATATTAACTTAAATTTGCTTGCAGCAGTAATTGTGTCATCAGGATAAATATAAAATAAGATGAAAATTATGTAAAATTACGTAGCAGCAAAATCTGGACTTTCATGGTAGCGTCTCACTTTACAGAATTTTGGAAAAGTAACTTTTTTGCATCATGTAAATTCTGAAGTAATTTTTATGGTGGATTCTCTATTAAACTTGAAATAAACTGTTATTCCACCTAATTGTGTTCTTGAAGATTTCTAGTTTATTTAAGTGAACTTTTGATCCTAGCATGTTTTACTAGTACCTAGATGAGTGCATAATGATTTTCACTATTTACTGCCATTTTTTAATACCAAAATAATTTATATAGACCTGCGTTCATCTGGATAAAACATTAATTTTTACATAATACAGTCAGGTATCAACATGGGAAACCAGGGAGGCAACTCATGAAGCTGAAGCAAGGCTGCTTGCCAGTTAGCAGGAATACTGAGGACACACCCTCATTTCCCAAACATGCATTTCTGTGTCCATTTTTTGATCCTTCATGTGATACAAGAAGTAATCAGGGTTCTTCTCATGCTGTCCTCCAATGGCTACTTGAATGGGTGTTTTTCAGGCTATTTGGAGTCTCGGACTTTGTGGGAATTGTCAGAAAGAGACAACACACATGAAATGTTGAAAATACTCCGTTGAAGTCTTTCTGCTTTATTGTGGGGATATTGTTGACAGAGGAGAGTACTTAAAAATCAGGGAAATAAGTTGTGTTGGAGGATTGTGTGACAGTCACTAGTAGCTAAGACCTTTGTCAGCAAAGTGGGGAACTATTCTAATTATTCTCTCTTCACAGTTTTTGGGTTTATACTTCGTTTTCTTTAGCTATACACCTGAAATATCAAACTAAAAAACACCCATAATCGTTTGCAAATTTCGGCTACATCGTCTTTCTTTTCTTTCAGAATGACCAAGTCCTCCAGGGTTTTTCAGTGGACAAAGGAGAATTTACCTGTCCCCTGTGTAGGCAGTTTGCTAACAGTGTTCTTCCTTGTTACCCTGGAAACAACGTGGAAAGAAGCATTTGGCAAAGCCACAGTAACAAGTGTATGCAAGAGCTTGTTCAGGAGGTGGAAGATCTTCAAGAACAGCTGGGAACTTTCCCAGTAAGCATCAGTGTAAGGCAGAAAGATCCTTGTTAATTTGTCTCTTCCTTTCAGTTTTTACGTTTTATTGCATTTGCAATCTCTTAGAAACCTGGCAAACTGGGAAAGTTCATTTTCTTCTGATACGGAAGACAACTTACTATTGTTTTCTTACCAAGAAATTTTAAATATTTAGAGCATTTACTGCATTACCTACTAAAAATAAACCATTGAAAGCTGTGACAAAATGTGATTAATGTAATTCTTTTGAGTACCTTTTCAGTTTTCTCCATAGTAATTTACATAGAATGAAATAATATAAGATATATTTATAATTTCTGTGCAATGGAAAAACAATAATATGCTCATAACTGGAAGCTATTTAAACAATGTCTCTTAAGAACTTCTTAAAGTATGGACTGTTTGTTTTACATGAAAGAGCAGTTTGCAGATGCTCATGTGTTAAAAAGCTTCATGAGGTCCTCTGAATGACAGAATAAATTATATTAAATTTTGTTACCTTCCAGTCTTGATGGAGATGCTTTACGTTTCTATGTACTTGTACCATGCAAATATACTTTAAAATAGTGCAAGCAGTGAGATTCCTGAACTTAGATGGACAAAAGTTATGTTTTCATATTCAGAAAAAATCAGAATAACTTTCCAAAATATTCTGACACTTCTGTGAGACAGAATACTGACTTTTAATGCAAATTTTTTCTTAACCTGCAAATGTGTTTTACAAATATGAAAGTGCTACGCTTTACAATCAGCTACTGCATTTCTTCAGGTAAAATTAACTAATTTTCTTTCATGTCCTTGTTTGTAGTCTGAAACCAACCTCAGTAAAGAAATGGAATCTGTAATGAAAGATATAAAAAGTACCACACAGAAGAAGTATACAGATTATAGTAAAACTCCTGGATCACCTGACAATGATTTCCTGTTTATGTATTCTGTAGCCAGGTGGGCATGTTTTTCTTTTTATATTTTTTCTTTTGTATTTCTCACTAATGGTATTAGTAACCAGATAGCTTTCTTCTTTAAAAAAAAAAATTAAATAAATGTTATCCTCTCCAAAAAGGACTATTTGATTATTCAGTACATCAGGGTTACATATTCTGATTGACATATAGAGCCATTATGCAAGATGAAAAGATGTTCCTCTCAGTTCAGTTTTACTCTGTGCAACAGTGGCACAAAACCTGGAGAACATTGTGTTGTATGCTTATTTAGTTTTCTTCTTTATTCAAGGTTTTGATTTCCATATATCAAAATTTTATGTTGCATTTCTTGTTTTACTTTCCCAAGTTGTCAAATGTCCTCTATCTCTCTTTGGCAGAATGAGATTTTTTTCTATATCGTTGCCATGTTGCTAGTTTTTAAATCACAAGGTATTTTTAATCTCTCTGCCAGACTTTAGTTTTATTTACTTAACTGAGGATCACAGAAGGAGCTTTTTTTACATCAGCAATCAGGAATTTCTCTTCATGTAGTCTTTAGACTTCCAAAAAAGTGTCAAAACTGGCAGCATTTTCTGCATGAGGTTTGATCACAGTTTTAGAGCCGTCAGTGTCCCATATGGTCTGCAAGAAAATCAGTCCCTCCTTCCGTCTGTACCGTTCATGTTAAGGTACTGTAAATGGTTAATCTATTCAGAGTTACTGTAATAAAAGGTTGTCCCCTAAGAAGTTGAAACTCATTAAGCAAATGATTTTCTACACTCTGACTTACTGAGGCCTGCAGGGAAGGTGCTGACTGTAGAGAAAATGCAAGCATAGAAGTGATACCATTGAGTAGCATTTTTTTATTGCAGTTTCATAAACTCTGATTGCTGAGTGTCTTTAGTATATAAGCAGTGGAAATATTCAAGGCTTGGCTCAGCAGGACTCTGGGTAATGAAATCTAAAGTTCCACTTTTCACAGAAGGTTAGACCATCTAATTTTCAGAATTCTTCTCCAACTTAGATTATTATGTAGTTCTATTGAAAGAAATACTGTCTGTATTTTCAGCGTATTTTAACTGATAAAGAAGAGCTATGAAATTTTATACATAGCACATTAAATGATTATTCTGTATTTTTAAGTGGGATATGCTATACACTTACAGCATATGGTAATGTTGAGATTTTTAGCAATTACGTGTTAATCAATATAGTTGAATACCCTTCCAAAAATACAAAGGACTCAGAATTAATATTTCACATATAAAAGTATGATTACTTTTAACCATAACTTGACATGCCATTAAAGATATTAAAATGGTGTTAAAATACATTTCTGGGTACAATGGTATATAAGTTTTAAAAATGCTAGCGAAACAGAGTTTAAATTTATCCATACATTACTCCTATATTTACACCCTGAGGCCAAGATTTGTTTTCATTCAAAGAGTTAAAAACATCTCAAACCAGAGCAGCATTTCATTGCTGCTTGCACTGCTGGAGAGAAATCGTGTTTGACCACTAAGATTAGGATGGGTCACTTGTACTCCTTGTGACCCCTTCCTGTTAGGGTTAGACTGGTGTCAGCAATTTTCCATTTGTCCATGACTGAAGAATTTCAGGTGTTGGATCCAGCGTTCTGTATTGTTACTGTAACTCATCACTTGTGAGGGAGCCTGGCAGATCAGCTTCAAGGGGGTTAACGTCTCTTGCCCTTCAGTGCAGCAATCCAGATTTACATGCTTCTACTGCTTGATAGTTGCATAAGAACTATAGGTTAAAAAAACTAAACTTTGAAATAGACATTTTAATACAATTTTACAGTTTATGGAAATAAATATGTAAAAATTTTATGGAAATAATATTTATGGAAAAAAATATGTAAGCCAGCTCATCATCCTCCAAACTGAAAGTGTTTTCTTTGTATGATTTTATTATGTGTTTAATTTTAAATAATCAAATAATGGACAGTCCACAATTAAAATTATATACTGTAAGTTATTCCTGTAATTCGATCTGTTTCTTCCTTATTTCCATCCAGTTCCTTTTGATGTAATGATACTCTTGTGTTCCTTACCAACCAGTAACCTTTGAGCATTTCTAGTTCCAGGTGTAATTGTTTTTGGTCAGACCATCTACAGCTGTTACACAGTTTTTCCTGGTATTTAACCCCTGTTTAGATGAGCATTTGAATGCAATGATATTTTTTTAAACTCCATATATTTGTATGTGAATTAAACTCTCTTAATCTTCTTATAAGTCATGTTCCATTTTCAGTCAGAAAATGAGATCACCTCCTGTCTTAAAAGTTGCTGGTTTCCAGCTGAATGCCAGCTTTGAAATGGATTACTGCATGCTGGAATGGGACTGTTAGTGGTGAAACGATATGTGGCCCGTGGCTGCAGGTTGTTCTTTCTTTCTCCTTCAGGAAAGAAGGAACTTGCGTTTCTTCATTTTTGCTTACCCAGACATATGTCACTGGTAGCAGCGAAAAGAAATTACCAAAGAACTCTCCATCACCTAGTGGGAGGGCTAGCCGCTGTTTGTTTTCCTAGCAAAAGAGGCACTCTGGGTCTTGGCATCCTGATTTGCATGCACAGCTGCACGAGCAGCTCTTTGGCTAGCTCCTGCTTTTCCAACAGTCATATCTTGTTAAATTTGTACCCTTTCGTATGCATTCCTCCTTGTCTTTGGTGACATTTATGAGATTAGTGTAGTGCATCATTCCCAAATCATGTGTGCTTAGCTTTCATTTTAATAGTTCCACATTCAGAGCATTGAAGACTATGGTTTGTGGCAGTATCTTGGAGGACTGTTTCTCTATTGCATAGAAGTAGGTTCATGCTTTTGTTGGCTGTGCAAACAAACCTTTTGGTTTTTCTGTGAGCTGTGTATAGACTAATATATGAGCCATGTGTTCTTTCCGAGTTTGTGTCTCAGTATCTGAGGTTTTTCCATATATGTGTTGTGTTTGTAAATTGAAGGGAGAAAAAATGATAGTGCTTAGTATGCGTCTTCTGTTTCAATACGAAGAACAAGTCCATCCAAATATATTCCGTTTCTGAAAAGGACATTGCATTTTTTCTTTCCCCTGCTCTGTCCTGGTATGAATTCTGAGAAATATGAACTCACCCTTCCCACCCCCAATATGTTCCTTTAATAAAAAGCCCACAAGAAGGGATGAAGTACGTCTGTTTTTAATCAGGAGTCTGGACAGCTGAGCAAAATCCATTTTCTCAGGCTTTTTTCTGTGAGTGAGGAAGATAAAGGCAGTGTTCTACAAAATTTTTTACTCCAATGAATGATGCTAAGATTTCTAGATAGGAAAAGAAGACACTGGTATAGATTTTCTTTCTCATTCTCTTTCCTTCATGTTGAGGAGTCTGAGATAGCAAAGGATTCTTTCAGAGACCACTCTGTTCCATGCTTCTGTCAGATGCCCCCAGTTTTTCTTCATTACTTTTCTTCAGACAAGGGCAGACGGTACCCAAATCTTCAAGGCAGAAGGGAGTTCAAATTAGGGAGGAGATACACTGGTCTGCGTCAGAAATGATTGAGGTCTGTACCTGATGTAGAATGTTTTATGAAGGGTAAGTGTTCATTTCCACAGAAGATGCTTTCTCTACTGTGCATTTTTATGCCAAGGTACAGGTTTGTTTTGAAAGAGATGTGTTGAAGGAAAAGGTTAATACTTACATTTCCAAGAAGGCTGAGCTATAAGGTGCTGCCTTTGAGGAGCTGGGGACAGTGAAGGAGTGTGGGAGGGGGGAGCTGGTATCATATACGTGAACGTAGAATGTAAACTTCCTTTGCATTCCTTATAGCAAAAAGTACTGTATGACACCTCGTATGTACCAACAAGAGGTATTTTTCAGAATTGTCCCTGAGGTTTGTTTTGTGAAATGGTACATATGTCTTGGTGAAAGGGAAATTTGAAATTCTAAGCCTAGAAAATTATTCTTAGAGATTCAGGTAGTCTTTTTTATTTAAGTCTTAATTGTCTTGGTTTTAATGGAAGACGGCCATTGATTTTGTTCTACAAATTAGTTTTCAGAAGGTTTGTAGAAATAAAACATACTGATTTCCTTCATATTCCCATTATGAACTAGCCCATGCTGATCTACAGTTGCTATTTTGTCCACTAATATGAAATCCCTGTCCCTGCTTCCTTGCTGGTAGATTTTCAGAAGTTCAGTGAGCACTGCAAATCGCCTGAAGAGTGGAAAATTCCCCTGTCACACAGATGCCCTTATCAGCAGCAACCAGATGGAGCTCTGAGCAGGCACATTATCAATGTTAAATTGCCTTTTCTGAGTAGAGAGGATTAAAGCATTCCTTCAGAAATGGATGGCATAAGCTGCAAACTTAGGGATAGTAATATTCAGAAATGTTGCTATTTTAAAAACATAGGAGGGTATCTTAACAAACACTGCATAGCAAAATGTATTATTCTTTCAAGCTGATGAAGCTGAAATTCTTAAAAATAATTTGTTTTGAATATAAGTCATCCTGTAGTTTCTTCTTAAATATATGTGTGTGGGGGGCTTTGTTTTCAGCTTAGATACATTATGTGTCTAAAATTCTAGAATAGATTTTAATATGTATTCAGTCACGTTATATTGAACCTAAAATTGTTTCATTTTCCATTAAGGGACAAAATATTTTTTGAATGAGATTTGCAGTTTGGATTGAATTAGCAAAACAACACTTCAGAATAATAGAATTATATTCTTTTATTTTAATTTTTAAAATGTATGTTGACTTACTGAAACAAGCTCTCAGAGAATATAACTTAAATTGTTTGCTCCAAATCTTGTGAGTAAAAGATAATGCTGCACTGAAACATCCAATTCCAAAATTAAACAAAATTATCAGGTTTGGCCTAAACAATTGGTGCCTAAGTATCAGATTACAATAATACTAAGAAAGAAAGCATCAGTGTGACGTGCAGAGATTTAGTGACACAACTCCTGTTCATACTAATGAGCTGCAGTGAATAGTGTTTCATTCAGAATTAACCTCCAAGGCTTTTATTAACTAACTTATCTATAAAGGGCAGTGCTTTCTTCATATTTAGTTGATGCCATATCCATTGTACTCTCTGATTGTTTAAAGCGAAACAAAAGCCCTGCCAATAAAGGGAACTTTTTTTGGAAGTGGTTGACTCAAAGTTAGCCAATCTATGTATTGTCTTTTCAGATTTGCACGTAAAGTCCCTTATTATTGAGCTGTGTGTGCTTACAGAAGAAAGCCTCAGAATTAACATTCTTTTAATTCTTCTCTCACAACTCAGCACAGTACTATGTTAATATAGTGTTTAAGATAATGTATGACAATGTCTTAATAAAATATGTTTTGTTCTGAGCTGTATTTTGGCAGTATTTCACATTAAAGATTAGTTCGCAATATTCTTTTATTTAGTGTGTGCTGGGAGTTCGTCATGACTTATTTGTGTCCATAGGAGCTTGAATAATGTTGTTCCATTCAATACTGTTATGTTTTTCTTACAGAACAAACTTGGAACTTGAGCTGGTCCATCAAGGAGGAAATTTGTGTTCAGGAGGTGCAAGCACAGCTGGGAAAAGATCATGTTTAAGTAAGTTGCATTATTAAATGCAGTATAAATTATTAGAATATTGAATAAAGATGTCTGCTTCTTTCTGGTACTTTCTAAATTATATCAACTTTTTCCTTTAAAAACCTTTTTTTTTCTGCCATAAGGAGTCTTTGTTTTATTGTTTCTGTAAGAGAACTATGAAAACTTATTTGCACAAATTCTTCATTAGAGCTGTTCATGTCCTGTGAGTATAATTATTTAGAAATCGTCATATTATCCATGTAATATTTTTTAATAAGTTCACATTTTTATGAGTAACACTAGAAATAATTGAAGGCTGAAGTAGGAAAGCTTTGTTTCACCCTGGTTGTTGCTAGCAATAGGAGAGAAGTTTGTTTTCTGCATGCTCATAGTGTTGGTCTCATACTTTGAAATATGCAGCTACAACATTCCATGTTTTTAATTGGCTTAGTTCTTCTGCAGACAGAGTTTTGCAAATTTTCTTTCATAGCAATTTTCAAGCTTTTTTTGTTCTGAAACCTTTAATATTTGTCAAATAAAGCAACTTCTTGCCAGAAGTGTTTTTTTCCCTAAAAGAAAATATTTTAAACTTCTACTGAATATAAACAGTTACGAGTGGACATTTCTTTTGTCAGGAAAAATGGGAAAGCCTGCCAGAATAGTGCTACTACTACTAATGCTTATTGAAGTCAAGCTTTATGTAGCAATAGCAGCAGATTCCATAGGAAAAAAAATCAGAAAGCTTAGGCTAGGCCCACATCTGCGTTTTAAAACCCAGTTTGTGGGGGATGCTTTCCTCAGCAGTTGAGGTGACAAGCCACCAAAGACACCTCATCAGTGCTGTGCTGTCCGCGTTCCCTCCAGGACAAAAGCCTTCGGTTACTGCCAGGGAATGCGGCTGAACTAATTCACGTGTTGTTATTTCGAAAAGTACTTTTAAACCACACTGCACATTGTCTTTCTCCACCATCATTACCCCCTTTCTCAGCAGACCCAAGTACCTGAAACGTACAAGTGTTAAAAGAACATGTCTAGATCACCGTGTGCGCATTTGAAGCATTTAATAAACCAAGGTTCTGCACATTATTTATACTTAGATTACAATGTATTTTTAATGATATGCTCACCTAGTAAGATGGATGCTTTCTCCCTGAATTTTAGCTTCTTTCTAATGTGGTACCCATTTCACAGGCATGTATTTGGAAGAATGAGCAGGTTAGGGAGGAGATTTCAGCTTAAAATTGAAAAGTTTTTGGAAGTGAAAAAATTTATAATCATGTCACACATAATGAGAGTGTATCCTTGTTTTCACATGGCTTTACTGGTCATAAAATTTCTTGACATTTTAGAGTTTAGCAGAATGTGTGCAGGGAAGTGACAGGTAATCTGCAAAGTCATATTTTTATCTAATTGATAGTTTTTCAGGATCAGGAAATCTCCATTTTTATGTATGATTTATTTTTTTAAGATAAATGTGGAATGAACCACAGTAATTTTATCTTAAAACTGTGAAATGTTTGATATCATATCAAAATTTTGTTACATGTACCTATTTAAATGCTAGATAGATTAAGAGATCTAAAAGGTAATGGGTTTTCTGGTGATGCTTCATCACCAGCTAAGGTCAGTAAGTGCTGGAAGATGATGATTTTGCAGAGTGGTTGAACCACTGGGTTGGTGGGCAGCTTCCTTTCTGTATGTCTCTGTAGCTTCAGTGTTGCTATTTGAGCTGCATCGGTTGATACAAAGGGAGAAACTACCTCACAGTGGTTTTGCTTTCTTTGGGGTTATTTGAAGAAAAAAGAAAGAAAGAAAGAAATGCCACCAAGCTATGGCCTGGTAGCTGACACTAGGTGGTTTGTATAATACATTATTTAATTTTTTTCTTATTCTTACCACACCAATCCCTTTGACGTCCTCTTGCATAAAGAAGGACTCTTACGTACTTAAGACCTGACTGTGAAAGAAAGCGTACCTTTTGCTGGCAGTCTGTGAAAAGATTTGTCAGGAATTTTAATACACACTTCTCAAGCCTTGAAATTCATGGAATATACTTTAATCACTGGAGAAATTTCTTTTTTGAGAATTATAAAATTGGAAATGATACATGGAGGATCTATTTCCACTGGAGAATTGTCTTATGCTGGATGGATACTTCAATTAAGCATGACAGTTTTAAGTCCTGTTTAAATTTATATATCATACTTACCTATTTTTCCAGCCTTTTTAGTATTTTGCCATTGACTCTGTATGTCTCAGAGAATGAACCGATTTTCCTGTTCATCAGAATAGATTCCTGGAACAAACTAAACTTACTAAACTTATCAAAAGTTAGAGATCCTTCTCACGCTGAGAAATACAGAAATCGTCTTCTTAGAGAGAAGCTTTAAGATTACATCATCTGTTGCTTTTAAAAATACGTGCTAGTTTACAAAATATAAAATGTTCATAAAATACATCTTTTTTAGTTGAAAATTTACTGTGGAACTGTGCATTAATTGCCTGTATGAAAAGTAAAATTGCCCAGTAATGAAAACTTTTGTTTTCATAGAATCACAAGAAGCTTGGGTTGGAAGGGACCTTAAAGATTATCCCCTTTGTATTCAGAATTGTGTATACATTTAGGGAGAAGGAATTTTTTTCCCCATGATGTGATTTGGCCGTTTAAGTGCACTTACACAGGGATTTAATCTGAAATTGCTAGAATATTGATTGACAAGCATATTATGATTTTTTAAAACCTGATAACATATCTTGGTATTATTTTCTTTTTCTACTTACAATGTATTGCACTTTGTTTACAATAATATTTTTCTGTTCCTTTCTTAAACTGCTGTGTAATTTTAAATGTGTTGTAGTAGTACTTTCTCCTTCAGCAGTTGCTAAAGGGATTGTAATCATATTTCTGATGAAGGGGTATGGACAGCATCTTACTGCAATGCCCTTGGTTTTTTCCATGCTTTTGGGTAGAATGGTAAATTTTCCTGTTTAAGTCAGTCATATTGGTGTTTTTAATATTTATCTTGCCACTCCAGAAAAATTCAAGGCCTTCCAGTTGAAAGGCACTACGTACATGAATGTGTTGTTGCATTAAGCAGCACAGAGATGTGAATGTCATCTATTCATTGTTAAAATGTTCACATGCTTTTTATGTTCTGTGTTAGTGCTTTGTAAAATTGTTATGTAGCAAGCTAGTCATACTTAATCTTACATTAAAATAGACGTGCTTTTTTAATGTAGGTAATGGGATTCACCTAGAACAGACCTGTACAGTATTTCCATTTATTATTGTTATATTTAGGTTTGGTCATTAGGCTAAATATGACTAGGGGGAGCAGAGTTAGCTTTATATATATAACAGGGTTTGTTATCACTAAACCATTATATAAAATTGTGTGTTTCCTTCATTGTCCCTTCCATATCTTTGGATTTAAATTATGCAGAATTGCAGTTCTGCATATTCATGTTCTGAAGTATGTTTTATCATCCTTCCATAGTAATTTATTTTTCCAAGAGTAATCCTGTTTTTGAAGTTTCATTTAAAATGTACATTAAACTTCTTCATTGTCTTATGCAGTGAGGAAAGAATGATTTTGAAAATCCATACCCTGTCTAGATCTTGAGTACTGTTCTGTTAAAGTCTTCCTTGCACAGTATTGAAACTGCTTTTGTTTTTAAACATCATTCATGTCAGGTTCAGCAGAAGTAATCTAAAATATAGCCTGGCTTTGCTTTTCTGTGTGTGAGATACTGAGGGGTTTCTTTTGTGATTAAGCATACCACTCTGTAGTAGTCTTGTAACAACTGTGAAGTTTGGTGATTAGATAATTTGGAAAATAGAATATGTTGTCCCAGGTGAGCTGTTACAGCAGCAAACATCAGGAAAGATGGTGGGAACAAATAGGTCAAGAGCTGTTTTAGTAGATTGCACCATGAGGGCAGCTGCTCTTGGGAAGTAAAATTAAGAATGATTAATGTAGCTCTTAGTATCAGTAACCAAGTCTGTGTGAGGAGAATGCTGAAGAAAATTTGGCTGCAAAATTGCTATTTTAGGGCTTAAAGTTTTGTATGTGTGTGCCACCAAAAAATGCAAATAGAATCCTATTACTTACTAGTTGAAAATCAAGTCCTATTTGAAGGACTGCATTACAGTTTTAGAGTCTATGGCCTTGCAAATTCTGTTGGGTTTAGAGAAAATTATGATATATAACAACGGTACAGGTCTTATTTCTCTATTTCATAAAGTGTAATAGATGTGTTTAGCTTTTTATTTGCATTGTTCTGTATTTATAGAACAGGGTCAGAACACAGCATTAAGGCTGAACAGTTATGATTTCTCTGTACAATTTTTGTATAAGGCCTTGAACAACCTGGTCTAATGGAAGGAGACCCTGCCTATGGTGGGGTTCTGGGGGGCTGGGACTAGAGGATCTTTAAGGTCCATTCCAACCCTTAGCATTCTCTGATTCTGTGACCTCTCTTTAACTTGTGTAGGTGTGTTTTTCTTTGCTATTCGTACTATAGTAATCTTGCAGTAGTTGGTGAACAGTTCCACAAAATTTAAAAGTTACCTATAAATTAATTGATAATATTCCTTTTTTAACTTTCAGATAGTTATTTTCTTTCTTTCTATCTGTCCTTTTTTTTTTTTTTTCTTTTCTTTTTTCCTCCTTCCCCTTTGTGAGAAGGATAGGATTAAGGTTTTGGGAAGGATTAAATAGTCTATCCTCTTGTCCTCTGGCTTCAGTTTCTCTGTAAATTAGCTCCTTATCCTTATGCTTCCCACAAATAGCAGTCTGGCATTGCAGCATCAACTGCATTAATTGGAAAGGACATTATTTACAACAGGACATCAAAATTATTTAAGAGTTGTGTAAACTTTTCTTAAATAGAATGTCCAGCACCTTTGTAACTTCTGCAGTGGCTCTAAACATTAAGAAACAGTATTGCTCCATGGGAGTTGTTTTTGTGGGTTGGCTGGTTTGTTTTGGTCATAGTGTTTTTTTGTCACATTCATTTGAAGCATTTATCTTGATTATGATGTTAGTATCAGTTTAATTGGTGCTTTTAGTGTTTTTTTGAGCATAGAAACTCATTGTTTCTCTTTATGATCCTTCTGAATCAAGTTTTTCATCTATGTTGCAAGTAATGGCTGTCTCCATTTTATCAATATGGGCAGTGACACTTGGACCTACCTAATATTGGTCATTCCTGTAGGGAGACAAGCCTAATTCTTTTATGATTTGAAAGATTGAGTTGCAACTGTCTTTCCTATAATTGTTAATGTGGATATGGTTGCAAAGAGTCCTACCCAGCTCTCTGCAGCCACCAAAATAAAAAGAATAAAAGAAGTTTTCAGGAATGCATTGCCACAGTGGGTTTCTGTGGTTGGTTGGGCTTTTTGGTGCTGCAGGGTTTGGGTTTTTGGATTTGCTTGCTCGGTGTTTTTTTCGGTTAGGAGCTGTCAGTTTGCAGATCCTTGATGTTCATTCATGCTAACTTGGAAAAAGCAGTTTTTCTCACCAACAGGTGATTTTAAGTGATTTTAAGAACAATTGGTATGCAAGTAATACCTAGTGTGGGAGAAGCAAAGATAGGTACTGTTAGAATTCTGTTGTTAAATGGATTTCATACACTGGCGAGTTTGGTGTTGAGGATCATTAGCTACTTCATCAGCAATTAAGAGCTGGTAAAGATGTAAGAGATTTTGTAAAGACTATCCACTCTTAATGCCTTAATAGGTTTTTCCTGACCTTCACATTTTTTTTTACTGATTCAAGTTTACTGGATCAATGATGAATGGGGAGATGTTGTCAGCAGGTCTTTGCAGCTGCTGTTGCTAAGTGGACTGTATAAATCTCTACCAGGAGAAAAAATATTCCTCAATCTCCTTATTGATAATCGGGTCCCATCTGGTTGTATCAAGTAGTTGTTGTTACAGTCTACATTCTTCTTGATAGTCCCAGGAAACTTTGGAAGAAGGGAGGAGTGTCTCTAGTCTGGTAAGATCTTCGCAGTAGAGACAAGGATGTTTTCAATTCCACCTGCAGCGAACTACTGTGTCACTGTGTTTTGTGGTGTTTTTGCATTGTAAATATGAATACTAATTTATGGAATGTGAAAAGAGAAATCTGGATTAAGACAGAAGATTCCATGACAGCACTATATGTCCTATAATGAAGAGAGACTGGGCTATAAACACATTATCGAGACTGTTTCAAGCAATACAAAGTCAGCTAATTCCTTAGTTTTCTTTGTTTTCATTATGACAACACATTGCTATACATTGTGGAATTGGAATTAATAACAGAGAACATAATCTGATTTGAACTCTGGTAATTTGAAAGTTTACAGTCAAGAGACTAGGAAAAAAACAAGTAGGAAAAAAAGTAGCAAAATTTATGTAGAAATTTGGAATCACTTTGGCAAAGATCAAACCAAGATTAGGAGTGAAACCAAAACTGCATGCAACTTCCTGAATCACTCACTTTTGTTGATTGAGCACAGCCAATTTCTGCCATTCATCTATCAAATCACTATGTTTTCATGTCTTGAATTTAGTCTTCTTTTGTGCTGTGCATATCACACTAAACCTGAAAAGGAGCTTTGTCGACTCCTGCTTTTTGCACTTTGACATAGCAGAATATTTTTTAAGAACTCAGTCGACATCTGTAAAAATGAGTGTGCTTTAATATTAAAAACACTAAAGAATGCAGGTCCTGGTGCAATGTGGATATATAAGACAAAATACCCATTATCTTTGGGATTTGTGAGAGGAGCAATATTAGAATGCTGCTTCTTACAGCTTCAGACCCAGTGCAAAGAAAGTGTCTTATCCTTTGAGCACCTCTTTTAAAAGTGCAGATTCCAACTGAGTTTATTGCTCCTCTCTCACAATAGGTTTAACTCTGAGAAGTAGAGTTGATATAGGAAGAGTTGAAAACAATCTACCAAGAATAGCAGTGACAATGACAAAATAGCAATAGTTATTTTCATTTTTAGAAGTGTATTTAGGAGTGCTAATCTAACTCAAAGCGAATTCTGACTGCTAATCTAAGGTGATTCTGTGCAGTGTTATTTAAGCTTTACATGTATTCTGTGAAAACAAAGACACAAAGTTGAGAGAGCTGTGACAGCAGTGCGTCAATCTAGGTAATACTCAAGTCACATGAACATGTTTTAAAACAGTAGTAATCTTGCCTGCTCAAGTGTCTAAATTTTGGAATCCTGACAAGCCCTGATTACTTGCAACAATGAATTATATTGTGCATCCAAATTGTGTGATTTTTATATTTATTCAAATTATCTGGATGCAGCCTGTCTCAAATATTACAAAGTTATTAGAAGAGGAGGATCATACTCAAATTTTTTCAAAGTTTACTTCTCATGATTTGTTACAAGTAAACCTGTAATTCTTGTCTTGTTGTGGCTTCAGAATTTCCATTCCCTAATTTTGTTGCTGCTGGGCTTTCTAAAATTAATATTCTTCCTACAAAATTCAGGTAAGAATGATCTTTTGGTGACTCTGAGCTACAACCAGGTCCTGCCTTTCCCCCTTACAAGGGTGGCCTCTCCTGTAGAGAACTGGCTGTAAGATGGACTGTGAGGAGCAGAGGGGTTTGGGGTGCCTGGTGAGGTTATGGCCTTCCTTCCCATTCCTCACAAGCCTGGCTGGGCAAGACTGATGTTTGTGGGCCATGGTCATGGTCATGTTTTGCTGCTACTAGTTTAAGAACAATAATTACGTGTATTTTAAAGGTTCCAGGTAGGGTATAACTGTGCTTGAGGGTTTTTTTATTATTTTGATGAAATATATTTTCAGAGTTTTGAACTTTATCAGCAAAGCAGTGTTTTGCTAAGAATCTCTTGCCAGGAGAAAAGATGACTTACTTTGTCCTCATTGACTGTTTTTATTCAGAAAGCAGGTGGCAGCTATCAATTCCAATGCCATCTACAGCTCCAATTATTTTACAAACCCCAGGAGCTAATTGCAGCCCTCAGGCTCTGGCAGTCAGCTGACTTCATCATGCGACTCTTTGGGCCATTGCGTACCTCTGAGTAATTGTCTATTTATGGAAAATAAATTAATAGCTGCTATTTCTACTTTAAAAAGAGGACCTGTGAGTGGGTAGGTTGAGCAAGTGGGTTGTAAAGAGAGGGAGAGAGATTTAAAGATACAAAGGGATCAGCTGAAAGAATAAAGAGAGGAGCAGAAAGATGGTGTCAGGATACTAAGGGAAGAAGTTAAAATGAAAGGGAGAAAGGAAGCAGGGTCCTAGGGAATTGAACAGGAGAAAAGCATGACACCTAATAGCAAGATGTAGCGTGACAGGAAGAAAAAAGTAAGCAAAACTGTGGGAAATTATATTTAAATTATTTCAGTGTAAACCTATGAAGATAAAAAAAGATTCATTGAAACTGTATAGTCCCTGATCTAGTTGAAGATACCCCTGCACATTGCAGGGTGCTTGGACCTAGATGACCTTTAAAGGTCCCTTCCTACACAAACCATTCTGTGTTTTGTATTGCATGTATGTCTCTGAAAATGCTGTCAACCTAAATGGTGCTTGCCTTCTTGGCAAGGAAGGGTTAGATGTTGTCTTTATTTGTGTTGATCATACGATTCATAGATAAATGAAAACTGTGCATTTTAGTATAAAATGCTGCAGTAAATCTTCATGAGTAATTATGCGTCCTCTGTTTGAAAAATTCTACAAGTGTTTTGCAAATTATATTTTTGATACAGTGGAAGTACAGAAGGTTTTGAAATAGTGAATATCAGCAAACTTTCCCTGCTGGTTGTATGGACAGATCTCTTGACATTATCAAGACCGTTGCTACTTTAATGTCATTGACATGTAGTCAGAAGTTTGTTGGTTTGGGGTCTTTTTGTCCAAAAGTTACCTACAAAATAACCAAATGAAGGCAGAAGGAATAATAAACCTTATAAAGATGGAGAGCTGAAGTGATCCCGCCATAGGCCAGAACAATTTTAGGTTAAATTTCAAATATATTGTGCGCAGAACTTAACTGTGAGAGAGAGTAATAAAAGCTAGAAGTATATCAGTTGAAAGTGTGTCAGTCTCTGTTAAAAGAAACTGTTTAGGAAATCATGGCTTCTGGTATAAACTAGAGAGGCAAGTGAAGTGAGCATGGAACCGTAGCAACATAGCAGCATATGAAACAGGATTTTTTAAAAAGGCCTGTAATTAAGGACATGGAGCACCAAAACAATGGAGACCTGGTCAAAGCTTTGTAAACAGTCTATCTCCATTTCAGAGAGGAACATTTTTCCATATATATGCGTGTGTTCACTGCCTTCTGTTGAAATCTTACTTCTCTTCAAATCCTTTTTAGGAAAATAAATAAATACTTAATAAAAATATGCTTTTTAGGGTACCAGCTTATTTGGAATGAGATGACAGACTGACAGACTTTTCAGAATCTTGTAAAATACATGATGGCAATTTAATGTAAAATATTTCATATCACTGTCTGTAATACTCAGCAATCTGTCTTCTTCACCTTTCAGATCAGCTCTTTCACGTGTTGGCCATGCACATGCGCCTCTACAGCATAGACTCTGCATACAATCCCTGGAGAAAACTAACCCAGCCGTTGCAGGATAAAAATTCAGAGCAAGTATTTTAATTTACCCAATATCAGTTTTACCTGGTGAAAGAAACAGCCTTACAGAGGGACTTTGGGTAACTTTCTGTCTTAATTTAAATTCTCTGTGAGGTATGCTGATGGACTTAACATCTAAAAATTGTATGTATGAATTTGTAAAAATAAATTTTTCTATTTCATTTACATAGAAATCTGACAAATACCAGTTTTGAGCTAAAGTTTAAATACACTTCTTGCATGCTTAAGCACATGCAAGTTGAACAATATTGGGTAAGTGGATAGGGCACTGCTGCTCTTGATCTAGATGCTCACCAAAATTTACTTTGAGATAAGCTGATAAATAGTTTATTCAAAGTTAAGTAATGATTAATAGCTATAATTAGGCGTAATATACGTGAGAAATAATTATATTTTAAGATAAAAATTTTCATCAAGCTTATTTTAAGCAAGTTACTTACCTGAGTTTGCTTTTAAAACATTAACCTTGCATACAGAACTGTACAAGGATTAACAATATGATAAATTGAACCATGTACTTTGTTCTGCAAGGACTCATCTTCTTACTTGACTTAAGACCCATCACTTTCCAGATTCTACCTTGATGATGAGAAGAAAGGTTTCTTGCCTAAAAGCAGATAATGATTTTTCCTCATAGGAGAAAAACAATAGATTTTTTTTTCTCTTATCACCTTAAGCATCTTCATATTAAGTTCTACACTTTGTAGCTTGCAATTAGTAAAAAAACTGTTCTTATAGTGCCTAACCAGCTGTGTGTTTGTCAGTGTTTCTAGAAGCCTGAGGTAGAAAGCATCATGCAATTTCAAAAACTGATCTACTATAGTGATGCCACAATCCTAATTGCAAACTGGGGAAGACTATTAAAACAGTTATTCTCATTTCTAGTTTAAGATTTTATTGTTTGTCCTCTTGGACTCAGGCTTCTTTTTGCAATGAACATTAGATTGTTGGAGTAATTAAACTGTATTAGCAGATTAGTTTATAAACCGTTAGCAGAACAAAGCATCAAGTATTTTATAACCTGAAACCTATGCTGTTCAGCATGCATTCAGACTGCTTTGGGGGGTCTGTTTCCATGTGATTCTGATTGAGATCTGACCTAGATTGAGCAGTGGGACAAGGTTAATAAATTTGGTGTATGGTTGGCTGAATTCTGTGAGGCAAAATTAAGATCATGTGGCCAGGATGGCTGTGGGACTGATCGTGCACTTCTCATTTTGGCATTTGAAGAGCTTGCTGGCTTTGGAAGCAGCTGTTAACAGAGACAGCTTACAGACCTGAAGGAATTCAGGATGCATTGGTCATGTCAAGGCTGAAGCGCAGCAAGTTAGATTTCATTAGGCAATATTTTGAATCACTTAAAAATGTATGGTACTGTAGACTGTAACAGCTTGCTTTGGGGAAAGCGTTGAATGCTGGGAATGCGTTTGAGCAGTTCTCGTATTTTCTGCACTGGTTTTCAGACTTGATGATACTGGTTTGGCACCAAGTCCTAAATGGTTTGTAGGAAGCTACAACTGAGATAGCATCCATTTAGCCATGAAATAATTTACTGTTGAGATGTTCAGATGCTATCAAGCTGGAATATTTTTGCCCATTCCTTGGAATGTTCTTCCTGCCCTGGTCTGCAGGCACCAGAACTCTACTAAGGAGACAATTTGAGGATATGTTTTTAACGTATAATTTAGAGCATAAAATGAGTATCTGTAATTTTATTGCAGAAATTTGAAGTGGTAGTTTTACTTGAAGATGGCATTCATAGGATTGGTGTGCATGAGTCACAGGGACATTTGAGAAATACAGAATAGCAAATTTTTCCAGGTACAGGAAAGAGGGCTCAGAGCGATTAGAATGTGACATACTGCTTAAAACTGAAGAAGCTTAAGAGGATGGTGAAGAAATAATCACTGCAGATTTTAGGTGTGAATGGCATTCTGCCACTTTGAAGTTAACCAAGTCATCTAAATCATCAGCCTGACCTGCACATGAGACTTCAAGCAGACTTGTAGGAAAAAAACGTCAGTGAGAGGAAAAGATCTATATTGTCTGACTGTTACTGTGATTCCAAACAATTTAGCTTCAGGGAAGTCACAGAAGCAAAATAACTTCAAACCAACATGCCATCTTTTTCTGTTTAATTTTCACTTTAAATAATTCTTGCAGTTGAAAGCATTTTCCAGAGAAGCTAGTTTAATCATCATTTATTTAAAAGGATAATTTTCAAAATGGAAAGGAAAAAACCCCTACACATGCAAAAATCTGTGGAATGCAAGCGCCATTACATTATCTTCTCACCCTCGTTTAATTATAGCTATTTTATTTAAATACACATAAATATTTACAAGTAAAACTACCCAGATGTAGAACCCACAATTTTTATCTTAGTTTTCCATAACTCAGCTGTCATTCTTCATAAATAATGCCTCAGATTTCATATGTCTGGGAGAACTGATCAAAGTAACTTGTAAAGAGTCTCAGAGAATTGCTTCACTGTACTTCCCAAAACCACCGGTTTTGTCCAGTATCTTCTACAATTGTAATTAGATCTCCTTGTAGCTGAGAATGGCAACTGAAAGGAAAGATAGGAAGAAGCTCATGCAGCTGCAGCAAGGTAAAGAAGAAATAAGGAAATCTTGAGCAGGAAGACACCCTATCAAAAAGGGCCTAAATAATGTGACTTGTTTGGAAGATGAGGGGGAAAAAGAAAAAGCTAAGTCTGGTGAACTGTGAATAGTTTAGTGGATTATTTCTCCTGTGCAGTTTATGTTGCAAAATTCAATGTACGCTTGCTCCCACAGGCTGTACTTAAGCAAATTGTTCTTCTAGGGACAGATCTGGTTTCGGTGGTGATCAAATAAACAATTATTGTGGTGCAAAGGGGGAATAATAGCTTCTGGCAGGGGGCAAGGAGCAGCTGGAGGCAATAATTACTAAACCCAGATGTGAACTTAATGGACTAGTCCAAATAGCCACAGTTTCAGGAACAACAAGCATGAAACAAAAGGATATACATTTTTTTAAAATTCAAATCTGTACGAAGGCTGAAATTTTTGTGACTGTTTTGACAGACAGAATATGTCAGCAAAGAATGAATTGGTGAAATGTTAAGGATCTTTGCAGTAGAAGCACTTGGAGGGAGGAACTGCATGATAAACTGAAGCGCGGGGTTATTTTTACTACAGTGTTTTGCTGATGTTTCATTCTAAGCTAGATCGCTTCAGAGATTGTTTATAGTGTCATACTGGGGCAACAAACTGCAACTCAGGGATAGGACTGAGCAACTGTGCATAGGAACCTCTTAAGTCACATCTCGATCGCAGAAACTGTTGTGAAATGGGGAAAAAATCCACACTTTTAATGAAGATACTCTGAGACAGAGAGCGTAGGATGGTGGGATAATGGGGTTTAGTTAAGGTTTATGCAAAAGGTAGTCTATACATACATGTGCTGTAACAGGACTTACGTGATGTGTTCCATACAAACAAAACCCTGCCTGAAACAGCTGTCTCTCAGGATATATGTTCTAGTAGATAGATTTTGACAATAGTGCCAGCTTTGGGAGTATTTGCTCTTGGCTCTTCCCCCCTTCCCCTGCACTATAGCTCGCCATCTTCTTCAGCTGTGCTGATGTAGCTTGGGCAGGCTGCATGAACAAAGTCAAGCAACAAATCCATGTTTTAGAAAGGTTAAATTGAATGAGGTTGGGAACAGGTGACAAGGGACTGCTAGGGGCACAGTGGTAAATGAGAACAGATGATGCCCATGTTAGTACTGTCAGTGAATGTATAATGAGAAACTGACCTACTGTAAAATCTGCTGTGACACAATGCAGAGCGAATATGAAATTGTGATTGTATCTTAAGGTGCAGCCAGAATAAATAGTAGAATTTTGCTTTCTTGCAGTGAACATCGAAGCTGTGTATTAGTTTGACCTTTCTGGCAGCTGGGATTTGTGGGCTTTACTACTTATTCTGCAAATTCTGAAGAAAATATAAGTTTGCCCTAGTCAATGAAGCCTTTGGTTTGGTGCTCCCATATCCCTGTGTCTCAGATTTTCTGTGTCTGACAGTTCAAAGAGGTGTGAGGCTCAAAACTTCTACTTTACTTATTGAATTTCTACCTTTATAATTAGTTGGAGTTAGCATCAACCAAAGACTTTTAAGTGTCTCTGGTTAAGAGAAGAGGGAATGAGGAGGCTAAGTATAAGGAACTGCCATAAGGAAAATGCTGCTTATTTCAGAGTAGAGCAGAATTTCCGATTTCTCTATATCCATTCCCAAAGGAGTGATTCTTGCATAATACCTCTCAGGAGGAGGATGCAGAATACAGAGGCAGAGTTTCTCAGCTGTCAGGTGACAGGCAGCCCTGGTGTCGGCACAGAGAAAGGTGCAGCCCAGTTACCTTGTGCTGGGGGAGAGGTCAGCTCCATAGAGAAAGCTTAGCTTTGCATTTTTTGTTTTAGCACCTGTTCATATTGCACTGTGTAGTTTATTTTCACCACCCCCTCCCTTTTTAAAATTGATACAGCATACAGCTGTTACACATTTAAATAATTTTGTATTACTTTGGTCACATTTACAATTGGACTTGCTTTCTTTCAATCAAGTGCTTCTGTGACACAAGATTTTGTAGTTAGATTTATCAAGCTTTCACATACACATTGGGGATTAACAGAATGGACAGTTTCCATGAAACACATTTCTAAACACATTTTGTAAATTCAGTTTCAGTGTCATAATGAAGAAGTTGCTGAGGCTCTTAATGAACGACAGAGCAGTTAAGTGCTTCATGTGCTGCAGCACTTGATGTAAGCAAAAGCAGCTTATCTAAACCCCTGACATTTAATGTAGCTTTGCTTCTCAATTCTCACAAACTGAATAAATTAGAAAAATAATTCAGTTGGTCCTGGATATGCAAATGAGTTCATTTATGTGTGATGTTGCCAGTCAATCATGGTATTCTCTGTATATATTTACTTATTTTGCCAGAACTGGTATTTGACCTAATTGTTGCATGACTATTAAACAATATTGATACCTCTGTCAGAAAGAGGTGTTCAGCTAAATGTGACCAGATGGAGTAAGGTTTCTTTAATGGTATTCCAAATTAAATTTTTCCCAAGTTTATATATAAATTAAGAATTAAAGATGAGAAATAATTTAAGGGATGTCCATGGTTTTAACATTACACAGTGAGGGTTATTTTAAAATTCAGTGTCATAGATCATAAAGTAGCACTACATGTAGGTAAAAGTAGAATTGGAGAGTGAGAGGAGTATCTCCATGGCCTGTATAATTTTGAAAACGAACCTTGGTAGTGTGATACAAATTTTCCCCCCCTTTGTCTTCTTTAGAATTCAATATACTGATTTTTAGAATATTTGGGTTTTGTTTAGGAGGCTCACATATATAAATATGTGTATTTATGTATATTACAGTGCTTTGAAACAATAATTTTATTAAATGATTGATTATAGCGAAAGGGTTATAGATGGTGTTTTTTCTATAGCTGTCGGGGTTCATTAATTCAAAAGGACCAGTTAGACCATGTTTTCTATCACTTCATTTTACAAGACCGGTCAGCCGTGTGACCGTAAGTGTTCTTTTAATCCTCCTCTTGTATGACTGCTTCTGCGTGTTAGAATTCATATCACAGATAACTCCTGTCAGTGCCTTCTATAGAGAGGTGTCTGAGTTTTCAGGAAATCAGTAACTATGTAGTCTCCTTCCAAAAGCAGGATCATGTTTATGGGCCTCAGAGATGATAAACTGATTGAATCCCCCAAAGCTGTTAGAGGACACAAAAGATCCCATGCATGCGTCCACATCCCACCCAATGTGGGCAGCCTTTTCCAGTGCATGGTCTGCAAGAGCTTAGTTTGTTCCTTTGCAACTCTGGTGTCCGTTCGTAGAGGATTCTGTTTTGCATGGGAGGTTCAGGGTCAGTGAGACCAGGACTTCACAGTATGGCTCCTGCAGCACAGATAAGTAGCCCCACCACTGCTTGCCAAAGGGAATCACCCAAACAGCACTTTGCTTCTGCATGTGTTGCAGAAGGGGAAGGGTGACAGTGGAGGCTGCTTACCACATTTTATCTCAAGCTGCTCCTGCTTGAGATCTCCATCACATTCCATATCAGTTAAAAGAGGGGAGAATGATTTTTCACCATTTGCTTTTTTTGCCATTTGACCCAGCTGTTGAAGAATACTGTTGGTTGGAATTTTGTTGAATATTGCTACACAAAGCTAGTAAAATACTAGCTCCTGTTAGCAAGCATTTGCTGCTTTTAAGTATTGGACTATGAGATGATGTTACGTCAGTAAATGTGGGTAGTTGAAAAGTTTGGTGTATCTCTGTGCTTGTTTGCTATCCATCCAGACAGGTAGGGGGGTTAATAAAGACTGTGGGTAAGATTGCATAATCCCACCTGTCATGGCTGCTTGAGCCTGCATTTCTTAACATGAAGGAAAGCAATATCTTTTCTAAGGTCTCTCTTTTCTGATAGGAGCATTCCTTGTAATGTTAAATGTAATTTGAGAATTCGTTATTGTTACAGTATGCATATATGTGTACTGGTGAAATGCCATGCTTTGGAAACCAGTTCATTTGCTTGAATATTCCTTGACTTTCTACACAGACTTAATGAGTTCAGGTAGTTTTGGAAAGTTTTGAAACTCTTCAATAAGGTTCAGGGACCCAGATGGTAGTTTCCTCATGAGTTATTACATGAATAACATTACATTTTTAAATTGAGATCAGTTAGCAAATTGTCAGGTATTAGGCTTCTGTAAGTTTGATATCAAATGTAATACTATCTAAAATAAAATACAAAATAAAATATGAAAATGGGTTTATAGTATCAGAAGTGATTTTCTTTTGGTTTTATTTCCAGGCTGGTAAGTGAAGAACTGCCAGAAGTTCCTGTGCTTTACAGAGATGTCTCATCCCTTTTGCTTATCCAGATTTTAACCATGCCTCAACCATTGCACAGAGGTATGTTACAAAAATATGTATATTTAAATGATTATGTAGATGAGGCTGCTTTCATGATGATTCCCAGGATGGTAAATCATAGCTGATCTCCTGTGTATTCTAAAATAATGTTTCTGCCTTATCTACAAAAGGTGGCATTGAACAGAAATTTTTGCTCTGGGTTGACAGGTTTATCTGTGTTCCCTGTCTTTTTACCTTATCAGTCAGCTATTCATTAAAGATACAAGAGCTAAGCAGAAACTATTAGATATTTCTACTGAAAGAAAGGTGTCCTTTGTTTGACCTTCATCTTTTGCTTAGAGGGACAGCTCATACTTCTAGTTGAACTGAGTGCCTAAGGGTGAAAGATTTGAAAAATTGTAATTTAATTTGAATTTCAGAGTTTAAATTGCAGAAGTCTTATGTAAGAGTTCTTACATGAACATAATAATTGCTGTAATGCAGCAACTTCAGTAGAGACAGCATATAGTACAATTATGAATAAATATTAAATAATACTAAAAAACTAAATCTTTCATTACAAAAATCAAAACTGTCTTAAAATCTACATTTCTTTTTCTATGTAAAAGGAACAGCTGAACCTGTTCATCTTGCTAATAGATAGTGTATATTCCAGAATAGGGGTTCAGACCCTCTGGTCTCTGGCTTGATTATTTATGACTATACCTTTATTTGAAAATGAGAACAAACAAAGGAAGTATCACTTTACTACTTCATTGACAATGAACAGAATATCTCCCATGGGATCTGTGTGGCAGTTTTGATATCTACTGAGTTTTGATAGGTTTTGAATAGGTAAATTCAGGAACTGTTCTGCTCTTGATGCATACACCTTAGTAAAAACTGCTTCCCCTTAAGTGGTATTCAGTGCTCAGTATTGAATGTTCAAATTCAGCTGAAGTGACTATGTGTATCTGTTAACATTGTGGGTTTCTTTTTTAAATTCAATATAATAAAATCATAGAATCATTTAGCTAGGAAAAGACCTTTAAGACCGTCAAGTCCAATTGTTGCGTACATGCTTATGGATTAAGTATATCCAAAAGATTATTAGAATGTGAAAATATTAAAAGAATGAAATCTTTTTGCATAGGAAGACTATTGTCAAAAATGTACTTTCCCTTTTTTTTACCTACAGTTTAACTTTTAATTTAAGTCTGTTGGAAGGACTCAGTCAAACTAGTATAAAATCAGTAAATAAAAGTTTAATGAGACTAACATCTGAAATTCAGGGAAGGAAGTGTTGAAGCCAAAGTACAAAACAGTGGTGTCTTTGTAATCAATATCCAAGGATTGAATAGCACCATCTGAGAAAGTGTATTTTATCCTAGAAAAGACAACATTCAATTAATAGTAAGGCGTTCTGTGGAGAATTCTCAGAAATACCACATAGCAGCAGCATGTTTTGTCTTTGCTCTTAGGTTTACTGTATGTTGCAGTTGAAAGGGAAGTGGCAAGTGGCAGAAAGAAAATAAATATAGCCACTTCAAATCTGTGAAGCATTAAATTGGAAATAAATTGTCATTTATCTTCCTAATTTTTGTTTCATCAAAATGGTTAGGCAGAATGAAAAGAACATCTTTCATAATTCTTTGTTTGGAGGTGTAGAATGGCGTTCACAAAAGTAAGTCATAACAAATTTGTTTAGAACTTTTACATTGGGTGTGTAGGTCACAAAGTCGAATTCAGTATTATTAACTCTTTGTAGAGGGCTGCAGTGTAACTAAGGTAAAATGGCTTGTGAAATGTCTCATGGCAGCACAAGGTCAGTGGTAGAGGTGAACAAAATCTGTTTGACCCTGCTGCTTCTGAATTGTCTGTGCTGTTTTGGCATTGTCATGGGCTGCAGGAGCTGTGGACTTGGCTGTACACTGGTGTGCGCACAGGAGGTTGATGCCTCTGTGTGTTGACAGATATTGCCAGTATATTCCTTTAACAATAGACTTAAGTTGCATTGTATCCGTCATCAAATATGACGTCGTTTTTCAAGTTTGAGCTTAAAATCCGTTTTGCTTACACCATGTTTTTTTAAAAACACAAGAGTGCTCTGTAAGGAGGACCCAAAACCTCATCTCTTGCCCTTCAGATGGGAATTGCATTAACTTCCCTATTAACTGTCAATTTTAAATTCAGACTGGGAATTGCATTAACTACCCTATTAACTGTTGGATGGGTGTTGGTATCTTTTTCAATCTGACATCGATTAAAGCAATAAAAATGTCATTACTGTTCAGCCTCTTCATTCAGAGGAGAAAATTGATCTGAACCTATCAGAAAGAAAGAAGACTGCTACAGAAAAAACTTCGTGGTGGAGGTCAGAGCATTTACAAGCATTAACCAATTTACAGAGAAGGGAGTGAGGCTGATACTGTGTAGCAAGCAAAATAAATACTGTGTTTAAGATACTAAAACCATTTGTGAAGCTTTTTTCTTTTGAGTTTCACACTAGGACATGGGCAGAGCTTTTATAGGCTTCAAATGTTCAGCAGTTTGAAATTGTACAGGGCTAAATACATAATAATCCACATAGGAGTTTCTGGTTCAATTCTGTGGAAGTTGTTGTGCAGAGGATGGAGTGTTCATGGTGATATGAATTGGGACTCCATACAAAACAAAGATTTTGCTTCCAGCTCCTTTCTTACAGAAGTAGCAAATGATGGTGCAGGTACAGAAATGGAGAGAGCGGCTTGGTGGTTATCAAAACTTAAATCTGTCTTTGTAAATTGAATTCAGTAATCCCCACCAGTCCTTTCTGCAACAGTTTTTGGATGTTGAAAAAGTAATTTAATTGAAATTGGACCTTCTTCCTTGTTACTATCAATTGTAAAAGGTTTTATTTTGCCAGCACCTGACTTGGGACCCCTGTGTAGAGATTTCTTGAAGTGTACAGAGTATAGCTTCTAGTGATTTCAATTTCTGCATTGCATTGAATGTAAAAAATATCATACTGATACCGAGTATTTAATACCCACGGGCTGAACAGGAGTGAACCTGAGGCTAGTTGGTGCATGGAATTGGTGGTCAGTGGGCCAGCAGTGGCCTGGTGCCACACATGCCAGGAGGGCCAAGCAGCTCTTGCCAGCAGGCTCTTGTTGCACAGCCTTGCATTGCTCTGACAGTCCACAGGGCTGCTGGGAGAGATCTGGGATTTAAGAGTGCTGGATGTGTTCCAACTGGAAAGCTCATTTTGGGAGTTTAGACCAGCCTCTATGGACTCTGGGAAAGGTTTTCTTCTCTAGTGTGTAAAACCTAAATTCAGCACCTGTTCCTGTAATACTAGTTAGGCTCAGTTGCTGGAGAGTCTGACCTGGATGTTCTGACAGATCCTTTTTCTATAAAGTTTCAATGATATGTGATAAATGTGAAGCAAGCAGCTTTCAGGTGAACACTAACACTTCTCTTTAATGATTGGATAAGGATCTTGACTAAATATAGTATGGATGTAATCAGCTTGAATAGTATCAGTATCCAGTTTCAATGTGGAAGCTGAAATATTTATCTGTATCCTGGAACTTTAATATACCCTTCATGGATTGTCTGAAGTTCAGTGCTGTCTCCCTTTGTTCTGAAGTTGTTTTTCAAAGAAGCATTCCAGCTTTAGATCAAGAATATTTTTCAAAGGTTGTTTATACCAAGATCTTCTAAATTTAGTAAAAAAGTCCTGTGCCCTTAGTTTTGCATCTGATTCTCTTTGTGGATTCCTTTTGTCATGATTGCATGCCAGGGTATATCATCTAATTTGATACTGAAAGTAAAATATGCATATTGTTGGTAATATGCTTATTTATCTGCACATCTCTTGCACTAATGTTAAAATTAGAGTTCCAGAAGTGTTTCCTATTTAAACTTAATTTTTAAGAGTGTTGGTTGATGCATATAATGGGATGAGACACCTTGAAGTTATTTGATTCCAAAATGTTTTAAAATAGGAACGTAAGAGCATTTTTCAATATTATTCAAAAATAAGTATAAAAGTTCAGGATTAACCTGTTTTGGTTAGATTGGCGTAGCCATAGTAATAGTACTTTCAGACTGTCAGACTATCAGGTTACGGACAAGAGTCCTAAATGCATTAGGGTGCAGAACTTTGCTCAGTAGTTTACTTCACATATGGACATACATGCAACCTTCAGAATTATTAAACTGAAAAGATGATACAGCAAAACACAGCCTGCACTGGGGGGGCAGCAGGAAAGCGGCACACAGCCCCCCATGTGCACACTGCAGAAAGTCACATCGAGTTGCTCTTTGCAATGGACAAGAATGTAGCAGCTCTAGTATTACAGGTACCTACAGATGTCAAATATTTGGCATTTTAAGAGATAACATAGTAATGAAATAATAGTTGATACAGTGACTGATGTTTTTAGTATGTCTCCCTTGGGATGTTTCTGTGACCATAAAAAAGCCTTGGTGCTTATCACACAACATGCTGCCTCTGAGCTGCTCCTGAGATATTTTCCTAAGGGGAAAAAAAAAAGATGAAGCTTGTGCAGAATTCAGAACTTCTTAAGGGTGACCCAGATGTGGGAGTGTGCAGTTGTTGTCCAGTTCTGGATTCTCCAAAAATGTAATTCATAGTAATTTACGAGTCACATACATGTAAGTAAATACAAGAACAATACTTGGCTGTAAAAACATAATATGGGCTAGACGCATTTCTGATGAACAATTATAAAGGGGGGAATAGGAACAAGGAGTAATTATATTTAGCAAAAAGCAGGTTTTTTTAAATGTGACAAGGACACCCAGTGTTGAGCACTGCAATCACCTGAGCAGAACTGCAAGATGGAGCAGCTGTGGCAGGTTGGGGGCTGTTGCCCAGCAGTCTGGCTTTGCTGCTCTACATGCAGTGGGTTTCATTCATACTTTCACAGTGAAAAATTTATTTGTATTGCTTGTGTCTGCTGTTGAGGGGTCAGAGCTCAGTACCTGATTCTAGCTGTGATTAGAGACTTGTAATGCAGGCCAAAGAGGCAATTTTTACAGTTCTCTGAGAATGCATGGTTTCATCTTGTAGAATTCAGTCTCAGAAAATTTCCTGAAAGCTTGCCTGCTGTTATTCCTCAGGAGTAGGATTGCTAAGGTTTCAGCAGATACAAAAAAACATGGCCTTGAGATCTAGTGGGATCTGGTGAATTCTTCTCCTGGGAAAATTGGAAGAGGAAGTATCATTATAATGCTGCCTGCTCTAGAATGGGGGGCGTGAGGTATAGGACCATTTGTTGCCATGTTTAACTCAAGCTCCATAGGAAGATAATACAGAAAAGTCCATTTTTAATTATGTGATAAGAAATTATCTTTTAGATGCTTAAATTGTGTTTATAGTTTATACTCTCATGAGCTAATACTCAGTGTCATTAAAATGTTTCAACATCCATGTCTGCATTGATTCGTAAACACTAGTTACAGAAACAAACAATTGTTATTTCACAAATCTAATTATGTACTCAAGTTTTAGCTGTGTCTGCTTTAGAATCCAGTAGCAGGTTTTGATATTAGATGCAGGAAAGGACAAGCAAAGTGTTTTATTTTCCTTCCCTCCTCATTTTCACATATAAAGTTTGTTTAAATCCTTTGGGAAGAAAGAATGAATTTAACCCAGTTTTTGTGAGGTGCTTATGTAAATAAAATTGTTTTGCTTGACTTCAAAGCCTGAGAGGACTTCTTAAATGCCTCATTTTTGTCTACATTTTTTTAGATATATATTACAGTTATGTTTATGCTTAAGGAGTGGTGTAAGTGATGATAGAAACTTCTTTGATCTGCCTATATTTAAAAAAAAGCTAGATAACTTGGGAGTGGAAATGGAACCTAAAGTAAAAAGATAAAAAAGGACTGCTTCAATATCTTCATTTCAGAGAATGATCACTTTTTTTCTGTTTCCATTTTAGGAAGTCTTATTTTGCTTCTGTTGCTAGTTTCCCCAAAAAGACTTTGAAACCTTTCTCCTGCAGCCTAGCTGTAGGAAATAATGGTCCGTTAAATATTACCAAAAAATTGTAAAGATCTTTGAAAGTACAGTAAACACCAATCTTCATTTTGTCTTCCTTCTGTACGCATGTGAGGTCCAGTAAATAGGTACTCACTCAAGAGTGTTTTTGAGCAAGTCTTTCATGGCTGGATCCATATCTGGAAGTGAAGGGTTAGAAACTGAAGTATGCTAGATGTCCTTGTGGTGATTTTTTGGGGAATTTAATTTTTCCAATATTTGTATGAATGTCACTTAGCCCTGATGGGAGCCAGAAGAGATGATGGGATATGCATTTGCTTATATCTACAGTAATCAGTAGCTTAACTTGATGTAACCTTTGGACAAAATAGAATTTTGTATTATCACCAGGTCTCTAGGATGAAGTCACTGCTAATCAGGATTAAGAATAACCTAAGGAGCAGTGGAAAATTACTTGCCCTGTGTTTGTTCTGTTCACTATGGCTGCCAAATCATTTCTGAAAGCCAGTAAATACAGTTAGATGTTGTTTCGTATTTTTTGAGGGGCTGTTCTTTGTATAGCACTTGCTTTTCATTTCAGAATCACCATTTCCATGGACACTCTGTAATCATTATATATGCTAAAAATATCAAGTATTTTAAAATTGCTTTCCTTGTTTTACAGAACACTTTACCTGCATTATAAAAGTGCTGTTCACTTTACTGTATACTCAAGCCTTGGCAGCACTTTCTGTTAAATGCAGTGCTGAAGATAGGATGGCATGGAAAGAGTCAGGAGCTCTCAAAAAGGTTGGTTTATTAAAAAATTTATGAAATTTTGCTTATGTATTTCTGGTAGGAATGTAACAGATATTTATGCTTTGCAGAAATCCAGTATTTTGTTTCTGTGTGTGCAGTTTCTGCAGGTTTTGGTATATGATGAGACTTAAAAGTTTCACAATTATCTAGTTCCAAAACTGAGTTTCAGATTTGAGTCTGTATCTTTATAGTTTCAGTCTCTGCTTTGTTGCAGTGATTGTAACCAGTAAATGCAGCTTTCCTTCCTTGAGATTGTAGCCTTCCTAGATAAACCATGGGTGTTGATCTGATGCATTTCTTTACAGGAAAAGCAAGCAACCTTGTTGGGGAAAATCCTCTTGACTTTTCCAGCTTGCTTGTGCCTATTTGTGGCTAGATACATAAATTTCTCTCACTATGTGGTATAGAGTGCTCATGTGATGAAAAGACAGAGAAGGAAATTTGTCACTATTGTTTCCTTGCCTCTTGGTAGTATTTACAAGTAAAGTGATGATGCGTCTTTCTATTTCGGTTCAGCTGATTGAATGCCGGTTGCCACCAAGGACAAAGTTCCCTGCACTAGCACCAGCATTCATTTAATCCTTCAGTTAATTTTGTACTCCACAGATTGATTTTCCCAGTAGGTCACAAGAGTGCCAGTGTCAGACCAAAGGAAAGGATAGAAGTGTTGGGACCAGTAGAAGAAATGGGTGGAGTATTATCCCTTTATACAACAGCTGGGTCTTAGATGTAAAATAAAATGCACACTGAGAAGCATGACCTGCCTTTTCACATATAACTTAAATTTGTCATACTGGTCAGTCAGAAATTCAAGGTTTTAAGGACAAATTATCTGCTGGCATGCTACTTTGAGAATTTTTTTTGCATTGAGATCACTGGACAGTACTTAATTTTGTTAGCTCCCTCTCCACCTCTTCTTTCAATACATTATCATTTTCTTAGAAATACACAAAGACATTTGCTTGAGGTTGTTGCTAGTGCTGGGTTTTTTTCCTTGTTTACTTAAGTGATTGTCACTCGATACATAATTTTGCAGTTTAAAGCAGAGGACCAGCCAGTGGTAATTGCATAGCTCCCTGTTGCCCTGTCCCAGCCCTCTGGCTGCCCTTCTCTTCTTGCTACCCACAGTCCTCGTACATGTCGTAAGGGAAGTTGGTTTTTAATTTAGAAATCCAAGTTCTTTCTTTAAAGTTTCTTTAAGCTCCAATGGTTAAAAACATATGGTTCAGGTTGGCTTTTTCTTCTTTGCTGGTAAGACTGACATTTTAATACTGGGATGACTACACAGGTCACATCTTACTTAACTTTTTCTGTGGATAATGCCAAGTGAATCTACTTCAGTTTGGTATTCCAGACATTAAACATGGGCTGAAGACTTTGCTCTATATTTATGCTAAATAATTAAACAAATGAAGAGTTTAATTTCTCAGCAGGACTGAGAGGGGGATGTTGTACTTTTGAAACCCAAATTCACTCTCATTATCTTTGCAAGGTATGTTACAGTGTCATAGGAAACACACTGTAAATGCCTGTGGAGTAAACTTCAGGAATAACACAGAAAGAAGGTTTGTCGTAGCTGCTGATTTGAGTGTGTGTTGCCTTCTGGTTCTTTGTCTATGAGCATAAACAGCAAGTGTACTGTCCCAATACTGAAAGGTGAAGACCCCGTCTAAAATGGGAGAATGAAAGTTGATGTCAAAATGCACTAAAGAAACCAGCTGATTAATTATATACATCATTTACTGAATTATTTGGTTCCTTTAAAGAGGAATCCCAGTGATGTTCCACTCCCTTGTTTGTTGTATCGATAATATACTAACAGAACTGAAAATTCATACCCAGTCATCTTTTTCCTGGGTAAAATTTATTCTGACTTAGAAAGCAGTATTCTCATAAATATTTTCTTGTATTTCTTAAGACTTTTTATAATTGTTGCCTTTAAATAGAATTGCTGGGGCACAAAGCTAAGTGGCTATTTTTTCTTTACACTAAATACATTTTACATCTTTTGTAGACATCATTCATTCCAAACACAACTTTGTATTTTCTGATAGATTAATTTTAACTTAGAATACCTAGCAAGAGTTTTGTCATTCATTCTGGTTGGTACATTTTAGAAAATTACTTAAAAAACCAAACGACTTGTATTAGAATTAAGATTCTGTCAAAACAAGATGTGTCCGTGAGGTCATTCTTTCTAGCTTTAAAGTAAGCATTTATTTACTCAGAGAGAAAATATGTGAAATTCAAACATTATAAAAGTGTTTCCATATAACACTCAGAGCATATGTAATTCAAGTAGCATTCACATTTCACTGTTGACCTAAATGCACTCTTGAGCTTTCTGTAAAATTATGTATTTGTTCCTGATTTTTTTTAAACATTGTGTATCTTTGTAGGTCAAAATTCGTGTGTTGATTCAAGGAAATACACTTCATTGCTCTTGCTGTTACAAAAACATTTACTCCTGTCCATGACCAGGGCTTTTTGATTTCTTCTCATTTGCAGAATACATCCAGTGGAGAAAAATCTTGGGAAGTATTGCTGGGTCATGTGATTAGTGAACTGTCTAAGGGGAAGATATATGAAGAAGGAGAGACTGAAGAATTATCAGTGGTATTGGCAAATTTCTGGAGAATTTGTCCAGCATGTCCCCTTGAAGTTTTTTTGCCTCGTTGTTATAATAATTTTTCTCTGATCTTGATAAAAACTGCAGTACAACTCTTTATTTTCTAGATCAAAGCACATCCCTTTGGGACAGTTTGCCATGCAAATCTTTCTTTTAATAATATCAGATATGGTCAGTGCCATGTTGAGAAAGTTATTGACAAATACTTCTTATAATTACGGGTTTTAATCATATGTATGGGCTGTAATCAAATGAAAAAAAGACCTTTCAGAAATGGGAAAAGTGAATATTTAAGTAGAAAACCCATCTGTCGAGGGGGAAAGAAAACCTACAGAGGTCTTTCAAATTATTAGTGAAATGCTGGCCTTTGGAATGTATGTTTGATGCTGTCGTTTATATAATATACTTAAAAAAAAATTTGGTTCATACTGGAGTTTCGTACCTTGGAGATAACTTACCAGGGACAGAATTTAGTAATTGCTTCCTCCCCTCTAGGTAAATCTGGATTCTGTAGAGTGCTATCTGCAGCAGTTCTGCCTGCCTTTCCTCAGGATCACAAGCCTTCTTCAACACCATCTTTTTGGAGGGGATTTGCCTAGTTGTCAGGTACAGAATGAGAGGGGCACACTCAAATGTTTCCATATAAAAGCTAGAGACCAAAAATTAGGCTTTTAAGATGTCTTTTTCATGGTATATATTTTCTATCCTAAGATTTTTTTTATATCAGTGCAGTTTTCAGAAAAAGGGTATTATATTCTTAAACTTCAGCAAATTCATGCTTATTTAATTAGGTCCTAGGTGCTTGTCCCATAAAATACCAACATACTTCTAAAACTTCTCCAGCATTTGCAGAGATGGTATAATTCCACACTGAATGGAATACAGTACTGATTTTCTTAATGCCTCTTAATACTTGGACTTCATTCTCAGAGACATTGCATCAGCAGATAATTATGTTTAAGTTCCATGACTAATTTCAATAGTGTTTACTGCAGGTCAGTTCCCTCTTTTCCTTGCCTCAACATCATCTCCTTTGTAAAACAGCTACTAGCTATTTTGGAGTGCTAAACAGAAAAAAAATTACCATGAAGTTTGAGGCTTTCTTGTTTTGTTAATGTTTTTTTGATTTGTGGTTTTATGGGGGGGTTGTGTTTTGTTCGTGGGGTTTGGTTTGGGTTGAGGTTTGTCATTTGGTTGGTTTTGGTTTATTTTTTCTGACAATTTTTTTTTTTGTTGTTTCAAGAGTCCAGTTTGAAGTGATCTGGAAAAATGGAACTGTGTCTCTAAGCATGACTATTAGCATCTTAGTACTAGAATAGTTTTTTAATTGAAATAGATACATTTTTAATAAAGTTTTTAGAAGTTAAGAGTCTAGGTATTAAACTAAACGTCTCTGATTTCATGCCTAAAAAGGAAGATGAAGAATTCACCGTTCTTGCAAGCTGCCTGGGTCTATTACCATCTTTTCAGTCAGCTCATCAGTTCACCAGTGCCTCTTGTCTTGATTGGCCAGTGCCAGCATTTGACATGATATCACAGTGGTGCTCAGAACTGGCTTCATTTGCAGATAGACATCCAGATCAAGTAAAGGTATGTAGCAAGATTATTTTTTCCAAAATAGTCATGATATGGAAGCAGCTATTTATTGCTTGATGCATTATGCACATACACTGTTGTTTTGGATAAGGATCTGAGAATATAACTTGTAAGTGAGAGAGAACTTGTAATGAAATATTAGTTTAGTGGATGTGGGTTGAATTTGCTAAAAACAGGAATAAGAAGACCTATCTGCTTTTTATGATTGCTGGAGACTATATAGAAACACTCTCCTTAGATGATACTAAGTGTGCCCATAACTTCTGCACCTGTAGCCAGTAAAGGGCATGTAATAAAAACTTTAAGAAAATACGTATCAAAACTTTCTCTTGCCTGTTTTACATTACTGATACTTTTGAGCATCTTCAGTTGCAATATTGCAAAAGATCAAAAGGATAAAAACAGTTTAATAGTTATTGATAAAACATGATACATTTTCTCTGAAGGTTACAGAAATAATACCAAGACTTGAGTTAGTGCAACTGAAATTATCAGTTGTGAAATGGAAATGTTTCAACATGACTGCATTGTTTTTATGACAAAGTCGCATCTCAACAATCCAAGTCCCCCTCTCCTAAACCTGTGATGTCAGGGGAAAGCCAGATGCATTCCTCACCCTGCAACATGATCTGTTCCCATGAAAATCTGAATACTCAGATTAATCTCAAAATACAGTTGCTGTCAATCTGATAGAAATTATAGATTGCAATTAAATTGATAGCATTCTTCCCGTGATTGGAAAGGAACCAGGTACAAATGCAGTATTTTTTTTTTTTCTTTCTTTCTTTTTTGCAATTTAGACTTCAAGGTCACGCACACTTAAAAAAAATTTTGGACCTTGCAGAAAAGATCCCATCTGACCACTATGCCCATCAGTTATAAACACAGAAAAAAATTACTACGTTGAAGGAAAATATGTTACTGTTTAAAAAAAAAAACCGTGCACCAACCAACCAACCAAAAAACACCTCACATAAAATTGGACAGTGTTTTTAAGAGCAAAGGAGAAGAGTCAGGCTTTTCAAAGCAGTATTTAAGAGCAGTAGTCCCTGTCTTACCTAAAGTTGTGAGTTCTGGTAACTTCTTAATGGCTTGTGTCCAATACAGTTTTGAAAAACAGGCAGATATCTTCAAATATCATTTACAGAGTCTAACATCAATTCTGTTTTTGAAAGTTTGAGTCTAAATTTTAGCTGGGAGATTGCTTTCATAGTCAGTGCCAGGGTTTGGGAGCAGCACATTGATATTGCCAAGCTAACTTAGTGTAGGGAGTGAGAGTCTTTCCTGTAGATCACTCTTAATCCTCTTGTTTTAGCTATGAAGGTTTTTGCACTTAAAATATGTCACATTTAGAAAACATCCTTGGGAAAAGGCTAATGCCCATAGCGTACCTGTTACAAAGGATGAAATGTGACTGCAGTTGGGGAGGGTGATCAGCCAGGAGCAGGTGACTATTGCAAGGTGACGTTGGACTTCTAAGTTCGTGAAATGGAAAAGAAATGAGAGATTTTTAAACTGGATGCTTCTTTCATTTGGTATTCTCTTTTTTTAGAAAATACAAATGCTTAAATAAATGCATAGAACTGATACACATTCTTACCTTATTTGCAGGCTTTGCTTATCCAGGAACCTAAGTGGGACTTGCCACGCCTCCTTCAGTTGCCTGAGAATTATAATACCATTTTTCAGTATTATCACAGAAAAACTTGTTCTGTTTGTACCAAGGTTCCTAAAGATCCTGCTGTTTGCTTAGTTTGTGGTACTTTTGTATGCTTGAAAGGACTGTGCTGTAAACAACAGAGTTACTGTGAATGTGTACTGGTAAGAGAGAGTTAATTCAAATTCTGTAATTGATTCTCACAGTCATTAACTTACAGTTGTTAAGTCCATTGCTCAGTTTTGATGGTTTTCTTCTCAAAATGTGTTTATATAATCATAGAATGGTTAGGGTTGGAAGGGACCCTGAAGGATCATCTAGTCTAACCTCCAGTGATAAAGTTCAGTGCTTATTTCCTAGACTGAATTCTGGAGGGCAGTTTACTTGCATAGCAACCTGCTTCACCTTTTTGTAAAGGTCTTGCAAAGCCACTCTGTGTAACATTGACACATGGTTTTGATTCGTAGCCAGTTGAAACTTGTTAACATTCTGGTTGCTCATACATTATTTTAATTTTCCTCTGTTTCATTTCTTTGCTTCCCGAGTACATAGGGTGTGTGGTTGAGTACTCACTGATACCTGACCACGTACTAGGGATCTACAGACTGTAACTACATAAGTGCTGTTTTAAGGTCTTGAATTTTTCAGCAGCAAAGTTATCTAGTCAGCATATATATAAGTTCTTTCAGGAGCCTGACTTGGCCAACATCTAGTATTGTTTTTCAAACTATGATAAAGGTTTGTTTGATAGGTGTTCTCTTTACTCTCATTGAACAGTTAGGGGAAGACTGCAGCTATATGGACTTCACAAAACTCTGAGAGGAATTTGTTAGAGAGATATTTACAAACGGGGCATGAAATTTCAGAGATTTTGGACTGCTTTGAAATTGTTTGAACTCACCTTTCTCTCTCAATGCTAATATGGTGGAAGAAGAAGGGGTGGGCAAAATTTACAATAGAATTTACAGTTACGTCTAAGATGTCACGCTTCATGAAAACAGAACATTATAAAGAGAATGAACAATCTATATAATTAATTAATTTTTGTCATAGTTAATGGAATTATAGCTTCTAATTGTAATCAAACCATATAGGAAGAGTGCATTTTTTAATTGCTAAAATGAATTGATGAATACAGATCAAGCTACTCATAGAGATGAATAACATTGAACAAAGCAAGAATTACCAAAAAAAATTTTTACTAGATTTGTAGAGCCATAAACAAATCTGTGAGCATGGATGGAGAAAGCAAATGTTTAACAACACAGACTGTTGTAAAAGAGATAATATTAAGTTTTTCTGAATACTTTCTCCTGTTCTTGTCATCTATGGAAAATATTTGGTAATCCTATACAGTTTGCTATACAACAACAAATTAAAAATATTGCACAGAATATTTTAGCTGATTTTTGTGAATGCAATTTTTACATGATAAGAAATATCCTCCCTTTTTGAGTAGGGAAAAACACCTGGTTTTATATATAGGTGTTGTTATGGCAGCACTGAATTCTGGTTTGGATGGAGAATTTTGGGGCAGGCTATCCTTTGGCAAACTTTCTTAGTAAATAATGTGTGCATGTTACTTAAAGCCAAAACAATGTACTATTTTTAAAATTCCTTCTGTTACAAATTTGACAGACACTAACAGTCTTTGCACTTTTGCCTTTCTATACCTGTAACATTACAGCATTCTCAAAACTGTGGAGCTGGGACAGGAATATTCCTTTTGATTAATGCATCTGTAATCATCATCATACGAGGCCATCGTTTCTGCCTTTGGGGTTCTGTTTATCTCGATGCACATGGTGAAGAAGACAGAGATCTCAGGTAATGTTTTCATTACAAGTGTGTTTCATTTTTGGTGCCTCTGTGTAGATCAACTTTGTCTTGTAACATGCAATAACAGATAATAGTAGCTCTCTACCTTCCTTGTGTGGAAAAATAGAAAATCCCCATTTACTGCAGTTTGGACTGACTTTTATTCTCTTGGGTTTTTGAGGGTTTTTTGGCCCAAAGGTGGTGTAATTGTGATCACACACCCAGCACCCAACAGACAGATTCCTATGTTGCCATTCCCAATGACAGTCAATGCTGAGTGTTGCGTTGGGAAACACCTATCTCCTAGTGTTGTTGGTTGGCCTTTAATCCAACAATGCACTTGGATTCCAGTGTAGGGAAGGAGCATAACTTCCAAGCTACAAATGACTGAGAAAACAAGTGATGGTTTCTGGATTCTGCTGTCCAGTGAGAGGAAAGGAAGTCCCAGCAGTTCGATAACAAAAAGCAAAGCTGAAAACCCCTTCACGAATAAAAATGCATGTTTACCCTACAAAAAGGTTTTATGAGTATCATGTGTTGATTATATAATGAAGCATCTTTCCATTTATTTGGCATATTAACCATTTATTTTCTTCTTTTTTTTTTTTCCCTCCACAGGCGTGGTAAACCCCTATACATATGCAAGGAAAGATACAAAGTGCTTGAACAGCAGTGGGTGTCTCATACTTTTGATCATATCAATAAAAGATGGGGGCCACATTATAATGGCTTGTAAATCATCATCATCGTCATCATCATCATCATCATCTACACACCATATAACTGCTGTTACCATGAATGAATGCATCTTGACTGACAATAGCTTTAATTGAATGGGAGCTTAACTCTTTGGCTCGGGGTGGAATTGGGTATGGGCATAAAAGGGAAATGGAACTTTGTCAACATGTGAAATCTGTGCAAAATGAGCTGTTGTTGCTACTAAAGAATGATACAATAATTGAAATTAAATTCTCAAAATGGTGTGAGCAATCTGATTGCACTCAGTAGTCTATTTTTTTGTGTTTTTTTAAGGCCCATTATTGTTAAGAAGCACAAATTTTATGTGGAGTTGTTTAGAGGCTTCAGGGATAGCCGTCTGGTTTTTATTTTTCTTTGCATGGAGTTGAGTTTTTAGCAATTTTTGCTGAAACAGTGTATGTGTCTACTACATCTACTAAGTCTTGGATAAAATTTCATTGCCTTTTTTGTGTTGGCTTGAGGATTTTACTTGATAGGCATTTGTAATTAGACAGGTCTGTAAAATGATTGTGAGACTGCATGGTAATAATTGGTCTGAAAGTTGAATTTTAAAGAGTATTTCACTTATAAGAGGTCTATTGAAATATTTCAGGCATTACTGAAAACTTATGCATTCTCAGGAACTTCATTTTTTTTTCTGCAGAAGTTAGTGAAATAGCTGTAAATTAGGTATCTTACTGCTCTTCATGTAATCCAGAATATACATTCTGTCTTCATTTTTTCCCCAGGAAGGAGCTTTTATTTTTTTCATATCAATTGAAAAAATTGTTAGTGATAACATACAGAAATTGCTGTATATAGGGAATTTGTATGGTGCCCAACATAGCAGATCCCAGTTAGAAGTATAACAACCATAAGCCTGCCTATCATTCCAAAGCAGATGTATGTTTCAGAATGATTGGATTGGGAATGTACAAGCTATTCTAAAAAGAAAACATAATTTTGTATCTTTACTGTCATTTCTGGAGGTTCCTCAATATTGTATTTGTTTAAAGTAATCACTGTTCTTTCTCCTTGGTTTCCTAAAAATGAAAAATAAAGAAAATTCAACAGAGGTAGCCTAGATGAACTCCTAATGCATGTGCAGCCTCACTGGATGAATGCCAAAACAGTTTATGCTTAGAGGACTAAAAAATTCATGAGAACAGGCATGACTAGGCTAAAATCCATTAGTGTAAGTAGATAGAAAAGATTGTAGTCAAAATACTGGTATATAATATATTGCTACTATTGTTTTTCACAGGTGTTGGACATTTGTTGGCTATTTCATAAAGTACTACCAAGCAGTTCCTGGTAGTTTTGACTTTCATAGCTTGCGTGTAAAATAAAATTTATATGTGTAAAATAAAAACATCTTATGATAAAACCACATATACAAAGAAACAATTCCCCAGTGGAAATCATGATCTAGTGAAAAGTGTATAGGGGAAATAAAATGACTGTATAGCAATCAAGAACAGACCGAAGGAAAAGTAAGTGAATACAATGAGTTTTTCTGGATACTTGCAGTTCAAAAAACCTTACAATAAAGGATACTGGTTTTTATACATATAAATATAAATATATATATATTTCAAAAGTATTGCAGTACTTCCTGTAAGAATAGAATTATTCTGTTTCACCGACTAAATGGCTGTGTCTTTTCCAAAATACTAGTTTTTTGATACTGTATTATAAGTTTTGCCTGTGATATTTTTGCATTGCTCATTAAGAAAATCAGGCCATTTTTTAAGTGTGGTTAAAGAGCAAAAAGATTCTTTACATTGCCAGCATAACATTATTACAGGGCTTATGAACTTGAGTTCTGTAATTTGAAGCTCCAGTGCTATATTTACAAGAGATAATGTGTCCAGAATTTGATTACTGTGTTTTATTTAAAATGGAATGTTCTCTGATTGTGCATATGGATGTGAAGTAAAACTATTAGCCTTAAACATCTGGGTATTTCATAGTGTGTATTCTAGTACTGGTGAATTAGTCACCAGTCAATTTAAAAACAACAAAAAATTACTTGGTTGAAAAATTGTACTTGAATATCCTTGCATGCTGCTAAACAAGAATTTTTATTTCCCCCATAACTTTTAAAATCCTACTTTATTAAGCTAACCTTGAAAAATAACAGGTCCAAACTAGAGTGGTGTGTGTGTGTATTATTCAAATGTTCTGGTGTGATATCCTGTATGAATGATCATTTAAGTACAGTACATTACTGTAGACTCTAAATCAATCTTTATAACACATCAGAAGAGTACAAAACCAGGAATACAGTAATTGGCATTGTAAGATATGTTAATAAAAGTCTACTGTCAATCTGTGTGTTCATGAAATTTTTTCTCTCTACCCCAGTAATCCAAAATGACATTACTGAATTCCACCCAATAGCCAGGCAGTTATTTAAATGTTAAAACCTTACACATGCAAAGTACTTTGCATAGAGACTAAACCTGGTATGTGTTTTGTTACTTACAGTCATGTATTTTGTAATAGTAATTTGGCTTATTTTACTCATAACTATAGCACTTAAAATAGTGCTTAAGTTTATTCCAGCTATTACAGCATTGCTGCTGCAAACTGCTGAAGTTAAAATGCTGAATTGAGAAACTGCTTCTGGGAAAACAATTGATCTTTTCTGTCAAGACTGTTTCTGGAATAACTGTTACTTCATTTTGATGAATGTAATATTTATGTATTAATTTTTTCCTTTTGACCTTTGAGAGATTTGGTGGAACAGACTTTTGACCTTGACCTTTGGTTAACAGCTTCCTTCCTTTTTCAGTGGTGGCCTGAAAATTTTAATGAATCTTTTCATCACCCCTGCAACAGGAATCTTGTACAACTCAGTATTTCACAAGGAAATAATATTTTTCCTTTAAAAACAGGATCTTTTCCTACAGTATCCAACAAATGGCACTCTGCTTCAGAATCTCATGAGATCAGTTTGTGTTGTGTGCAGAGCTCCTAGAGGAGACTTGAGTTTTGTGGTGATCTTGATATAATTCTGATCTAATTTTCAGTTAATGCAGATTCTGCAGTCCTGCTTTTCACTTTCTTTTCTCAGAGGTGGGGGCAGTGATGAACGGATCCTGTCTAAGTACTAGCATAGATGAGAATGAAATGATGCTGTTTGCAGAGAAACCCACAGGAATGACCTGACCCAGTGTGCAGAAGTCCACTGCTCATAATTATCAGCCGCAGGATATAAAGAAGTGCACATAATTGGAGGAGGCTGGCTCTCTGTGACAATCTGTGTTGTTTTTGTTGGACTGAGATTACTCACTGCAGTCAGGGAGATCTGTACTTCTGGGCTGATTAATGTCTCCTTTTGGTAGGGCACAGTGCCTGAATTCCCTACTTGCATGTCTTCTCACATGGGCAGTAGTTCCCTGCAAATTCTCTTATACTGAGAAGAGTCCCAGCTGCTGCGAGTTCAGCCTTCTGACTTACCCTGCCTCTTCCACTGCAATGTCCAATACATTACCCCTTACAGGATAATTTTGACTCATTACTGCTCAATTCTTTTAATAATTTTGATTGGAAACAATTATGCTGGGTTTATTCCTCATGGTTGGATTATTTTTTTAATATTAAAGCAAGATAACCTTCAGAGATAAGAGCTGGAAAGAAATGAGTATTTTTCATGCCCAACACTGAGAAAACTATAGTTAAAATATTTACTGTCGCTACACTTTGGCGTTAAATCTGGTGACCAAATGTGTATAGGTCACATTTTAATGTAGAACACAACTGCATACTGAAGCACTTGCCAAATCAGAACAACATGTTCTCAGGGATTACTTGTAATACTGGCAAATACCTAAAGTAGATAATGAGCCTTTGTCTGTTTTTCAGGTGACAAAGGAATATCCTTTGCACCTGGCTTTTGAAGCCACTTATACAATTTGCTGTGAAAAGTATTTCTTTCCTTCTGTTTCTTTGAAAAACAGGAGCTCTCTTTTCTTTCATGCCTTTGTTGTCTCCATGTTGTAAATGCAACTGCTTTGTTTGTGTAGTATTGCACAACAAAAGAAGCCTAAAGGAGCTGGAGAGCCCTCTGCAACTGTACAGCAATACTTTGTGAATAAGATTGCATTTTTGCAGGTACTTAATGCAGAGATAACCAGGTGATGCAGCTTGAAAATGAGTTTGTAGAGACTCTGGCTGCTTTCTTGCTCTTTGGTGCTGGTCATTTTAGATTTGTTACACATCAGCTTTGAAAATTTAAAACTAACTTTACCATTTTTCCAAGTATCTCCACAGGCCCTAAAAGATACTGCCAGTGTTCTAGGATAATTTCCCATTGTTCTCAAGAGAGTTTAGTGTGGAGCTGCTGTTATAATCTCAGCTCTACAACAAGGTACTTGGTGAGAATGCTGGTGCAAATGTATGCATCATATAAAATACAGATATGTAGGTTTTGTTAAACTAAGATTTTCAGGGCAGCTGAAGGGACTGTTAAGTATTGTTTCATTTAGGTTCTCTAGTGGTCTGCTTTATCCTGTTTGTTTTGTCTCAACTTGTAAGCTCCTTTAAGACAGGGAACAACTCCTGTTTGGATCACTAAGTCAATATGTGCTGCTCTATAATGTTAGATCAATTTGTATTGGAGCAAATCCAGGTAGTACAATCTTCCATCATCAAAGAAATATGTATGTGCACTGAGGACTTAAGTGAGATATAGCACTTTCATTTTCATGCTTTTTGCATGTTTTCAAACTTTGCTGCGTTCAACCTCAAATGTCCCTCCTCACACAGGTATGTTGGTGGTAATCAAAATCAACAGGAAATTAAAATGGAGTTGTTTCCGACAGTCAGATATGACTCTGGACCAAATAATACCACTTCAATATCTCTACCTAGTCTTTTTTGTCCTGCTAGAAGCTGCTATCTTAAGAAATAAATACTTTCTGAGAGTTAAAGAGGCTCTTTCCCTTTCAGTATTTAGTGCAGTATTTGTATGACTGATACATTCCAGCAGGTGAGAGATGTAATTCAAATTACCTTCAGATACCTAGCTATTCAGAAATGGTTCATACTTCCACTTTCTCCCAACTTGGATTGGGTATTTTTTTAGTTATATAACTTAATGGCAAGATTTCTTACAGAACATTTCCTGTACACAAATAAAAGAGTATTAAAAAAAATTAAAAATTAGGAGGGTGCTATTTTAGCAACACTTATTTCACAGACTGGTGTTCTTTCTGTTTTAATCCTGGTCAAAATTAGGGATCAGATTACTGCATGTAATTTTACAATTCCAATATGTCTGAACAAGTAAGGAATCCAAAGCTATCTGAAGCTAAGGTACTACAGTAACGCTGCTCTTCAGTGGGAGAATATTTCCAAGAATGCTGCAGTATATTTTTTCACTGTATATTGCAGAGCTGTGTTGCATCTTGTCCTCAGAAGCATGTCAAAAGACATGTTATGTGTGTCAGTACCAAGGTGGTTCCCTAGCAACAATAAATAGAAGAACGCTCAGCCCATTCAAGTGATTTACCTTTGTAAGTGTGTAGCAGTAAAGATGGATTTTGAATACTAAGGGAACACATTAGCTGGAGGAAGAAAAGCTGCAAATAAAGAAGTATAGATACATCTTATCCAGCACTGCTATTGTGAACTGCATAACTGGAAATTTGCGTAAGATATTCTTAATGTGAAACATAATCTCATTTTATGCTTTCTTCTGCAGCTTTTAATTTTCTGAACTATAGGGGGGTAAAATGTTGCCTGTGGGAAGATATAAGGAGAAGGCAATTAATTTTTTTGGGTAAGTTCACCTTCCAAACTTATTATTAATGTCCTACATACTCACTCAGACCTAGCATTTGAGCAACACAGGCCACTCAGTGGTTTGGATGTTCATCCACTAAGGGTAAGTGCATAGATCTATACATAACAACAGGCACATGGTGTGACTTGGTGATGGTCCATGCAGAGCTAAGAGCTGGACTCAGTGGTCTTTGTGGGTCCCTTCCAAGTCAGGATATTCTGTGATAATAATTTAAAAATAATAATTTGCTATGAGATGTTGTAATGGCACTCCTAGTTACCTGCTGCCTCTCTGAAGAAACCTGTGCAAAGCAAGAGTGAGGATTACTCTTGGGAGCATCGCACTCCAGCTCTGAAGAATAAAGAGTAATTTTAGTGTTTGGATAACCTGACTTAAGTTACAGAACACATTAAGTATCTTTAACTGTAGTATGCATTGCTTGCTAGACTCTGTGGCTCTTTCTTTTGGAATTGGTATATAGAGTATAGAGTGGGTAGGCTCTTCTATGTGTATTTTTGGTTTTGGCTTTTAAGTCCTTGGAGTCACCTTCCTCTGAAGTTTAGTCAGGAATGAATCCAGTATAATTCCAACTCACTGGAGTTCAGCAATGCTATTTACATTTCAGTGCTAGCTCTACACCAGGCATTCCCTCTTCCCCCTTCTGCTTCCTGGTGTCTGCCTGATGTTTGTTCTTATGATTAGTAAGGGCTGGACTATGGTTATGTACATTGCACTTCAGTCTTGGCTAGAATTGTTATATTATTGACCTGCTTCTCTGCTCTTTCCTGATGCAAGTGTAATCTCTTTAATGTTGTGCTGTTACCTACGTAGTTTTGCTGCACTTCTATAGTCCTTATCTGAACGCTTTGCAGCTGTTTGCTTCTTTAAATCGTCTATGAATATATGCATAGAGCTCCAGTATTTTTCTCATTACTTCTGTTGATTTCAGAGACAGTGGAACCCCCTCTTATATTAACATTGCTGGTATTTAATTTCCTTCACTACTGAAGAATTTTTGAACATAAGTTTTCTCATTAACTGCCACAAGACCTTGGCTACCAAACCTCCTGCACAGTTTGCTTTCTTCAAAATCGTGGCAACCCTCAAACAAAGTGCATTTGCATTTATTTAAAAGCTGAAAAAGGAAAACTAGAGCAGCACCTATTTGACCTGGTAGGACAAGACAATAAAACACAATACACAGTAACTTGGATACTTAAGAGTTCACAGTGCTGTAACTGTAAGTTCATACCCAAAATTCAAATCTGCCTCAAGATTTTCATGAAAGCAGTATGCATTTCAGCAGTGTCCTTAAAATCTTCAGCACTGTTTTTTCCCTTCCAGCAAACCTGTTTAGTATTATTACATTAATTGTGATTCATCAGTGTTTATGATGAGTGTAGCTTAATGCAATCATGCATTCTCTTTGTAATCACAAATCAATCTCCAGGCAAAGAAAAATTTACACAGAAATGAACAGGTATTTAGAAAGCAAGAAGTCCTCCTAACTTTTAGAGAGATTTGCTATAGTGAATAATGTTTGTGTATATCCATTTAGATAAGGAGATTTTAAGATTATAAATCAGAGTAAGACAATGCATCTCAACTTTATTTACAGAATGAGTAGGTTCCATTATAATGGTATGTTTTATGATTAAAATGTTTCCATTTATAAACTGTTGGTTACATGTTTTTCTACAAGTCAGTATTGTATGATAATTTAAACATTACCAGATTGCAAAAAAAAACCTAGTTAACGTATAGCAATTGAAAGGTTCTGTGGACTACACTTTGGATAAGACCATCAATTAAATTCTGTAGATTATTTACTGCCTATGAAATATGTTTAAATTCACTTCTTGAGGGTATAGCATTTTGTAACATTTCATTTAATACTAACTTTTCACCTTTTGGCATCTAGCCATGGCCATATAAATGAAAAATATTTGATTTTCTAATACAGTCTAAAGTAAGGCTAGGAATGGCTTGCATTAGTATAGCCCTTGTGTAACAGGCTCTGTCATTATTGCACTTGTAATCAGAAGTACTACAACAATTAAAGAGCTGGGGTTTTTTCTACCTGAGATTTGCAAGCAACAACAAAAAAGTAACAGCTGCACTTAAATATGGCTTGTTTCTGTCTGCCTTCACAATAAGTAACATTCCTGTAAATTGTAGTTTAGGATGGACAACACTTCCCATTACTGCAAACACTAACATTAAACTGTGTAACACTACAAAAATGAAAGGGTTATGAGATCTGATATTTATTCCTACTGAAATACAGATGTTAGGATTCTAAGATAAGGGGTGATTGGTCTGGGTTTGGGGGGGGGGGTTGATGGTTTTTTTAAATCTTAAATTGCAATAAATTAGTTGCCTTTTCAAATTCTGCATTATGTTATTTCTGTGATTCATGGATGACTACTGGCAAGTTGTGCAGTTCAGCTATACTTACAAAGCCACTGCAATGAAAATTGCCTCATCATGGAAGACTGCTGTGTGTTTGGAAATCCAGTGTGGGATATAAGCATATATGTAAATCTATAAGCATACCACTTGTGTAGTTCCAACACAGTGTAGCTACCCATTGTGACTGTACCCTGGCTGTAAACAGGTATGTTGAACAGGCTGGCAATATTTGAGAAAGCTATTCTAGCTGGACAGCAAGGACCGAATGAAAAGGGAGTAAAAAACCATCAGCATCAGAAAAAAAACCAAATAGGTACAGAGAGAGAAAGAAAGAAAATTAAGAAACAAATGAGTTTTGTAACAGAACTCACATAGGTCTAGATTGTATGAATCAAAATTGTGTAGTGATAAATGAGAAAATTCCTATGGTTCAAAAACTAACATAAAAATCTGGGAGAAATCTGGGAATACCTAGAGCTTCTAGATTTGATTATCAAAGAATTCTTGAGAATAATGAGCAATGCTTGAGGCATACATGCAGAATACTGCATGAAGACGTTAATTTTGCTGAATCTAGGTGCTTCTTACATAAGAAACTGGCATTTCAGAACATTATATGCAACTGATGTTTTAAAGTATGTTATAACTTCCATAAACTGAAGGCATGTATAATTAAACATTTGGATCCAACTTGGACAAGCCTGTCGATGGTCAGGTGTGTGTCTAATATTATTTGCTGTCTATATTACAATTTGTTGTCACACTGTTTATATAATTATGCGTACAACAGAGCCATTCACTTAAGAGTTGGGCTCAGTGATCCTTCTGGGTCCCTTCCAAATCTGTGATGCTGTGATTTTACAATTGCTGGCAAAAAGAGAAAATAATGGGTTATGATGAAGACTTTGTATACTCCAGTGTACAAAATTTCAACAAAAAAATAGTGTGAAATGGAGCACTGCTCAGCAAAACTTCTGGAGACTCTTGTATCACCTCAAATTCTTTCTAATGCTGTCATGGGCTAAACTCAGAGAAAATGCTTAGGATTTACATTTTCTACTGACCATCTGAATCAAGGTTTGACATGAGTTATTTTCAATTTTGATAAAGGATTATCTTGACATAATTTACTAGAAGATGGTGGTAGGGAAAAGTGTGTCTATAAGATTACAAAGCACTGAGTTCACTAATCAAGAGAAGGGTGAAGCAAATTACTGTAGCTTCGTCATAATGATGGTAATTCACTGTTAGAAACTTGTTAAAACAACATTGGTACAGCAATGGGTAAAGGTGGTGCTGAAAGAGTTTTGCAGAGAAATCCATTGCTCCTCCGTCTTTAAAGTCTGCACCTTTAATACATATGAAAAGATATATGGATATAAAGTTCTAATTTTTTTAAGATTATGAAAATTACTTACAGCATACTTGTTAAATACAGATGAGAACAAATATAATATTTGAGGTGGTACTGGAAGCTGTGGAGTGTCAGCCCTCGTTGAAGCTGATGAATACAGTAACAGACTGTATGAGGCAGGTACAGAGCAGAGAGTGGTCGTGATGGGCTGGCAAAACGCAGAGAGAACCAGTGCAAAAAGCTGAGTGAGAGGGAGCACCTGTGATGTGCTCCTTTGGAAAAATCATCGGCATGTTGGGCAAAGGAACAACCTCCCGTTTTTCTATGACTTTTCTTGTAAGCAAAGAAAAGCACCTAATAGAAATACCTAAAAAAAATAAACACCTAAATTCCTTCTTATCAATCAGCCTGAGAAATGGTTATGACCAAAGTCAATTAGGACAAATACGTAGAATTTGGAGAAGCCCAAAGACGGGAATTCTCCCCCACACTGACACCCAAAGGGGAACAGCGGCTTTATAAAATCGTTTCCTCCGCCAGTGCCCATTTCTCAGAGCACAGACGGAGCTGCGCTCGCAATTCATTGTTTTCCACAATGAACTGAATGCACAGAGGGGACTGAGGCGTTTAGCCCCAGCGATGCTGCTAGCTATGTACATCTACGCACCGGTTCTATTTCCGCAAAAGCTCACAAAACATTGCCCTTCTCACGCGGGTGGGGGTGACCGACCTTTCCCGGGATTCCTCTGGCCCTTCCCNGTGGGGGCCGTCGCCGCCTCAGCGCTCGGGCCGGACGGGCGAGTGGCCGCTGCCTTGGGCTGCCCCGGCTCTTCAGCCGTGCAGAGGCAGAGAGAACACTGTTTCTCACGTGTGCCCTGCTCCCGCCAGGTCTCCGGCCCTGCGGGGCCGCCCCGCCGCCGGCTGGGGTGGGGGTCGCGCCTCAGCCGAGAGGGGCTTCGAAATGGCGTTCGCCATTTGCCTTGCAGTTCTCTGGCGCGCAGAGCCGGGCAGGGGTTGTCACCTCTCCAGCGAGTCGGTGCTGCCAGGGCTTGTCACTGCCGTCGGGAGCTTGTTTTGGCCCCAGCGAAGTCTGCGCTCAGCCCCGCGGCCTTAGGCGGGGAAGGGAGGTGGCCTCAGCCCCGCTGAGGTGGGTCCTGGGCTGCCTGGGAACACGGGGCAGCACCGTAGAAGCGCTGCTGCGGAGGCTGTGCGGGTACCCCGCCTCCGAGGGGCCGACCAGCTGTACCTGGTTTTCCAAAATCATAGGTAAGAAATACTCAGGAAAAAAAAATTCTCCGTGATTAAAAATGGCAGAAGATACTACAAGCCAAGAAGTAAGTAGACGTGACACGGCATTCAGGCCCATCGGGACAAGGCCATGAATAACTGAAGAAAAGTTTCAGTAAGTTCCCTAAATAGATCTGGCTCTAGTGCATAGTAGTTCCTTAAGCGACCTATAGTAACTAGCGGACCATAATAGACACTGCAAATGCTATAATAACATTTGATAAATTCCTTAAAGCCAATCTTCCTCCTAGGTACATACAGGTATACAATTAAGCAAAAGAAAGGGAAGGTACTGTTATCCACAGATGGTGCTGTATGCAAATTGAGATAAGGCTAACTTAGAATTATTATTTCTCTGAAGTGATGCATCCATTTTTGTGAATACAAAATGGTTTTTAGTTTTCATTTTTAAAAGCTAGGTTTTCTCACTTCATTTGCCCCTTCAAAAGCTGCACTCTGGAATTTCAATTTCATTGCACTGAAAACCAAGGATCAGTGTTTTGAGATTTTCTGAAATTATTAGGTGGGAAACTATGTTCTTGTACAGAAATTTCAGTTAGCATGATGTATAGTAATAGAGGTCACTGTCAGCAAGTTAGATGCAGTTATTGAGGTTTTTTTCGGTCAAAAGCAGTAAATTGTGTCTTAACCTACTGTGGAGTCTTGTAGATTGTGTTCTGAAAATACATAGAAACCTTTTTCAAGACTCTTTTTATATTCCCAAATTGAAGTCCAGCTCATTCTTAATGTCAAATTCAAACTGTAATGCAGTTAATGTTCTTACCTTATATATTTAATCCTTCAAATGTTAATCCAAGTTGGTATTAATTAATGACATTGTAGCACAAAAATAAAAATAGAGTTCACTCAAGTTTTATTCAAACAATAAAAATGTGGCTTGAACCAAGCAGAGCTGTTTTTCCCTTGGGCTAAGATTTTCATTTAGTAATCTGGCTAGAAGTCAAGGTGGATATGGATTTCTAAGAGCCTTTTCAGGCCCTTTTAAAAATGGAAAGTCAGTTTAAGTGCAAATGGATTGTTTAGAAACAGGGAACATGTGAACTTGTGTGCTGATATGTGCTGCTCCATGGTTGGGAAGCTGTAGATCATCTCCAGCACTGTTTGTGCATGTTGGAGAGAAGGCCACTGTGTGATTCCTTCCTCAGCGTTATGTGCTGCCCTGTTGCTGTATGTGCAGAGTAAGTGATTTATCCAGTACCATACAAAATCCTTAATTAGAAGAAATATTGTATCTGTATTACTGACTTTCTAACTACAGAGAAGAGGGATTTAGTGAGCAGTGCAGTGGCTATATGGTTGCTTTAAGAGCTTCCAGGACTGGTTTTACAGTGTTTTTGCCAAATGCTTTCATGATTAAAAAAAAGTTCATTGGGCAAGGACAATGATTCTTGCTGTGCTAATGCCTGGAGAGGCTCACTAACAAGGGACTTCTGAGTGCAAGCTTGTCTGGGGAAGAGAAACATTTTGTGTTACAAAGACAGAAGTTACTGTCTTTACCAGCCTTCTGGCCACTGAGGAACTGGAGAAGAGGGGAGTAATGAATGAAGTGCTGCTGCGCTGTGCAGTACTGTGAGAGTAACCAAAGAGCATTTGTATATAGGAAGGGGGTTTAAAGACCTGAAAGTTATCATAGTGGCCTGCGTTTGTTCTGCTTAAAGGTTTGGTTGGTAGTTTTTGTTGTTTGGGATTTTTTTTAACTTAGCCCTAGATTTAAGTTGTCATCTGAACATATTTAGTGAGATACATTCTGTGTCTGTAGCTTCTCTTTCATAAGTTTTTACAAACCTACTGTCTTTAGAAATGAATTATCGTGATCCAAGGAAATACAAGATACGAGGGCCTATGGATCAGCAACAGAAAAGGAGAAGGGAAGAGAGCCTCATACAAACCCTGAGCATAACTGGGCAGGTGAACACTAAACTTTTTCTGCAGCCAAATGTCAGTAATGTAGAGCCAGGGAACAGAAAGACGTCTTGGGCTTGATTGCCATAGGGAAGTTGGGAGTGCTCTGCACCTGTAGGAGCAATCAGCATTTCATTCAGTAGGAATTTTTCTTTAGTTGTTACTGTTTAACTCCTTTTCATGAGTTTAAACTGAACTGTACTGCAGCGGAATAAACAAGCTGCAGTGGGGCTTGCAATCATCCAGGACACAAGTTCAGGGTGGCATTTTAGTAAAGACTCCTGTGTTACAAGTGAAAATACGGAGCCGTGTTCCTCATAGTGCTAACCTGAGGAATCAAACATGAGGACTCATTTGCTGTGGTGGATTGTGTCTCTGCTGTTTGATAAAGCCATGTAGCTCCTAAAATAGAGAGGGGAGATAGGAAGAAGGTAAGGGAGCCACAGCAGGAGAATGTAAGAGGACAAAGAGTGCACAGTGAGGGTGATGTCACCTGGGGGGTTACAGTGTGCAGCTGGGGGAAGCATCCATTCCTCTGTTTGAGGGGCAACTGCTCTGCAGGTAGAAATGCAGATGGATAAATGAAGTGCATGAAATCAGTCTCCTGCTAGCTCGTTCCTAACTTGTTCTGTGTTTCATGCATCTTTCACGTCTCTACACAGCTCTTGTTTTGGGAGTTGAATATGTGACATAAATAGTGAGGACACACAGTGCCACATCAGAAATCTGGAAAATAATTTGAGAAACTTTTGTTTTGTATTTGTCCAAAGTCACTGCAAGGAATTTTTCCCTCTCTGGGAAAGAGAACTTCTTGGAATAATGCATTGTATAAGGCCATACATGCTTTCCTTTTGCCAAAGCTAAAAACTGTATGGCTGTAGCCAGAGTGGCACTGCTCTGGGATAGATGTCTGAGAGTATAAGGCTGAGCTTTTCCATGTGAATACTGCACAGTAGGGAAAAGCTCTGCTGAGCACAGCTGAGAATTGGCCTGTGGTAATGGCATGTGGTGAGGGGGGAGGAAGTATGACATTTTTCATTCACTGCTGCTGCTGCTTTGTATGGAACAAGTCATGTCAGTAGCTTCTTGCTGACTGGTCCTCTTTTTCTCCACCCCTCATCTAGTTGTTCCTTCCTCAGACACAGCTTCTACCCTGCTGTGTGGAGAGGGAGTACTGATATTGTATTTGGAAAAAGGAGACATTTGCAGAACTGTGTGTGTGAAAACAATGGACTAAGCTAATTGTACAGTATTTTTTATGAAGTAGATGAAAATTCAGGAAAATTAATTCATCTGCTGAAGCATGGTAGCATACTGACTATGGAGAGAGGTGCATTCAGTATGCTGGGGAGTGTGGAATATGTTGAGCCCGCTAGAAATAATGGCATAATTACTGCTCTCAGTCTGTTGAGGCAGCTGTTTGTCTAATGTTCTGCATGGACACTTTTTTCTTTTTTTTTTCTTCAACCTTTCTCAATTTACACACCCTTTCCATGATTTACAAGAAAATTCTGTCTCCTTCAGTCTTATGCCACTGCTTCAGCAGAAACAATAGGAATTCATTTACCCCTCCAATTCAAAGAGCAGTGCTTGCACTAACCCCTGGAGATTTCTGTAGTAAGCAACCTGAAAAACTTGAAAGGGATATAATTTCCAGAGAGGTCAGTGTTCATGGCTGAAAGCTTCAACAATATATTGAGCAGGGCATTTTGGTGGAAAAAAAAAGATCTGCTTGTATTTAATCTGAGCTGAATTACTGTTGCCACATTGTGTGCAATGACTGAAAATAGTGTATTAAATAGCAAGGTCGACTCCGTAAAGCAGATAATATCTCTGTTAATAAATACATACTTCCTGCCTTGTATTTACCTGGAACTAATATTAATCCTTGTAATTCAGGAGCTACTTGTCCATCTTCCTTTGTGTCTAAAGGTGGGAACCAGTCACTTTAATTTTGGCTGTCTGAGATTCAAACCTGGAGGGAGTTAAGATTAAGGTACAAGAAAGAAAGGTGAATTCCAAGTAAGTGGAGGTATTTAAGTGGAGTAAACAAGTTAAATCTCTTGGTCACAGTTTCCCAGAAGCACCATGTGGACCTGGTTTCTGGTATGTACTTTTCCTGAGTGATGCTCCCCTCCCAGCTTCATATGCTCATCCTATTTTCTCATTGTTGTGAATGTCAGTTTAAATGTCCAACTTCCATGTGGATATTCACATTTGAATACTTAAGATATGAGTCCTGTGTCTCCCACCCCTAGAATTAGGAACCTAACATCTAGGTGGAGCAGTATGAAGTGCCTGAACAGATAATGTAATTTTATGAATGCCGTCCTACTCATTAGTGTCTTCTTCATGGCATTGAAAGTAATAATAAGAATTCTGCAGAACAGAATACAGAGGAAGTAGAAAATTCTCTCTTGAGTGGAGAAATTGATGTCAATTTCTCCTTTCGTCCTGGCAAGGTTTGTTAAATTCGTTGGTACTTTCTAGTTGCTGTCAGCAGTATCAAAAGACACAAAGTTATGTAAAAGAAGTTTCAGCCCTTGCCCAGGTATCTATAGCTTTCATTCCCGCTGTGCGGTGCCATATTCAAAGTTAATTGGATGACCCAGTTTTAAATCTGAAATACAGTATGAATCTAGAGACTCTATCAGTGCAGTTTTAAGTTGCTTGAAGAGCAGATCTACAGGGTTTGGTACAAAAGGCTGGAGGCCAAAACAGAGTGTTGGAAGCACATTAGCAGTTAATGACTGAAAAGAGAGGTGACCAGTGGAATGGGAATGTATACAACAACCATATAATAAAAATCAGACTTTTCCATTTTAGTAAAATTTTACATTGTGAGAGGCTGGTATGAAGACCGTTTAAGGGACTGTGTTCACCATTCCCCTGCATTGCAATAAAGCATTATCTTGCTGCTTTCCATATGCCATTTAGTGTTCAAAATAGATCATCTGAGCTAAGTTTCATTTACAAACTAAATCAGACTGTAAGCTTTGAATTTCTGTTTCATTCATCATGTGCTTTTGAGGCCTCCTCATGTTCTTGTTAATAATTCAGTCTTTGCCTATTCTAGGTTTATTGCTCAGAGAGACAGTACCTTTTGCTGAGCTGAGCATATGGCTAACAGGAGCTATGTCAGGTAAGGAATACAACCTTTAGTTTTTCACCTTACTCTCTTTTGTTGTTAGTTTTGGAATAGAACTATAATGCAGTCAGGTTTGTAACAACTGTTATCGTGGGCAGCCTATGACTTTGAAATAGCTGGAAAAATGCCAAAGATCTCAAGTGTCTTGAAGACTGTTAAGCTTTTGCTTTTTCTGTTTCTTTGTTGCAACAGATGATAACACAGCAAGTCCCGAAGCAAATTGGATTAGGTAAGAAAGAGTTTTTAAATGTCGTCATCTGTGGCATTCTGGAGAAAAACTAAATGTGTTGTTCTGACTCCTACAAAATAGACAAGTCCTTGTCTCATTCTGCTAACATGCCATAATTGTCTTACAGATGTCAGCTTGTAGCTGGGGACTGTACCTCTTCTTGGAGCTGTATTTATTAACTTTTTTCTTTTTTTCTTTCTCATGTAATGCAGTTAAGCTATTGAGCTCGGCGAAGTAGCTGATTCCTAATTTCATCTTAATGCCAAAAGCAGTGTGAAAGAAAGTTATGGAGAACATGTAATTAAATATAAGCTACTGAAAGTTGTTTCTTTGTAATGTGGCCTTCATACATTGCTGTAACAGCACAGCTATACTTGATAGATTGCACTAGAGGTGTAATTCCATTCGCAAACATTCCCTAAGGGGAGCACTGCCCTTGTGATTGTGGGCTTTTTAGACGCTTCCTTCCTACTGCGGTTCAGAAGCTACTTGCTGGAGGGAGACATTTGAGTGAGTGGCACATGGCATGATCAAATACAAATCTCTGTGACTGGTAAAATTCTTAGGTATATTTTTTAGGTAACTCTTTAGTCTCACCTCTGAAAGAAAATTTAGTTCTTAGTTTCTACAGGCCTTACCTGTCAGCTTCCTTCAAAAGAGTGACTGTTATAAACCGTGCCTTAAAGGCTGTTAGTCTTGACTTACAAGTTTGTAGAGTTGACAGTTATGATGTGGGGCAGTGCCTACAGTATTGGAGGAGGAATAAGCTTTTACAACCTTGATACAATAAGATAGAATGGACTGTGAAGAGTGCAGCCTGTACTGCTTTCATTATAACTACTGTCTGAAGAATTGACTCATGGTATACCTTTTCCTGCTTGGGTTCTCTGCCAAAAAAAATAAAATGGTAGCTCTCTTTCTCATCAGAATTCATGGCCCTGGTGGTATCAACCTATTGTGAAATTAAACCTGGGGATTTCATTGTCAAAAATTTTAAATAGAAAAATAAATTCACTGAAAATATTAATGCTGTAGGTAACAATTTCCAGCTAAGGATTTACCTATTGTAAGTGTTAGTTCTTTTAAAAACAATCCAAAAATTCTTGCATGGGATACTTATGTATGTATATAGTAACAAGAATAGCTCTTTTTAAGTCATTGTGATCGTGGAGCTAATGACAAGACAGTTGGCACTGTTGCGCTAAGGCGATCTTCACCCTTGCAAGGCGAAATATAGTTAGTTTAGCACAATTTTTGCAGAGATATGCAGTTATCCATGTGTATAAAATATTTGACTCCTGTTAGCCAGCAGATGCCTGTGTCCTTGACAAAGCTGTTTTTTCAAGATAGATTTATCTATAAAATGCACAGTGATTTCTAGTATATGCCACAGCTTCTTCTCCAAAATGCTTTGTGATTGAAAAAATATAAATGTTTTGGGGACTAGGTGGAGGATCTCATGGAGTTGTAGTGATGATACCTTTACTGGTAAGGCTGCCCTAAGCCTGAGGTGTATCAGGTTGTTATAGTACCAAGTAAACTTTCTACTCTGTCCTTGACACAGTTCCAGCTCTGTGATGGAAGCTGTACTGAACTTGCAGGTATGCAAGTTGTGCCTTACCTTTGCTGCCTTCCCAGCCTTTCCTCTTTTTACATTTGGACCCCGGTGTGCAGGTCTCTATTAGAGTTTTTTAACTGCAGTCCTGCATCTCCTTGTTCCAGGTGTTCTATTTTCTGCCTGTGGCTTTCAGGAGAGAGAAGTTTTTTGCAGAACAGTTTTTTAGGAGGACTGTGTGTCACTAATAAGCACCATACTGTAAATGTGTTGGTAAAGACTTTATAATATCCTACAGTGTGGCAGGTATCCTGCAAAGGGCGAGGGCACTTTGTTTTACCATGGGCTGCTTAAGTACAGCTGTAAGGCAGACACTAAATAGAGATTTGAGATTCATATGGAAATGATGTATTGTTTGTAAAAATAGGTGTAAGAAGGTAGAGGCATCTCTGGCATTTTCTTGTGGATAATAAAGGAAAATACGGAAACATTTAAGGAATATTTTTTCCTGGCACTGAAATTTGAAACAACAGAGAATGCTGCTTAAAACAGTTTGAAAGAGTGCTGTCTCTGTTCTTTATGATTTCCTGGATAAGCATAGAACTATGAGGGTGATCCTGATCCCAAAGGGAATCTTGTCTTTACATTTGAGTACTTCCAAGAAAAAGAAAAATGCCATCCATTGTTTTGTTTCATAAATACTTCCCTGCACAAGCAGAATTTACTGAACTTTTCCAGGTGGAAAATTTCCTGATTCCTAGGAGTGTTCTCTGCTACTTCTATCCTCAGATTAGGCATTGTGCAAATGTCACGGAAAGAGGGAAATGGTTCATGGTAGTTCAGCAGTAAGAATAATTTGTTCTATTAGTCTTTGGTGGCCAATGCTGTTGACAGTTCTCATCTCTTCCATGGTCTTCCTACTTCTGCTGTTCTGTTACCTGGTCTGGCATGACCAGAAGGGTAGAAATGAACTGTGGTTAATTTTGGCCTGAAAGAGTGGACAAGTGTTTTCACTAATAATCTCCATCTGAGTGTGTTAAGCAAGAGGCGTTATAAAATGTGTAGAGTGGGATGGCAGTTTTCATGTCTCTTGGTCTATTTTTTACACTGTATTTTAAACCTACTGGAGGGATGAATGATACATGTGATTAATTCCAATTCACTTGAAAAGAGGAGGGCATGTTAGGTGCACATCTTATTGTCTTCATTTGTTCTCTCATAGTTTCTGTCAATAATTACATGGATGATCTTTACAGGTTGTGTTTAGCATGTGAAATGGATATAAAGACCTGTCAGACTGCCTTTTTGAGTGCATTTTCTTCTGAGGAAACAAACCTAACATAAATGTCATCTTCAGTATGAGCAACTGTGGCAGACAGAGCATTGAATTAATGGTTCTGAGAGGCAAGCCAGGAGAGATTGACATAAATACAGTCGATATAGTTAGAGTGTTTAAAAATCACTTTATATTTTTTACTTTTGGAAAAGTGTTAAAAAGAATTTTCAACTATGATTATTGGAAAAATTCCCCATTAGTTTAATTAAAAGGGTATTTTTTAGCTGTTGATCTTGCATTATTTTGTAATGAACTTTTTGAATATGCCAAAAGGTAAGGAAATTGCTTATAAGATATATCTGGTATGCTGCCTCCTGGTTTGTGGCGAGACACTCTTAGTGAAAAATTATTATAAAATGAATTGAAAACCATATATATTGTCATCAAATGAAGAGGAAGGACTGGTGTTAGAGTAAGTGACTTAAATCTGACAACTGCTAATATGTAGGAAAGTGATGTTAGTGCAACTCCCTTGCTGATGTTCATTTCATAGGTCCAGAAGCAATTTGTATGCTGGCAGAAGGTTTGGAGGCTCTGCAGAAGTCAGCTAACAGTAAGCTAAAGGATTATGTGGGTGATTCACGTAAGGCTAAGTTGCTTCTCACTAGTGGTAGTTTGGCCTCTTTCCAGCTTCAAGAGTGAAGGACTGTGGAGACTGACTGTAATAACACGGAGAAACTAACTGATTTAATAGTTGGGAAAAGGTGGTGATTTCTGATGACTTAAGGTTGTTCAGCTGAGAATTTCAGAATTCAGCAGCACTCCTGAGCAAATGTGCTTGGTTTCATGTACCCTCTTAGCAGCCAACTGGCTGCTGTGAAAGGAACACTGACCAATCTGCTAAAAGGCCTTTGAAATAGAAAATTCATCTGCTGTCTGAGCTGGAAGGTGCTCTTTGTGACAGGCTGAAAGACAGGATGAAACATATACAGGGAACACATGAGAATGCAATTTTGTGTACTTGTTAAATCAGATGATGTGCTTTCCCTGTAAACAGTTGTGGTGAAGAATCCACACCCTGCTTCCCCCTCCTTAAATTAGGGTGATTTTTCCACATGTAGAAGTCTGTGTCCAGGGACACATCTTTTTCATCTTTTTGCAATCTCCACAAGAACGGAAGTGGAGAGAACAGCATTTTGGGCTATACTGTGGACAAGAAGGCTGCAATGCTGACGTTTCCTCAAGATAGCTTTATCAAAAAACATATCTTAAAGTTTCATTCTCTTTGCTTCCACGTGCTGTAGTGTAGCTTTCATTCTTTATTTAATCTGATTTTTCTGATCTTAACAATGATACATCTGGAGACGTGGAAGACTTACTAGTTTTAAGTTTTACTGATGAGAACTTCTGCAAGTTTTGGATGTTGCAAGTATATGAACTTTATTTGTCTACCTGAAATATGGAGTCATCTTTCTAAGTAAATTTTAAATATCAAATATCTCTTGTACTGTGTTGTACAGGAAAAGGAAATTATTAGGAGTGGTTCAGAAGACATTCAGAATTAAATGAAGGGAAGATCTTTGCCAGTCCTTTACTGACAGAAGTGAGAAGGCTATATTCCTCCTTATTAAAGTCTTGATGACAAATGAGTATGAATATTTCATTAGGCAGAAGAATACTTTGTTAGCATTCAAAGTTGGTCTTACTCTTGCATGAATTTCAGAGATGTACAAATCAGGATAATTTTACCATTTGTGGCAAAGACTAGTTTTGTTAAATAATATGTACTGAATTGCCAGAATTTTGCAGGAGCTGTTCGTTTAGTAGAAGGAAGAAAATAATTAAATTTGAAAATAGGTTTTGGGAGAGAGAATTTTTTAAAAGCTGTCCTTGAAATAAGGTTCTACTTTACAGTGTGGCTTTTTGTATAATTAGATATTGGTTGTCTAAATAATTACTTAACTTAGAACAGAATGTCCTTATGGCCTCAAATGCTTTCTTATTCTGTGTGAAGGAAGAAAAGAAAAAGAAAAAAAGAAAATACAAAAAGGAGTTGGCTTACTTTAAAATATTTGCATAACAAGTTCCACACTACATTCCTTTTTATTTCAATGAACGTTTTCTATACAAACAGTGTTAACATAAGAAATGGACATTAAACGTTAGTTTAAGAGTGTATGAACCCTAACAGTTATAACCACGTTATACTGGAGCATGTGTTCTTCATTTGTCATCCTTTAAGAAGGTGAAAATACTGATCATGAGAAAAATATACCTGGCTCGTGTTAATAGGGCTGTTTGATCTCACTGGTTTTGTGTCTTGATATGCACTCATGGATCTGTAGATCCGTAGGTCTCGCTGCTCATTGATTTGGAAAATGTGCAAATTTTCGCATGTTCTGAGGGAGGCTGGCAGAAAAAAGCATTGAGTAAAATACTGGTAGGCACTCTGCAGCGTGGGCTGGACTGCCCTGTGAGGGCAGATGAGCGAGGAGCCGTGGGTGCCAGTGAGGCAGCAGGGCCGGAGGCCACACTGAGCTTGTGGCATCCTATCAGGTTCCCAGGCAGGTGTGGGGCAGGCCTAGGGATGGCAGCCAGTCAGCTAACAGTGTAGTGACTGCCAGGAGAGTCTGTAGGAACAGGACAGACTCAAGGTCTGTTGAGAAGATCAAGTCCATGGGTTAGTGTTTGGGTCTGGATGAGTAGGGTATGTGCTTAGGAGAGACATGGCTATAGGATATCCTGGACAGGGACTGAGGGTGATAGTCTCTGGTTAAATGCAGCTTCCAAGAGAAGTAAATGCCCTGACACTTCAAGCTTTTGCAAAATAATGTAATACATTGTGTTTCTTGTGCTGGGCGTTATTCTGCGCTCGTTGTTGCAGTTGATAAGCAGATTTACATGCTGATCTTGCATCAATCAGAGCTCACATGCCTGTCTGCTGCAGGTCTGTTTTCTCCCAATGTTTTAGATTCATGAACACCTTCATTATGTCAGAGTACAGCCCACTCAAGACTGGCATCATTCTGGCATGGATGACTTCAGTCGCTGACACAATCTAATTGCCTTGTCAAGGATTAATTCTAGATTTTGCAGTATTTTCCTTATGATCTCTACCAGTGACCTATTTAACTTTTAAACTCTGATGATTGTCGCTTCATCTTTTGACAGTCACATTTTTGAAGTGTTTTCTTTGTACGTGTAGTGAAACTCAAACCTGTAATAGACTTAGTTTTTACATGGAGTACCATATAGCTTCTGATTTTGTGACGTTGCACTGCACTTCCTTTCTACATCTGCATCAGCAAATAACTGCTTCAGAATCTGACTATCATCTGAAAGATTTTTCTTCCTTTTTCACTGACAATCAGTAGTTGAAGCTAGAGAATAAAATGTGATTTACATCTCCTGATTTTTTCTCCTCTCTTTTTTTTTCTTGGAGATCAGGAGGCCTGTGAGTAATTTCTGAAATCACTATAGATTTGAGGTCCTTGAAAGAGTTGTTGTTCAGAGAACAAGTCTAGCAGAACATGGCTTTCCCTAACCTGTCTCTGTAAGATGGGTCGGTTTTTCCCCCGTAAAGCTAAGATACGATAATGATTTGCAGTTTCAAAATCATTATTCGTTGTACTCTGTGATCCTTTTGTGGCAGACCTTTCTCAGCAGTGATGAGAGGAAAGCAGTATATGTAGTCTGTAATGTTATTTCCTAATGTTTGCACTAGTATCTTTGCTGCCAAACTCATGGGAGTTGTGTTTTCCCTGTGTTCTGGACTGAATTAGGCAAGGGATCTGCAGTCTTACCTTGGAAATGCTTTGTTACAGCATCCTTCAAAAATAGGATTGCATGCTATACCACTGTCTAACTTCAGCAGCATTCATTACTATACCATGCAGCTTCTATTAAAAGATTCAGTTAAATGAGACACATCTTGATTCCATTTATCTGTCTACCTAAAGGATGGTTGTTAATTTACCACATGGCAAATATATGAAAAGTAAATGTTGCCATTTAGAGAGGCTTTTTTTTGAGATTTGACCATTTTCCAGGTAATGCTATGCTTCACAGTGGACTACCAGATTGTGAAAAGTTAAGCCAAATGTGAATAGTCAAGTGTGTTATGGGGCAGGTGAGACTTTTCACATGGAACCTAAAGCAGTCAGTCTCTCCAGAAGGTGGAATTCTTTGATGGAGGAACAGATTACTGCCTTCTTAGATAAGTGACTCATAGTTTGTGTTTTGGAGGTGCAGATGAAGGTGAATTGCCGCAGAGGCAGGGATGGATTTTGAAGGGGGATATGAGTTTATTAGATAAGACCTTTCAGGGCTGATCTTAGTCTAAATGGATGCAGACTTTTTAAAAAAATTCAATTCTCTTTTAACTTTACAAATCTTGGCAAACTGCATTGTCTTATGAATGCAGTAAATAAAAACTCTTTCTAGCTGTTTATGTTGAGCTGGTTTAGGTACAGGAAGATATCATTACAGCCACCTAATATGAAGGAATTTATGCCTGTAGGCTTGCAATCCATAGGTGGTACTGAATTACTTTCAGGCAGCCAGGAGCCCAAAATATTTCTTAGAGGCTGTAAAGATAGTGGAGTTGCACAGGTCAATGCACAAACCAATAACTCGTTGTCTAAGAGATATTTCCATTGCTGAAGAGGAATCTCTCTGGAATACCTGTGAGAAGACCAGAAACAAATAAAGAGTATGATTAGAGGATGTTACCACACATTGTATAAATTGGGAAAGCAGAGGTAGAGAAAAGTGAAAATTTTTGTCTAGGATACACACAAAAATATTCTGTCTTGATACCTTAGCCCATTGCTGTACCATGCTTTCAGGAGCAGGTTTCTTCCACCTCCTGTTGCTTCCCATATAGCGGTTGTCTTCAGGAACATAAAAGTTGAGCAGACTGCTAGGTCACCATGACTCTGAGATAACATCCCATTTTAGAATTACTTCAGTTTTCATTAGTGAATTAAGTGGATGTATAAATATTTATGACTATCTCAAATGTCTATTACAACAGGAAATAAATAATTCATTCTAGAAAATTACCTTTGTACAGTTGATACCACAAGGATATAAATCAGATATAGCAATTTCCAAAATCGCAGCACAATATATTGTTTTTCCTGGGACACCCTCAAGTGTGTATCTCATTGATGCAAGCATTGCTTTTCTAAGCTGGGTAACAAACCTTCCATTATGTGAAGATTAGTGATGAGAGAAGGTCTATTTACAGAAATGTGCATATAGTGAAAGTATATTGACAGCTGGGACAATTCAGGGAATCTATATAAAATGCATAATTTCTGTTTGACATTGGGAAAATTTTTGTGTAAATCTATCAGACTACAAGCATCATTTTGAATGTGGTTTTATTTGCCTTATCTGTTATGCTTTTGCTTCTGTAGACTGATTGAAATAAACTTTGCTCCTGCCAAAAGCTAACAAAAAGGAAAAATTAAATTTTGATGAGTGACTGGCATTAAATAAAGGATTGAATACTCAATGTGATGAACCAGTTATCAAACTTTAAACTTAAAGTGGGAGGAGAGACTTCAGTGGGAGATTTTGGTCACATAGTGTGTTTAAAGAGGAATGACCAAGCAAGCCAGGCCAGAAAATTAAAGGAGAGGAATTCTTATCAGCCATTTTGAAGGAAAATCAGCCTGTCTTTTCACAAAAACAACAGCATTTTGTAGAGATCAGGATGAGTGACTTAGAAAAGAAAAACAAATTTGTCTCAGAGTAAATGGCACAAGCTTGAAAGAAGAGACTGGAGTCTCCTGGTTAGAGTGAGAAGCTGAAAGAGTTTGAGATATCAGGAAGTCAAGACAGTGATGTCAAAACAAGATGTCTGTTGGCTTTACTGTTTATTTATGTTCCTTGCAATAGCTAAAGTAAAAGGGTTTTCAGAAACCCTGGTAAGTCTGTGCATATATATTTATTTGACCTCACGCATATCTTTAAAAATACCCTTGCTGTGGAGCTGAGGGAGGGTTTCAAGGCATGAGAGAACAAGCTGCCAGCATACCTCTGAGGCTAATTGAGATAGTCCAAATAGAGTCCTAGTATCAAAATCAGGTGTCTGACAAGAGAAGCCAAAATATTCATGCTTTGAGCTTCAAGGGACACTTACAAAACCAGCAAATCATGGGGGCTGCTGTTGCACTGTTACCTGGCAACAGCTGATGAGACTTCTGAGAGGGCTGTTGCAATGAGACATTGCTGTGATGTTTAGAGAGTTATAGCTTGGGATGTCTGTGTAAGAGAACTTTTCGATATAAGGTATCACTGTTGAAAGCTACTAGTTTGTCCAATTTGTAAACAGAACCTGAAGCCTATATAAAATATGGTTTCTGCAGTGCAGGAAGTGAGTTGTAGTCAAGAGTATCTCTTGAGCTCTCTGAACTCCTTGGATTGTATTTGAAATGTAGACTCTATTTATAATGCTATCTTGTAAAAGGAGCATCCTAATTACACCACATCACACATACCATATAAAGATATCCTTCTTGAATGGATGCCAGTTTCTGTTTTTTTCCTCATGCTTTTATTGTGCTTTAAACTTTGTTCTTTTAGCAGGTGCTCTCTGCTTAAACAGTGAGTAAGTTAGGACCTGGGGCTATTTGCAAAGGGTATCCTTAATAAAGGGGAAATGACCCACTGCCATATGAAGTGATAGAACATAATGGCTGAAGGTGAAGCATTGTTAAAAATGTAAATACAGTATATCCTGTTTCATATTGTCTGTACAATCCAATCTACTTTTAGTGTACCTTAACTGACAGTTCAGTGCTGCTTGTGGTGACATACAACTATGGTATCTATTCTCTTTCTGGTTTTTTTTTTTCAAATGATATCACAAAATGCTTTCCTCTTTTGGGTACTGTATTGAACATAAAGCTGTTCCATAAACTGAACAATATGTATAAAAGAAAACTAAATAGCTGCTAATGAACTGCTAAAGGCTGATTATCCCAGGTTGTAGTTGCATAGTTACTGTACCCAGTGTGTGATTCAGCATTCTTACAAGCCATATTTTCTCTTTGTAAATTAAGTTCAGGCATTCTCTTAAGTTTCTTCCAGACCATCTGCAGCAACTCAAGAGTTAATCTGGGAGAAAGGCCAATTTGGTACTTTATTCTGTATTTAAATTCTCTTCTGAAAGTTCATGGACAATTTCATTGTTGTTGTTATTAAATTGTTTATCTTCAAGATCACAGCTCTGGGAGGTGTTAATCTCCTTCAAAACCCCTGAATCAGTAGGAATTGAAATTAATTAGTGCTTCTCAGTGTGAAATAGCTGACAGGAGCAAGCTCTGAGAATTTTTGCTCTTGTCAGTGTTGGCATCTATTGTTTCTCCTGGGGTGCTTGTACCTTTTATCTTAATGGCATAGCTGAGTATTTTGGTGATGTCTTTTTGTATTAGTGGACATTAGGCCTAAATATCAATTGTGTGGACTTTCAGGCATCTTCCCTTGTGTGATAAAGATAAATCAGCTCTTTCTTATTGATGACCGTATATCAGAATGTGTAGTAAAGTCGACCAACGTCTAAATTACTATTCAAATTTAGGTCTGGTCTTATTTATTTCAAATAAGGCCAGACATTTTGCTGGATGAATATCTGAGAGAATCAGAATACTGCAGCAATATTGTTTGCTATTCACAATATAGAAATGTGTAAGACAAGAAGATAAGGTCCACCAGTAGTTATATCACAGTTTGCTTGCATAATATTCTTTTTGCTTTCTGTAAATATGAAATGAATAGGTCTCTTTTGGGTTCAGATCAGCAAAAAAACTAAGTTTTTTTTTTACTCCCTATAGATTAAGGCATTATTAAATAACATACACAGGTATAATGGCTCTGAGCAGTTTCTGTGTGTAGCACTCCCTGTCCTTTTTTATCTGTATCCCCAAAAACCCTAACTGTTTTTCAAGTTCACTGTGAGCAGCAGTGGATATAGGCATTGTCCAGCTGCCTTTAGACAGTCACAGAATCACAGAATATGCTGAGTTGGAAGGGACCCACAACAATTGTTGAGTCCCACTCCTGGCTCTCCAGAGCACTATCCCCAAGAATCACACCCTGTGCCTGAGAGCATTGTCCAAACACTTCTTGAACTCTGTCAGGTTTGGTGCTGTGACCACTTCCATGGGGAGCCTGTTCCAGTGCCCAACCATGCTCTGGGTGAAGAATCTTTTCCTGATACCCAGACTAAACCTCCCCTGACACTTCAGGCCATTCCCTCAGGTCCTGTCACTGTCACCACAGAGAAGAGATCAGTGCCTGTCCTTCCTCTTCCCCTCAGGAGGAAGCTGCAACTGCAGTGAGGTCTCCCCTCAGTCTCCTCTTTGCCAGGCTGAACAGACCAAGTGACCTCAGATGCTCCTCATATGACTTCCCCTCAAGGCCCTTCACCATCTTCATTGTCCTTCTTTGGATGCTCTCATATTGTGATGCCCAAAACTGCCACCAGCACTCAAGGTCAGGCCGCCCCAGGTCAGGGCAGAGCAGGACAATCCCCTCCCTTGCCCAGCTGGCAATGCTGTGCCTGATGCCCCCCAGGACAGGGCTGGCCCTCCTGGCTGCCAGGGCACTGCTGACTTGTATTCACCTTACCATCGACCAGGACCCCCAGGAACCTCCCTGTGGCACTGCTCTCCAGCATCTCATTCCCCAGTCTGTCTGTATATCCAGGGTTGCCCCAACCCACGTGCAGAATCCAGCACTTTCCCTTGCTGAACTTTATATGGCTGGTGATTGCCCAGCCCTCTAATTTGTCAAGGTCTCTCTGCAGGGCCTTCCTGCCTTTGAGGGAGGCAACATCTCTTCCCAGTTTTGTGTCATCTGTGAACTTGCTTAGTATCCTTTCCAATCCTGCCTTTTTTCTGGGAAGATGTCAAGCCAATTGCTTGTGGTTTTGCCTTGGTCTTTGTTACAGAATTAAACTTAGATGGCTATAGGCCCAGAAAGCATAACCCAGATAATGCATTTATAATTTATAAACTAATTCTTTAGAGGTTCTTTTCATAACTGCTCCTTGAAGATAGCTGATGAAGGAAGTTTAAAATCAATGGATTCTATCTCATATGCCTATTATTATTTTTGAAGCCTGTTAGAGAGAAATTATGCAAATTGGTGTCATGCTAGGCTACTGCACACATGCTGGTAATGCATAACAACTAGCTCAGTGATGAAAATGCTGCATCTTAAGCAAGGGTCATTGTCAGCGCTAAGAGCGATTCTTTGTATCATGATTAACAGTTTATTATTTTTCTTATGGATAAAAGAGAGTATCTCTTCTTATTAAAAATCCTCATTAGAATAAAACTGCTGTAAAATAAATACTGGAGAATTATGGTGACAAATTATGATTGATTGCATTATACAATTAAGGTATATTGTGAAACAATAGGAAAATAGCTTCCAAATATTAAGTAGTTGTTGCTCACTCTCTCTGAATGATGAAGTGGCTTTAATTCTTCAGCTCCTGCTTGTAAAAGACTTGATAAATAGATCAAGCTCAGTATCAATTAGTGTCACAATGATCTTTAGCATTAATGAAGCGAAGCTGCTAGGATGGAACCAATTTATTTGTACCTCCATGACACTGTCTTAAGCTAACACACACTAAACACACTACTGTTGTCTAATACTTGGCATGGGAACCAGTACACAGAACACATAGTTCTGAGCAGCACTGGCTGATACAAGCTCTCCTTGTGAGGATGCTGTCTTGGTGCTGAAGAATTCTGATATGCTTAGTGGGACAGAAATCCAATATAAGATAAGCTGGTTTCAGAAAATAGGTCACTAATGTGAAGTTGCAGTTATTTTCTTCCAAGGTTTATCCTACATCTGCCTTAGATTTTTTTTCTTCCTTGTCTATACACAAAGCATATCAAACTTTCTGATTAAGACTGCAGTGAAGAGCCTGGTTTTGGTCTGTGGGTCATCATTCTGTTGCAGCCCTTCATCCTTCCATTTTAGCACTAACACATGCATTTTGTTTGCCCTGTTAAATTGCTGCTGAAGGAGGCAGAGAAAACCTTCTCAGATACTGATTTTTCCACACATGGGGGCTGCACCTAGTAGTCACCCGATTTGCCACCTGCAGTTTATAACTGAACGGGCTCATGGGATTGTAAGCTTCATTTTAGTGCTGAGTTCACAGCCTGAGGTGAAACTGATGTGTTAGCTGTTAGTCATTTGTAACTGCTTTAGTGTATTTTGCTTGTTGGAATTCTATTTAAATAGATAATATGAATAGCATTTGTGCAATAGGAATGCCACTGATCGGAGCCTATTGTTTGTGTTGTTCTTCTTAACAGGCTTTCAGATATTTGGATCTGGTTTTGAAAAATAATTTCTGCTTAATAATGTTTAATGAATTTAATAATTAATTATGGTAACTGACTAGGTGCATTATTTTATTCAGAATTTGGTCCTTGGAGTTGAAGATATGGAACTGATTAATTAGCAGTCAAATAAATGAAATGTATTGTAGCTCCTTGTGAACGATCAGGGGCTTTATTTTCAGTGGTACTCTAAACTTTGATAGAAGTTTTTGTTGATTTCTCTGTTAGTAGCAAAGGTAGTCTTTACCTCACAGGATAAGATGACTCTCAAAAATACTTGATTTACCATGTGCAAGAAGTGATTTTTTGCAATAATTTGATTCTCAACAAAGCATTCAGTCTTTCATCATTGCATATAATTTTCTGTGTTAGTCCCAGTTAGTTTCTTAAGTACACCGTGCCTACCAGAAAACCTTGGAATTGTAATTTTCCATTAATAATACATTTTGCTAATTTTGTGAAAACAAAATTATATTTTTTTCATATTGGCAAGATGTGGAGATTTGCTATACTAGTTGTCTCTGAATTATGCAGTCTGCATATGCCTAGACCATTTTTTTTGCGTGAATTCCAGTGTGTCGTCAGTGATGTTAGGATATTTATGTTGAACCTTAGTAAAACAGCCTTAAAGTTTTGTGAGAAAATCCTTTCTCACAGAAGATTGTGTCCAGATTTGGCAGAGAAGTAGAAATCCCCCAAATAAATAAGATTCTACAGTTTACATAAAAATATTTTATCAAGCTAGAAGAATGAACCATAAACACAATCCCCTCTGAGGGGTGATACAGGCTGAATTTTATTCTTGATACATTCTGATTTGGTTGTTTTACTCCTGTGCTAACAGTGACAGCTAAAGAATATACTGCCTTTTGGGGATATCAGAGAAAAGGAAGAATGAAAGTTATTATGATGTTATCTTGGGTAAAAGATGCAGATTGATCAAATTCCTTAGTATCACTTCATGAAACAACTTACTTTTTGGCTTTCTTAGTTTTGTGACTTACTGTTTACAAATTGTTTCATTCTAGTTAGATTTCAGCTGTTGTGCATATTCAGTTGAAGAAATTCAACTATGGAGACCAGAATAAAGCATAGTCTATCTATGAAATCCTATGGAAATGAGTGGGATTGGATAATCCTAACAGAAAGAGATTTGATTGTTAATGTAATACTATTGATGTCAGTGAAAATTAGATAGAAGAACCAAAGCACCTAGAAAGTTTCTGAAGTACTAATGAATATTTACAGTAAAAAAGATGGAGTGACTAAATTTTATCCTCACCTTAAAGATCTTCCTACTCTAGAAAATCCTCATGGTGGCTTGTTCTGTTCTTGATTCTGCAGTAGGTTGAGGCAGTGTTTAAGTTACCTTAAAGTGCATGACCCCATTCTGTGCATGTTAAGATCTCTTTAAGACCAGTACTACACTGCTTGCAAGTACCGTTCATCTAGAAAATGGCTTGAGGTGAGGCCAACTGGTATGACTTGTATTCACATGCAGATGACATAGAGCCATGGGTCTGTGGTAAGAGGGAAGCAACTTCAGAATTTTTTCTGGGAAGCAGAAGTAACCTGGTTTTTATGGGAGATGCAGTTATGAAGGATCCAAGATGCAATGTTACTTGGACCCCATGAAAGCTGGAAGTTCATCAAGAGTGTTGTGGCCTTTACTTGGGAGTCACAGGATGAGGTGCCAAATAGTTATGGAGTAAAATAACTTTATGACTCAGCAAGAGTCAGCAGAGTCTCCTGATCTGACACAGTCCTGCCAAAAAGACTGAAAATGCATACCCAATTAGAAGATTGCAGGGGAGCTGGTCAGAGGCCAAGCTGTACTTTACCTTTGCCTTCACCCCTCCTGGTTCTGTTCATTTATGAAACTGGCTGATCAGAACAATGCCCCCTGTCCCAAGTAGTTTGATTTATATGGAAAATACAAAAACAATCAAACACCATTGGACAAAGGTTAATGTTGTTCTCATAAATATAAGGGTCCAGCAAGAGTTTACTAACAAACATTTGTAATGCAGCACATTATGATGCAATGAATCTAAATGGAAACATGATTGTCTTGGCTAGGCACATACATCTTTCCTAACATGCGTTTTCCAGGATATTAATGGGGAGTTTTCTGGTTTATATTCAAATGCTTGATCCAAGAATTTGAGTTAAGGTTATGATCTTAAGAGTCCCTTCAATTCAGAGCTGATTTAGGAGTGGTCATGTGAAATTTTTATCATTTGACTAGAGTGTTCAAAAATCAAGTTCTTTGTTCTCTTTATTTCTAGAGAAATAGGTGACATTTAGATTTTTGTGCCATGATGTCAATAGCTGGTTTTGTGATCAGTTTATTATGGTTCATACTAGGAATTTGGTTATGATTCATGCTGTGATGAACTGGAAGCATAGACAAGACAAGGGAGCAAACAATCAGAATGCTTTCAGCAGAGCTAGTGTCCAGATGTAATCCACTGCCATTGGTTATCACTCAGTTCTGGCCTTGTAGCTAATACTGCAAGTCTAAAAGCTTTGAGTATCTAGACAATCCATAAAAAGGAAGCAAAAGAAAAGAAAGCAATGAAGATACTCCTGAATTTAAAGGACTTAATGTAGACAAAGAGAGTGTATGTAAGCACAAATAATAAAAACTTCTAAAACTTAGAGTATGTGGAAAGGGAGAGCGTATTTCCTACTTATGTCCTCTCTGTTTCCAATTTTGAACACTCACAGAGTTGATTTCATGGTTTGTATATGCAAGCGAGACTTGTTCTGTGAACTGAATTTAGCTGGAGTGTTCTCAGGAATCTACCTTTCATCTATAAATAACAGCAGTTCTATTTCTGGTTGTCCTGTTTTGTTCCTTATGTTTGCCTAGTCAAAAGATGTGATCAGATAAAGTATGATTCTTTTTTTGTTTGTAAGTTGTATAGCACCGATAATAGCTTTTGAATATACTTTTATCCTTCTCCTTCATCTTCTGCCATCACTGACGTTTATCCCAAAAAGAATGATGCATAGCACATTCTGCAGTCTCTGAGTTCGACTGAGAATAATTATAGGATGGTGTCTTGATAGATTTTTTTTTTTTTTTGGTATACTTCATTTCTAGATATTGACACCTTCTTTGTTTTAACCTAGCCAGTGAGAAACAGCAGGAGGAGACTAGCAGAGGGAGCTGTTCTGACTATTGATTTTCTTGTGCCTTTTGTTGGTTCATTAATTCCTCTAACAATTGCTTCTGAGGCCGCTGTCTGTGTGTGACCACTACTAGCCAGTGGAATAGGGGCTGTCATGGCTAGGTGAGGCCATAGCTGTCAACTTTGCCTTCTGTATTCTTCTAACAAGGAGTTATAATTTAGTGTGGGACCAATACTGAGTTCCCTACAAATAATGAAATACCTTACTTTTGAATATGTCATTCTTACTCTTCCGCAGTATTTGTAAATGCTAGAAGTGCATAAGCCAGCTGTTTCGTCAGAGAGACAAGAGGGGTAAGACAAATGGAACAGTGCAAAAAGGAGCCCTGTCCATGAACAGTATTTTCACTACTTTCACTAGTATTTACTGGTGCCAGCTATAAGAGAACTCAAAACTGTCTAGTGTTGTGTATCATGATTGTTAGAAAGCACCAGGCTGAAGTGGGGCTCTTACTAATTTTAAAACACCTACTGATCATCCATCTTGCTGTAAGCTAGAAGACAGTGTATGTTGGAATGCAGAAGGAAATCACTGGTGTGTAGGAGTTGTGTGAGGCAGTAGTGAATATAGAACAATAATTGTAAAACTATTTCTGGCATTTATGAGTCCCTTTTGTTGGTATAATTTTTGAGAAAGATAGCTCTGATAATAAATTTGTAAGAAAAATTTGCTGATTATATTCCAGATGTAATTATATAATTAACAAAATCTGCATGTTTATATAGAGTTTGGATTTTTTTGTTTTGTTTTCACAACATAGGTGAATATTACAGTAGAACTTCTAGGACACCACGTATTTTTCCAAATGGCTTTTCTGAGGCTGTTTAGAGCCATGGAATACAATTGAAGGCTGTGGTTCACAGATGGAATATTGATTTGTGCACTGTCCGTAACCTATACTTCTTTTATGATATTTTGTATTTTATATTTTAGATAAAATAAATGTATATCATGGGGATACTGTTAAGGGATGATAATATGCAGATTCTAATGTTGATCTTAGAGAGAAATATTTTCTTTCAAAGTAAAGAAATGTTGCTTGCACATTTGTCTGACTGTCATCTAAGTTAGTCTGTCATGCCTAGTCTGATTTAATTTGTTCTGACTCGTAAAAGTTTACAAAATAGAAAAATTCAGGTGTTATGAGAGAATCGTGAAATTTCCTTTATGGAGAATATCTCTTTTCATGGATAAAAGAAAAAAGCAGTGGTTGATGCCTGTTAATAAATATTTGTCTTACCCTATGGTTTGTCTTGGTTGGTCAGCTTTTTCAAGATTTAAGTTATTATCTCTGCTTAAAAAAAAAACCAAAACATTCTGTCTTTTCCCAAATATGCAAAACAGAGTAGAGTGCTAGGGGCTTGTTGATGGCATGTAGTGGTGCCTCAAATTGCCTAAACGTGTGCAATCCCAAATAGCTTTGTGTTATATGTTCCCTATCCAGTAGAGTTAATTGCCAAAGGGTATTTTTTCAGCATCTGGTGTGGGCTATTTTGCTTGCCTCCATGGAACAGGTTTAACCACTGAGAAGTTTTCTCCAACTGATAGCAGAAATACTTGTAATTGGTAGGTCTCTAATAGGTTGAAGCCTCCTCTAGGGAGGGTATTGCTAAGGTTTTAGCAGCTAGAAGCCACTCTGTACATAATTTCAAAGCCCAGAGATGTGTGAGGCCTGATGTGAGAGGAATAAAAGGAGAAATTTCTTCCTAAATAAATTTCAACTGCAGTGTTTTAGTGTTAAGATCTTCTGAATACAGCTGAATATGTGGTTGTTGTAGAAGTGGTTGTGTTAATAACTTTTCACTGTTTCAATCAAAAGTGAATGGCAGCCTATTTAATACAGGGACAGTATATTCTGAAGCTCAGCAAATCAGGAAATGTAAAATGAGTTTGTGTTTTTCTAACTTCAGCCTTTCCCTATAACATTTACATATTGAGGTGATTTCAGGTTTTTTTAAACCACATTTTACATTATTGAAAATAAGAGCAGACACTATTCTTTTGCTTTTTTGTACTGTAAAATACTGACTACTGTGATAGAAATGCAATAATGTCATAGAGATAAAAGGCGCTTCTACTGATGACAGATGTAGAACCTTTAGATAGGTAATGCTTGAGTTCTAGAAGAGGCTGTTGTGGCTTAAACAGAAGAGATTTATGGTACATATTTCACATCCCTGATTCCATGTAATGCATAAGCATGCTATCTGTAAATGCTGTCATGTTATGACAATGCACAAAAATGCTCACTAAAATTTTTGTTTGGTCCTCCATCATGATTTCATCTGTAAAAATTTTGCATTAGATTTTTTTTTGCCAACATTGTCTTCTGGTCTAAAGAAATGTTACAGTGTTTTGAAAATTTGGATATACCATTTTAAGGGTTATATTATTCAGAACAAAATCAGACAACGACATTAGATTGTTTTGTTTTAAGGAAAAACAACAGCTTCTTGAAGGGACACATCATAATACTATGTTGGTACAAAGAATATCTTGCCTTATTTTCTGGACAATCTGGGTGACAGGGTAGTTGTTACAGTGACAGAGAACGAAATATTAGTGTGTCTTTGTTTTCCTTGTAAGGTTGTATCAAAGCTATTTCCAGTCTATTCTCCTCTGTTTCTTTGCGCGTGAACATCTGTAGCGTTTTCTCCTAAAACATTAGAACCACATGTTCAATATGTTGTGTTGGTTTTCTTTTTGTGAGGTGCAAGTCTTCCCATGTTTGTATTCACCACCATCACCACCCTGCTAGCAAACTTTGTTCTTAAGGTTGGCTTATCAAGAGCTCCGTATCTGTGCTGCTGTTTCAGTGCATGTAGTACAGTCTGTTCACTGATTTCAGAAAAGTCTTTCACCTGACCTGCTTCTCTGTTGACATACTAAGTGTATGTGCTCGGAATACTGTTCTTTATTTGCAGCAGTCTGTATTGGATCAAATACTGAGAAACAGTCCTGATATAAATGATACTGACTCTAGTGGGTTTTTTCCCTCCCCCCCCCTTTTTTTTTTTGCTTTCTTTGAAAAGACCAAAGCAATTTCTTACATTATGAAGTTTTCTCTAGTTGTCACTGATGCTAGAATGGTGAAGAGATAGGATAGCAAGTTTTTAAAATTATTTCAGGCAGATTTGCAGGTATCAAGTATGCTAGAAAGAAATGTCTCAAACCTTAAAGTTCAAGTGTATGTTTGAGGTGCTTGTTGATCCATCTCCAGAAACTGGGAGCTTTTGCAGTCCGTGATGGTGTTGTCTTCAGTTACTCTTGTCATGGTCACACTCCTATGATCAGACACACTTGGACTTTACATCTCCCGGTTAAGCATACAGATAGCTAATATACCACTGACAGCCACCAAATGGGCAAATAGTTTTCTTTCTTAGAGAAACAATCAACCAGTGAGCTTCCATAATAATGATTAATGTAGGAAGGTTAAGTGAATTCCATCTTAAACTTCATCTTTCCATTCTATAATTCAAGTTCAGGGACAAGATATATCCTCTCACTTCTTTAAATGAAATCCTAAAATGATATTGTCATTTTCCTAATCACCAGAACTTGCCATCTATGTAATTCCAGGGTGGGAAAGAGCCCTCTGCATAGGCTGCAGTGGTCCATTTGCTGCAGGATCCACTCAGGACTGTTTGGGGAAACGAGTCCCCTGACCTGGAGATTTTCTGGAGGTGGTCAGCCAGTATAACACACTCTGACTGGCGTACAGAGAGAGAGAGACAAGTGCAGTTGTTGAGAAATATCTCAACAGTGATGGATCACCCCAGTGATGTACCTCTTGCCTATTTTCAAGTTGGTTTGTATTTTGTGATACCAGCCAGCCCAGTCTTAACTTTTGTTGGTTGTATGTAGCCCAGTTGTAGATATATCAGATATAATGAGGCTATACTTACTGAATGCCTGTCTGGCAGTCTTCAGGGAGCATTACAGAAATGTATGCAAAAACCCTGGCTTGGCCTTTTAAAGCACCAAAAATAGGGCCTCATTTAATGAGCTGTGTTAATTCAATTGTGTAAAATGTCCATTAAAAAAGTGTGCTGTAGAAGGAGGGGTAGATTTTGTTAAAATGTGTCAGATCTTGTTAAAATGTGTTTAGAATGGTGGTGCATATGTGGCAATGTTTGAAGCAAATAATACACTAAAGTAAGGAAAGAGAAGTAGTCTCCAGAGTTTTCTTTCAGGTTTTTTTCATTGAGTGGTCTTACATTTCTGTCTAGTTTTCATTTGTGATTCTATCTGTGTTTCTTCTTAAATTAGGACAATACTTGATTTCTTTATCATAAAATGCCTTATTTAGTACAGAGTTACTTAGGGCTTCCCACTGTATGTATATCTGCTTTATTTTCCAGGAAGCCATTGTATGGATTGTTTCAATATAATTCCAGTATGATTGGACTAGAATCATTAGCCGATCCCTCAGATACCTGGGAAATTATAGAGACTATTGGGAAAGGTACTTATGGTAAAGTCTATAAGGTTGCCAATAAGAAAGATGGAAGCTTGGCAGCAGTAAAGATTCTGGATCCTGTCAGTGTAAGTAAAAAAATATTAAACTGTAACTTCAATGTCAATTTAAAAGAATTCTTAGAGTTGAAATGTAAATCCAATGTGTAAGATATTGAGAACATCCAGAAGGGAACAATTCTGCAGAATGCATTAACAGAAGGAGTTTAGTACCAGTAACTGAGTGACACAACTTAGAATTTCATCATCTTATTTGAGGACAGCAGTTTCTATTTTTTTGCCCAGTTTCTATTTTTTTGCCCAGTTTCTATTTTAGGTCTGTGTAATTCTCCTGCTACAAATTTAGTTATCTTTGCTTGGAGCATACGAATTATGAGAAGGGACAGAGGCATTCCTCATAGAGCCTACTGTAGCCAGGAAAATACAAGATGCTGTTAATCTTAATTTTCTTGTTTTATTCTGTGTATTCCCTAGAAGAATTACTTTTCCCATCACAGAAGCACTGTGAACTTCAGGATATTTGAGTTACCTTTTATAAGCAGATAAAGTGTGAGGTGATAGTTAAGATAAAAAGAGCAGAGTACGTCCCAGATCCTCAGAGGTAGTTCTGTGCCAGCTCTGGTTTTCGTGGGTATTAAATGCCTAGCTTCCCATGAGAACCAAGGCCCTAGTTTTCAATGGAAGATTTAACTGGCAGCTGTTCAGGTTGGATCAAGCTGGAGTTTGATCATGACAGCTGGGCTAAAATATTAACTAAAAGACGTTATATTTCTGTCATCAACCACTACTGAAATTTGTTGCGGTTTTCTCTTATATAAATCTGAGGAAGGCACAAGTTTAAATTTTCTAATAGTCAAGTCTGTGCAGAAATGAGGAAGGTTTCAGTGCTTAAGCACTGTTCTGAATTGTGGCCTATGTGCTGGTATAAACAGTATTTTGTAATTATCAGAGAATTCTTTCATTACCAAATACTTTATTACCTTTTCTTATTTCATGGGTGTTTGTTATGTCTTTCTTTCATTGTTTCTGGTGTATGTCTTTCCTTAGAAGAATTTATTTGGTTTTATTGATGGCCCCTTTGAGGTTTTGTGAAATTGTTCTCTGTATAGTCCTATCTGGTGACCATAGAAAATAGAACAAGTCAAAAGTTCATGTATTTAGCTCACATGTTTAAAATATGCATGATTTAAAACAGGTTAAAAGTCATACATGTGTAAATTTCTTACTGAGACAACTGAGCAAAGTATAAATTTAATTTTTTTGTTAAGTATATTATGCACTGAAAGAATTCTTGGAGAACAACCACTTGATTTACACAGGCTTCACTTTTTTATATGCAAGAAGAGCAGAAGTGGCACAATTCTGTGTGCATTAAATGTACAGTATAGTGTACTTTCAACTACATTAAAATTAAACTATTTATAAGTATTAGCAAATTTAAAATACTTCTTTTTATCCATGAGAGTTTGCTCTTGCTTTATTGGGAGTCACTGTCTTTATATGTTCTGTATGTTTGTGTTTTTTATTTAGGATGTAGATGAAGAAATTGAAGCTGAATATAATATTTTGCAGTTTCTTCCCAATCATCCTAATGTTGTTAGATTTTATGGGATGTTTTACAAAGCAGATCAATATGTGGGAGGACAGCTCTGGCTGGTACTTGAGGTAAAAACTTTTTGATGATATTACATCTTACCTTAGCAAATGTGGTTGGGATTTTGTTTGTTATTGCTGAAAGACTCACAGGCTTTCATGTTTTTCTGATAGATGATGTGTGGTAGCCTACTGTTGAAAATCACATCCAAACTTAAAAATATGTTTGATAGGGAATGTTCTTGCATTTAATTTCTGTTTGAATTGATACATTTTGCCTCCAAAATAAGTAGATCCTTTTTTTTCCTGTTACAGGAAACATTAGATAAGAGATTTATCTAAAACTTTGCATTTGAAGAGAATGCAAAAGGTGATGAAGTAGTAACATGGAGGTAGTTAACAAATAAGCTGCTTGCTGCAAAAGTGAACAGAGAAAGTGTAATGGGAAAGTCTGTTTTATGGCAATTTTAAACTAGGGGCTGGTTGTTGTTGGAAACCTAGCAACAGAAATGCTGTCTGTTAACTCTTCTTATTCAGTGGTGCATTGGTTTTACTTGGCCTGGTTTTTGGTAGCAGAGGGGCCACAGAGATGGCTTCTATGAGAAGCTGCTAGAAGCTTCCACCATGTCCAGCTGGTGGAGTCAATCCCTGATGGCTCTGAAGATGGACATGCCACTGGCCAAGGCTGGGCCAGTTAGAGGTGCTGATTACACATCTGTGATACCATGTTTAAGAAGAAATCAAAACAAAGGGAAACACAGGGGTTTTTTTGTAGCCAGAGAAGAGGAGGAGGTGAGAAAGTGTGAGGGAAACAACATGGAGACACCGAAGTCTGTGGAGAAGGAGGGGGAGGAGGTGCTCCAGGCATTGGAGCCAATATTCCTTGGTTTGACACTGGCCAAACGCCAGGCACCCACAACAAGTGGCAATCAGTATTCTTACAATGTCAAATTGTATTTTGGTGGTCTTGTTTCCAGTTAAGTGACTGCCAAAGGTTGTTGTAAAATGAGGATTTCTTCTAGATGTTTTCTAGGCTTAATTGATACAGAACTTTGCACAGGCAGTTACTGCTCTGATGAGCAGTAACAGGCCATTCAGACCTTTGTCTTTTTCTTAACTAGACTGGTAAAAACTAGGATTCCCTTTTTAATTATGGATTGTTTTAGAAATTCCACTCCCTGTTCTTGAATGATTACTAGAGTCAGAATAGGGAATCTTTATTTCTGCTACAAGTTATGGAATCCCAACAATACATCTAACTTTTATGTACTAGAGCAATATGTAGCTCGAATGAAAACTTTTAGACGTGTTTCCTCTTAAATTTCAAAAACTATTAAAAAAGGACTTTAGTTTTTATTTCATGTTGTTCTTTTTTTGTATGCATGTCGGCTTTGTGTTGAGTTTCAGCTTGCTTTCCTATGTGTTTTCTCTTTTAATAAAAGAGTCTTGTCTCTAAAGATCCATCAAGTGCCGAATTACAAAACTTTATAGAGCAAAATCGTCATATACTCTATGCAATAAAATTGACTGTAGAATTAGAGCAAGTTTTTATCAATTAAGTATTTGCATTTCAGCTGGTTTTGGTGCACATAATCCAAAGTCTGGAAGAAATCTAACATTATAAAAAAATGTACTTTTCTTATGCAGAAAAATTTACCAGACAAGCCAAACTATTCCCTGCCTTGGAATTTACATGCAAATTTATGTATGCATAGCAGTTACTTGTGATATTATAAATTAATGACACATTTTCAGTAAAAGGGAATATACAAAGTATTCAGACTTTGATCCCTGAGTCTTTGATGAAATACATTCATTTGATGTGTGACTTCTGAAATTTGTAATAAAAAGGTGGACTTTTTTTTTTCCTTTAGGCACAATTTTGCATTGTTTGCTCACTACAAGCAGGACCTTACTTTGGTAACTGCTTGTGATGAGGAAGTGTGGCAAAAGTGGGTGCCTTAAGTATTTTTATTATGATGCAAGTCTTGGACAACTGTAAAGAAAACTTCTCTACTTTTCCATTTAAATGTGCATCACTCCACCTTTTAAAGTCTTACCATTAGGTATGAAGTGGCAATGAAGTTCTTAAATTCATTTTGTCCTAGCTCTTTGCTGAGTGTCAAGAATAGTGTCACTGACGGCTGCAGTAGCATTTGTGGGATGTAGTTTTGAGTCAGTCATTCATTTAATGTTGCTACCAAACAGCTGTCAGTCTGTATTATTTTCCAGTCACAACCAGTTTGGGTTTTTTTGTTTGTTTTTTTTGAAGTTAGGGCATACTTTTATATAATTTCTTTGCATGCTAGAGATAAGTTTAGTATAGCTTATCTAAACAGAACATTTAACACAATGGAAGCAATAAAAAGAAAATTTTGACTTAATGGCTTGTCAGCAAATGGTTAAGCATGGGAAGGAAAACGTGCGTTTTCATGTAAATACATTTGATGGTTGATACTAACTTGAATGCTCCTACACAGCTTATTAAGATAAAAAAATTCCCTACAAACTAATTGCAAACTAAAGTCAAATCCCTGCAGAACTTATCAGTGTTTTAAGTGAAAACATTTTGCTTCAAGATCTTCTTTACACGAAGAATGTGTTGTTTATCATGTGATCTGGTCCTTTGCATGAACTAAAACTTCTTGTCTAGTGAAATTTCTTTGATGCAAGGAGGAGTTAGTAATAAATTAAGGAAAATATTAGCATATAACAGAAATTAGTGATTGAACCGATACACAATTAATAAAAGCTATTTGAAAGATTCAAATCTTGAGAGTTTGTATAACTTTGTACTATTATCCTGATTTATGCTGTAGTATTTTAAACTGGTAATGTAAAATGAATTTGTGTTGGAATGTGTGTGATTCTCTGGCAGGAACAGTAAGGGTGCTAGCCACAAAAACAGGCACAGAGAAGAAAATTCAGTGAGAGAAAGGCAGTCAATTCTCCCAGCTTTTTTGTTTGTTTGTTTGTTTTGTTCAGGTTTGTGGGGGCTTTTTTTTGTTCATTTTGTTTGGTTTTTTTGTTTGTTTGTTTGTTTTGTTTTTTGTTGGGTTTTTTTGGTCAAACAATTGGGAATATCAAAGTAATGAAGGAGAGAGGAGAAAGGATAGAGATGAATACCTGCTTAGAATGGCACGGACAGTAAACTTAAGGTGTGGATGAGAACACTTTTACAAAGATTCTACTTCTACTTTTTCTCCTCCTGATTTGATATATGGCAGCCCATTAGTAGAAAATGTTTGCAAGAAGCTGCTTTTCTGGATTAGAATGTTTCTCTGTTGTTGACAGCACATGGCATCTGAGGATAGAGATATGGCTTCTGTCTATTTTATATTGCCTGCCATTGGGAGCATTGATGGAGTGAAAGTTTAAAATGACTAATTTGTTGCCTCCCAGTTATCAAGAGCATCAGTCTTTTCTGTCTGGCCTTTTCTTTGTACAAAAGGATTTTTTCAAAAAGACAATTGCATGTGTTGTGAAAATACTCAGATAATGTAATTTGCATTTATAAATCCTTGAACACTTAGATACAGCCATGTTGATAATATTTTGATTTTTAGTTGCCTTTTATAAATTACACTTTATAACTTTCAGTTTTCACTTCTCTCGCTCCACCCAGCCTGCTGTGATTTGTTATTAACATCGCAAATAAAATAAGTTCTGTTGTTTCCAGACTTGTGTTGTAGTGCAGTTTTGCATGGTAGGTGTTCATAGCCTAAACAAATATATTGAGTAACTAAGGACTTGTCTTGCTTTTTTCCCCTCCTCATAACTCCCCCCTTTCCAGCTGTGCAATGGAGGTTCTGTCACAGAGCTTGTCAAAGGCCTGCTGAAGTGTGGCCGACGGTTGGATGAAGCTATAATCTCATACATCTTATATGGTGCTCTCTTGGTAAGGGTGTTCATTGGGCTTGTAATGACAGCAGAGGGTGCAATTTACTTACTGCATACATGCATTTTCCATTTATAAAGTATGGTAATGTTGACAATGTTACATGGGCTATTATAGCAGCAGGGCTTGTATAAAGACATGTAATCCAGTGGACAGATGTTTCTGTAGAATATATGCAGATTTTCTCCATTGCTTTCTCTAATGGTAGGGTAATTGTTTTTAAATAAGGGAATAAACTTATTTTTGTTACTACTGGTATATAGGGCCTTCAGCATTTACACAATAACCGGATCATTCATCGTGATGTGAAAGGGAACAACATTCTCCTGACAGCAGAAGGTGGAGTCAAGCTCGTTGACTTTGGTAATGACCACTTCCCCTTTGTTTTCTTGATGCATGCAGTTTAGCCAAGGGCGTCTGTTTACTTTCCCCTGGGAAGACAGAATGCCACAACGAGAGACTTTTTCAGAAGCATACTTAGAATTACTTTAAGAAGGAAAAATGCAAAAGGAACCCGATTACAGCAAGAATAAAAATTCTAAGTAAAAATCAGTAAGAGTTTTAAAAGCTTAAACATAATTTAATAATTCTAGAAGGTTCTGAAGGTAGCATTTTATTTACAAAGCCCTTTTGTATTTCACAAGAAATGTCAGTTTCAGGGCAGTTGTCCTCCTAATTTAAATTTAGATATTCTATCTTTTGCATATGAAAAGGAAACATTCTTTCTGAAATGGTTTCTTGATAGCCTTAAGCATATTTTTTTGCCTCTGAACAGAAGGTAAAATAGTCTCTTGGGCCCAAAACCCAACTTCCATTTAATTTGTGATTATTGCTTTTAGATTTGAGTGCTGCCAGTCTGGAAACATCATAAGAAACAAGGAGAAAGGGAGGGAGGCTGATAGAAAGGGGCTTGGCAATAGATATAAAGTCAGTTCAATTTTTTTTTTTCCCTTTGAACAAGTACTTAGAAAAATAAATAAATGCTTAATCCCTCAGATATGTATGCAAGGGTGTGGACAGTTTTAGTAAAGGTAACAGAAGCAGATTGTTAGTAATATGATTAATTAATGAAACCCTATAATTTATAAGATAATTGACATTGAAAATAGTGTGTGAATAATACGTTTATTTAGCAGTGCATGAAGATAAAGAAAAATGTTCACAAAATGAGGGTAGGGTAAAATGTTATGTCCAAAAAATCTGCAAATAATAATATTTTTGTAAATCCTAGAGTATTAAATTCATGCAATGGATAGAAAATGGTGTACTGATGATTTCATGGTATTATAGATTTTACATACATATATATTGGAGATGCTAAAGTAAGCTGGCACAGAGGAAACTCTTTAGTATCTTCTGGGGACAGAAATTCATTATTTTGAATTGTAAAGGCAACAATTAAAATAGTGCTAGGAGAAACATATGACCTGAAGCAAAACTTGGAGTGAGTCCCTGACCTAGTACAAGAGAGGAAGATGCCTTCTCATTTGGGGGGATTTTGGCAGTCTGATCTTTGATTTTACTCCTTTATGGGAAAAGTGGGCTTTTCTCCCCAAAGCAAAATGTTTTTATCAGATGTATTAAAGGCCGTAAAGACAGATCAGTGTGCTGCAACCCCAAGTGGCCCATTCAAGGAAACAGAATCTCCCAGTCTTTCTGGGGTCCCATGGGTCTCTCTGATTCCACATCTTGGTTTCAGGATTTTTCTCCTATTTTTTAAGTTACTACAGTGGCACTAGAAAATCACAGCAAATACAACAGGCTCAGAAAAAAAAGAGACTTAAATTGCGAGTGTTCCTTACTGCTTCACAGTTAGAAAATGCCGAGAAATGCCCACATATCTATGGGGTTTCTGACTAAAGAAGTATCAAATGCCAAGCTTTTATTAAGCTGCTCTTTTTCCTCTCTTGTACACTACTGTAGTCACAGAAGGATCTCTGGGAATGATTTGAGCTGAGTCAGAGGTGATATTGTTTGTAGAACTGTTTTGTCTCATTTTTGCAGAAAGTGGAAGATAAATAGTGAAATCGCAAGAAGTTTAGGAAGAGAAGGGACTTGCAGTTGAGACAGTTGAATGGTATCAAATTGGAGACTATTCTTTCTTCTGCCAGCATTTCTCTGTGACGCTGGAGGGTCACTTACAACAAATTCTGTTCCTCATTTTCCCAATAGGCAGTTTGAAACATCTTGTCCTCCTTTGTAGAAGAACTGTGCGTTCTTGAACTGCAGCTGAGATCTATTATAGCTCTACTTGAGGCATGTGGAGTGCCTGAAAACTGAAAGATCTCAGATTAAGTACTCAAACACAGTGGATGCCTTGGGTATTTTTAGGTTAATCCCTGGAACTAATAATCCTCTGCCATTTTGTGGGAATGTTAAACAGATTTATTGTTTGAATGGGGAAGGAAATTTGTCAAAAGGAAAAGAAAATAATAATATTAAATTTAGTATAGGATTGGATATGTTAACTAAGTAATGAGAATTCAAATCAGTGGGGTTAAAAAATTAAATTACAGCCTATTTAGTGAATACTATCCATTCTATCCAGAGAATGAGACAGAATCTTCATTTTAAAAAAAGCTGCTTCATATTCAAGGCTGTACATATGGATATTAGGTCACAGAGAGGGTTACACAGATATCTTTAACTGAGGCTTTTCTTTCCTTTATTGCATGACTTTACAACTTGTTTTTTCAGTGTAACACACGTTTCTTCCCTCAATTGCTTTCGACAGCATAATGTATTTGAATAAATGATGGTCATGTTACGTTGACCCAAAATGTCTGCAACTTATCATTCATTTATGCTCATGCTCTCCCTCTCTCAGCTCTTTGGTATTCTGTACTGGTTTGGAATATGCCTAGATAGCAGCTATGACTGAAGCTAACTGAAGAGAGATCACAGTGAAATGGACAGCAGCTTGTATGTCCTAGCCATTAACTGTTTCACAGCGGTACTCAGGAAATCACTGAAGACTTACAATTACACTGAAAAATTAAAAGCAAATATAGAATTGAATGTTGGAATCAGGAAATCAAATAATTTAACTTACAAATATCAATTTTTTATTTATTGGCAGCAGTCAATGTGTATTATATGTTTCTGCCCATTTTTGTCTCTGGGTAATGCCACAAGAGCAAACTGTTGTGGCTTCTGTTATTAAAAAATGTTAAAGAAAAATATATTTCTAAGTCAATATTGGCTTTGTGTCAACTCATTGGAATGCTACTGAACTGAACTCATTCAATTATATGTTGACCAGAGCACAGAAGATTTGCTGTCAAAGTTCATTCTGGTTTGTTAACATTGTTTGATTGCACACTAATTCATTCTTCTGGTTTTTTCAGTTGTGCTTCTGTAGTCCAGCCCCAGTCAGCAATGCTCTGAAGCTGATGTTTTGTTTTAAGTATGTGCTTAATTCCCTAAGTACAAGCGCCAGTGTGAGCTTGAGCTTCTGAGCTTTTCTCATTAGGGAAAGATTTAAGCAAGTGCATAAGTGTTTTGTTGAACAGGAGCCTCTGCAAATATGCTAATGAACAAACTTCCAGCCAGTGATGTTCGGGCAGTAAATATGTGAAACAGAAGTTGTAATTTTAATAGTTCACATTTATACTTACAAAAACAGCAGAAAGAAATCTGGGATATTCATGTGAAAATGGAATTTTTGAGTTTGAATGATAGTGCTTCAAACTGAGAGTCGTTCACAAAAAAAATCTCTCAGCACCTCTGAATGAAAAGAGCAAGCTGAAATCAGTCAAACAAATAATTTGCACGTACTTTGGCTGGGCATTCTTCAGCTGTGCTCCCAGTTTTGGGTTTTGTTTTCCAGATACTTGAAATAAACTTTACCAAAATGACAATGAATTTGAAGCCAAGTTTCTTTGATCTGTTTTATTGCAGGTGTTTCAGCCCAGCTCACCAGTACACGGCTGCGTAGAAACACCTCAGTGGGAACACCCTTTTGGATGGCACCTGAGGTAGGCAAATGTGCCTGTCTGGGATGTCTCCATTTGTTGCAATACACACTTTGTTGCCACTTCCCCATAGCAGGAAGGTATCTTTTCTTCCCTCTGTTACGGCTGTGTTTCTGCTTTACACCTTGTCTTCTGTTCAGTAAAGATTATATCCTGTTGGCTTATACAAAATAGATTTCTAATAATCTTCATTATTTTCTTCTTTGTAGTGTTTCCATAAAAGTACAGCAAATCTACAAATAACTGAGGGTCCTGAGAATGTTATGACTTTTCAGTCAAATATTGTATGTTTTGGGGTGCTCGTCTGTGATGTAAATATGGACTGGGGGGAGAAGGAGGGATTCCTTCTTTCCAGTCTTGCTATAGTCTTGTACACTGCAAAACCCTGACTGACCTATGTGTTCTTCAACCTTAATCATTGACTGGGGACCTATAAACTTAGACACATGGACTAGTATAGATTAAAAAATGGAGAAAAATAATATACAGGTGGCTTAGCCCATATTCAAGTATCTTAGACCATATTTTTATGTACTACTACCCAGACATAACCCTTTCCCTTCTATTTCATGAAGCTCTAAAAAGTTTTAACATGTTGTTGAACAAAAGTCCCATTTGTACTTAGCCAAATTTCAGGGTGAAAGGTATCAAGCATTGCCCTCCCTGCTTTAAGAACAAAAAGTACTGCTGAAAAATATAGATTATAAAATTTTAAAACAAGGATTGAAACAGGATTGGTCTGTTTATTTGTAAGTTGTTCAGCCTTTGTAACAGTACAAGCCTCTTTTAAAGACCATTTGTTTTAAAACATTTCATATTTTTTATGTATTTATTTTTGTTTCTTAGGAAGGCTGATTATAGCTGAGCAGAGAAAAGCTGCTGTAATGGGTCCAAAATTGATCTTGCACAGTCTCACAAAGAATGGTTGATATTTCACCATCTCCATAACAACCAGTTTACATCACAAAGGAGACACAAGATACCTTAGAAACCACTGTGCAAGCATTATTTATGGAATCACCTTGGTTGGAGACATTTCTAAAATGGGACCTCTATATAATACTTCTAGATAATAATGGACATATTATGAAAGATTTTATTGAACATTGATTATTATAGATTATTTTTATGGTACTGTTTTGCTTGAATAATTGCTGTCAAGGGCAGTAATCATACCAGATTTATTTTCCCTTCTATGTTGAAAATGTTTTCTCTTGTGGCAAAAAGCCAAAGAGATAAGCAGATATTTTGATCTGAAAACTTGGACCTGAAAATACAACACACATGTAACCAAAGTGTGTTATGTGCATAGCACATCAAACAGAAACAGAAGCAGCTTTGAATACTTCCTGTTTTGAAAATGTCTGTTGAGACAACCAACCCAGTACCATAAATATAGTAACCCATATCACATTTACATGCCTGTGTGAGATGTGCCAGTGGGGCTTCATAGGTGTACCAATCTGCAGAACAGCTGCAGGGTGCTCAGATACCCATTATGCTCTTGTTGAAATGGCTTTTAAATGACAGGTTGCATAACATATGTGCTCAAGTCACTGCAGTTTCTCATATAAATGACAAGTTTCAAGTGATGTGTGAGATGCAGTTACCTTATTTCTAGGGAGAACTTTCTGGCATTTTTAAAATAATGCACCCAAATTTTTATGTGAAAGATGGAGGATTAGGACTGCAATAAGATGGAAAGTTCTGCTTGGGTAACAATTTATTAGGAAGAGTGTTTTCTAGATGATACTGTAGTGAGATCAGTAAACACTAGAAAGGCACTTAACTCAGTTTTTTTGCCCTGATTTGCAAAAAACTTCCTGCCTGAAGGTTTTTGACATAGGATAGAATTTATGTCAAACCCCAAAATATCGTAAACAGGAATTAAATGTTACTGATCAGAGAAACAGAAAGCATGAAGACTTTAAAAAAAAAATTGGTCTTTTACTATCTGCATGTGAAACATAGGTACCTCATAAGGCAATCATGGGATCCCATCTGACAGTGAGAAAGATGGATTTAATCTGAAGGGGGAGTGAAGAGGGGAGAGGAAAANAAAAAAATTGGTCTTTTACTATTTACTATCTGCATGTGAAACATAGGTACCTCATAAGGCAATCATGGGATCCCAGTGAGAAAGATGGATTTAATCTGAAGGGGGAGTGAAGAGGGGAGAGGAAAAAGCTTGCCTTGGAGGAACAGGCTACAGTAGTGTTTCAGAGTAGAAGGAAAAAGCTTGCCTTGGAGGAGGAGACTACAGTAGTGTTTCAGAGTAGAATAAAGATGACAGGAAATATTTTCCAGTGTAAACCCCAAGTAAATGAAACCCGGAGAAGAATGATGCAGGGTTTTTCAAGCTGACAGATAGGAACAACTAGATATAAGCAGGAGACAAATACACTGGAAACTGGAATCACTAGATCAGCCTGGGTCACAAACGGTCAGTAAAATTAAGGAAACCATTTTTTTTTTTTTTTGCGAAACATGTCGAAGGGATTATATAGCATGGTACTTGAAATAGCAAAAGTTCATAGGAAAATTGGAGTGACTGAGGGTGGTATAAGGAAGGTGTTCAATGCAGTGTTCTTACTGTCAGCACTCAAAACAGCAGCTTAACATTTTTGAGTGACTCAAGTATCTTGGCTCCTTTTTTTCTGATGATTGAGGCTTATTTAACAGTATCAGGACAAAAAAGATCTGTCCTTGAGCATTTGTTTTGAGCAGAGCTTGTGATTAACAAAAATTTTGCTGAAAAATGAAAGTACAGGTTAAAACTAGGCTGTGAGGAAGCAACAGAGAAAGATGACAAGGATAAGTCAGTATGAGAGCAGCTTTAAAGTAGACTCACTGAAAATGAATAATTGCTGTTTAACCTAGTTAATAATGTTTCACGCTTTACAAATACAGACTTTCAGAAACTGGAACAGTGAATACAAGCATACCAATAAAATATAAATAAGGCAGGATAGTCTAAGTATGTTTAAAGCTGCCTGTTGCCAAACACTTAAGTTACCTACAATCTGCTTCTGTAGTGCTGAAATAAATTGTTGTATGCTAGCAGGACAAACATGATTTGAAGCTTTTGTACTGAACTGCTTTTACATCTGTAGTTCTAGGCATTACCATGTCTTGTGTTCAACTTGCAGTGCATAACTGAACAAAACCTATTTCAAATAGAATTGCAGATTTCTTTTTCCACACATATGATTAGATTATCATGATCTAGCTGAAAACTTGACTCTTGAAACAAGCTCAGTTAGAATATCACTGAATAACAGAATCACAATCAAGTAGGTGGAGAAGACCTAAGATCATCCAGTCCAACCTATGACCAACCATCATGTCAACCAGGCCATGGCACTGAGTGCCACATCCAGTCTTTCCTTAAGCATCACTGGGGATGGTGACTCCACCACCTCCCTGGGCAGTCCATTCCAATGTCTCATCACCCTTTCTGTGAAGAAATTCTTAATGTCCAAACTAAACCTTCCCTGACACAGCTGAAGACCATGTCCTCTTGTCCTGTCTCAGCTTGCCTGGGAGTAGAGGCTGACCCCCCCTGGCTACAGCATCCTTCCAGGGAGTTGTAGAGAGAGATGAGGCCCCCTGAGCCTCATCTTTTCCAGGCTAAACACCCCCAGCTCCCTCCACCGCTCCTCACAGGACTTGTGCTCCAGACCCTTCACCAGCTTCATTCCCCTTCTCTGGACCTGCTCCAGCTCCTCAATGTCCTCCCTGTACTGAGGGGCCCGGAACTGGACACAACTCGAGATGTGGCCTCAACAGGGCCCAGTACAGGGGGACAATCATTGACCTGGTCTTGCTGGCCACACTATTCCTGACACAGGCTACGATGCCACTGGCCTTCTTGGCCGTCTGGGCACACACACTGGCTCGTGTTCAGCTGCTGTTGACAACACCCCCAGGTCCTTTTCCACTGGGCCACTTTCCAGCCACTCTGCCTCCAGCCTGTAGGGCTGCATGCTCAATCCCCTCATCCAGATCATCAGTAGAGATATTAAACAGGACTGGGCCCAACACTGATCTGTGGGGGACACCACTGGTGACTGGACAGCCACTGAATGCAGCACCATTCACCACCAGCCTGTGGGCCTGGCCATCCAGCAGGTTCTTAACCCGGTGAAGAATGCACCTGTCCAAGCCATGTGCAGCCAGATTTCCAGTATTCTATAGGAGATTGTGTAAAAGGACCATAAAGTCCAGGTAGACAACATCAGCAGCCTTTCCCTCATCCACAAGGCAGACCACCTGGCCATAGAAGGAGGTCAGGTTTATCAGGCAGGACCTGCCCTTCCTGCTGGTGGGTCTGATCCCGTGGTTGTCCTATGTGGGCTGTGTGATCACACAAGATCATCTGCTCCATGTACAGATACATGTATATGTTTGGCCCAAGTTTAGTTTAAAGAATAGAAATAGAAAAAGATACTTGATGTTGGAAAGAACTGGAGAGATGCTGATGATAGTTTAAAACTGCAGGGAGTATGCTATTATATTTTACTGATAACTGCTAAAAAGTGACACTGGTGAATGTGTACTTATATTTTAAAAGGAACATAATTAAAACATAGTTGATCTTTTGTAGGATTATGTGTTGAAATGCAATATGTGATACATGAGTAGGAAAGGATGTGACATTATGGTAAAGGTATACGAATTCTGTAACGAGTTAACCAGAAGTAAAATCTTGGGTCTGTTTTGCTATTTTTGGAGAGATCTTAGATGTCACAGTGTTATTTAAAGCTGTCTCAATTCTACATTTTGAATATTTGTTACCATCCTGCCAGGAGGAAGTAATGGTCAGTAAGACTGTCCCAGACACAATTTTCCTTTCTTGTGCTGAATCAAGGCATTTTCCTGGGAAAAAATTCAGTACATCTGGGGATCAGAATAAATTTCCAAAGTTTTAGAACAGTAGGTGACTAGCTTAGATTGTCTTTCTTTTCTCAATGTTCCTTTGTATTCTTTTTAAACTTTAAATCTGATTATATGTGTGTGAAATAAGTCTAATCCTAAAACAATGAATAATATTTGTATTGTTTCAGTATGAAGCTATGTGTCTGCATAATCTAATGAAAAATTAACAAAACTAGCTGGTAAGAAGGCATCCCAACAAGTAACTTGCATTAATGTAGTTCAAAAATATACATAGAGGAAAAATATAATTTTGCAAAAACTTTACTGCAACTTTCCTGCTGAAGTCAATATTTATTACAATAAGGGTTGTATTCAGGTCTTAGAATTTGGGAAAAAGTTCATTTAATTGTAGATACATTTAATGTGTAGTTAAATACTGAATTGGGAAAACAACATAGAAAAGATAATCCCCTCACTAATCTGGGCTTATTGAATCCTAGAATCATATGTTTGGGTTGGAAGGGACCTTAAAGATCATCTATTTCCGACTGCCCTGCCCTGGGAAGGGACACCTTCCACTTGGCCAGGTTGCTCAGAGCTCCCTGTCCAACCTGACCTTAAACACTTCAGGGGTGGGGCATCCACAGATTCTCTGGACAACCTGTTCCAGTGCCTCCCTACCCTCACAGTAAAGAATTTTCTTCCTGGTGTCTAATCTAAACCTACTCTCTCTCGGTTTGAATCCATTCCCTCTTGTCCTGTCATTACATGTTATTGTAAAAAGTCCCTCTCCATTTTTCTTTTCATGTTTTTAATTAACTCTAAACAAGTACAGTGATACATGCCCACGAAAAAATTTAGTATAGTCTCGTCATGCTTCAACCTCTTCTATTTGCCTGCCCTTTGCTTACATCATGAGGTTCAAGGTCAGTTAGTAAAAGTAGCTTTTCACCATATGCACATTTTCACTATGGTTTTAATTGCCAGCTAAACAAGGAATTTTGTACATGCTGATTTATAACAAACTGTAGGAATCTGCCACTTAGTGTAAATAGGATATAGATTTCAAGAATATATATACACTTACTTTTCTGCCTGAAAGCCATTTGAAAACAGTTTTAGAGTGGAAAAGTATGCTTATTTTGTGATAAATAATGTTGCATCTCTAATAAGGAAAGTTTTGAAAATATTTTAACATCTGTGAAAGTATAATAACAATTCTCTTACAGCTAATGATAAGATATAGGTTATTAAATTAGCTCTTATTACAGTTTTTCAGTTTTGTAGTCTTTTTACCTTGTAAATTACAGGAACTGAGATAAGGTTGAAAGCATAATTTGCAAAAAAACACCAAACAGCTGTCCTTAGGAAAAAACTTTACGGATGGGAATAAGCAAAGCTGCTGTTGCTTTCATAGAACTTGTGTCTATCTGGCATCATGATTAATTAACAGTGAAATACTTGAAAATTCCACACATTTAAGGGGTAAAAATAATAAGTGCAATCAAGAAATGTTAAAGGTAAAAAATGGTAGCATTAAATAATTTATTACATAGGTTTTAGTTACACTGTGGTTTGAACACTTTTTTTTTGTTTAACATTACTGTATTTATGATACTATATTAAGCCTAGGGTGAAAAGGAATTTCCCACTTGACATACATTATGAAATTGTATCTTGTTTTTCAGGAGGTTAAGATGCTGGGACACGGCAGTGTACTAGGCATTATTTGTAGGGAATGTTAGCTGTCCTCTTGAAATGCAGCACTGGGTTTGAGTGCAGTGCAGTGGTTCATGTGGAACTGCGTGTAGGCATGCCGGAGAGGAACTACAGAAGTGTAAAGGAGGGAAGGCATGGGGGGAAGAGTGGCAGCAATTGCTCTAAATAGATAGGGCAAGACTGCATGGAAGAACTGAGGGACATAGAAGTGAAGTGATTTGCTTAAGAACTTACAGCAGGTCAGTGGAACAATATGGGATAGAATTAAGGCTCTGAATGGCTGCATACGACTGAAATGCCTGTGACTTTGAGATGCCACCTTCTGAGAGTTGACAGATGGCTCTTTGTGAATACAGGTTTTTATTTCTTTAAAGAAATAAAGGGAATTGCAGTTTCTGTCCTGTTTTTTCCCCTGCTTCCTTCTTTTTCTGTGACTCTCAAACTGAAGCTTTAACAAACTGCTGTGGTAAGGAGTTACATTGAAGTTTGTTAAAGTCCAGAATGAAAGCAGTGGATTTAGAAAGCTGAATTGCAATATAGAGGTTTCAGACTTTAAAGGTCATTACATACAAGAGAGTCAGAGAGCACAGCGGGAGAGCACCAGCAAACTCTCCCTGAAAAGCGGGGTCTGGCAGGATGCATCACCTCCTCCTTTGCCTCCAGGAGAGCTGACCTCTGCCTGGGCTAGCACGGCAGGAAGGAGTTGAGAAGTACATGGCCGCTGGAGGGAGCCTCAGGGAACATTGCTAGTAACGCTGATGACATAGCCATAGTCGTGTGAATGGATGTGAAGGAGTTGCTTCTGTTTTAACAGCTACAGAGGGGTTGTAAAGCTTTCATGTAGGATGTTTAAAGATTTAAAAGACAAATCAAAACAACAAGCCCAAAACATCAGAGAAAATCAGTTCAATACCACGTGGGTATGCACTGAGATGCCTACATGAAATATGTTTATTTAGGAGGCTGGAGTTGGCTCTTAGTTTTTGCTTTCTTTGTGAAAGACCATTTAAAAATCTGTGTGAGGTGGGTAGTATATATACTTCCTGCTCAGGAGTAAATCTGTGGATTGGAAGCAAAATGTGTCAATTATATTATTATGAGCAGAATTGAGTCTGTGATTGTCTCATGTTATAAAAGCCGGATTTGTGTGCTTGAAAGCCTGTCTGTTTTTCCTTAATGTATCATTTGGTCCAATAAAAGGTATTATGCCTCCCTAAATTGTAGGCCTGTTGCCAGAGCATTTTAATGGTCTCAGGAATATTTCCCTTGGGTGAGTTAAAAATAAAAATTGATTACTCATAGTTGTTAAAAATTGACTACTTGATATATAATTAATTTACAATGCATCAATATTAATTGTAATAATTACTTATAAGACTTATTATAAATGTTATTTACTACATATTTTGGTAACATTAATAACAATAATTTTCTGATATACCATGGAAAATTTTTGTGATAGTACAAAGTAAGGAACTGAAATAAGAAAATGTAGGAATATGGAACCAATTTCATTCACAAAATAGCTTTAATTATATGAATGTGCTTGAAGAGTGGAAGGGACAGAGGGAGGGAAAGAGGAAGTGACATAGGGATAGGGATAGATAAGTATCAATATGGTTTGGCTAATTCAGCATCTCTAGTGCTGCTAAATGCTGTCATGAAAGACTTTTTTGGTTTTGGTGCATAGGAATTAGAAGAATATTTAATATTATATTTCCAATGTAAATAAATGAAGTTGGGTTGTATAGTGTCAGGGGGAGCCCAGTTCAGTTGGTTTATTTCACTTGACTGGGACAGCTAGAAATTTTGTTTTCCTGGCAGCAAGGGTACCAATTTTGTGCCATGTTCATTTTCCATGCGCAGTACTTTTCAGCAGTGCTCACACACCACATAAGCTGCTTAGTTTGCTCCGTCAGCTGAGCACAGCAGCGCCTCACTTCAGCAGCAGCAGCCTTGCTAACTCCAGCCTCCGGTGGCTCAGCAGCACTAACTGTGTAGCAGTCGTCTCCAGGTAGCACATCTGTACTGCTATTATTAGTGTATGCTTGCAGCTCTGCTCTTGTACACGCACTGTTTATACTGAGGCAAAGTGAAAGTAAGTTCACTTTTAATAATTTTGGGTAAACTTAAAAGGGTTTGATGTATTTTGCTTCACCTAAACATATGTATAGCTTCATCTCTCTGCACTAGTCTGTATGGCCACTCTGTATTACCTGTTTTCCTTCTTTTAAATCCACATTTGATCTACTACTGGTCCTGCTGAAGTTCAAAAAAGTATTTGTATTGATTTGATAAGAAGCAGAATTATATCCTTGAATATAAAATTTTCGTGGCAGGGTGCAAATGTGAATTTTTGGTGTTTCTGTGCAAGTTATATATCACACAGAATGCCTAGGCACTGACTTCTCGAAATTCTTTCCACTTAGTGTGACCGATTTGTTTATGTACAGTTTTTTCCAGACCTATGAATTCCCTGTCTCCTCATTTTGTACAAGTGTAACCCTCAGCACAATTAGTATGACTGGGCATGAAATCATGATGAAATTACAACTAAAACAAAAGGTGACAGCCTGTCTCCTTAGCAACCCAGGCCATGTGTGAATGCAACCAGCCCATGCTGAAGTGAAAGCCTGTGCTTATTCCCATGGTGTTTACTAGCAAATCTCAAAATTAGCTACATCACCCCCTGAAGCTTTGGCATAATGTTTGCAGCATAGCAAACTACGTCTTCTGTTTCACTTTAACAAGCTGGGGGGGGTGGATTTTGCTGGATATAAAATTGGTACAAATGTAATGTCTTTGCACAAGGAAGAGAAAGGGAGGAGCATGTTCTTCAGTTTCATATCGTTTCTTCTGGGCTTTTGGTCTTCCTGCCCCACTGGGCAGAGCAGGCATCAGCAGTGCTGAGTGGTACTCTCATCTCCAAAACTCCAACAAAGGACAGAAATGTTAAAAAAAAAAGTATCTCTAATTTCCTGATAAAAACAGGAATATAATAAAAGATAAGTCAATAGAGTATTCCCCTTTTGTATTTGGCTTTTAGAGATTTTTGCTCTGTGGGGAGTAGCAATAGTTTTCAAGGCAAAACAGGACTGGGGCATTCCCAAGGACTTAGCTGGCTTGTAAACTATGACTTAGAGAACAATTTCTACTTCACATTGCAAGAGTGTTCTCTGCTAGCCAGCACATAAAGCAAACTGCTGATGTGCACCTTTCATCAAGGAAAAAATGATAAAATTAAATTCTTGCTTTAAAATTTAAAATTGTTAGCATCTGAGTTTCTCCAAGGGATGCATAAGTTGGTAAGATTCTAATAATAAGTTCCACAGAAATGGAAATCTTGTTTCAAACCAAAGTGATTGTTAAATTCATGTATATGCTGTATACTGGGTGAAAAGCAGTTCATTTTGTATCTTTTCTGTGAGACTAATCTCACTATTGTCAAGCTAATGGTCTAAAACATACTGGTTTGTATGGCCCACTGGCTGAATTTCTTAAAAAAAGAAGAATACATATTAAGGGAATATTTTTTCTAGAATAATCACCATAGCCTCTGATAATAGAATGGAGGAGAATGTAATGGTGTCTAATTCCCCTTGGTTAGAATGCCAGAATTTTGCCATAGTGTCATTTTACTGCCATGTACCGGAGGTGTAGCTGTTAGCTGTGGAGCAGAAGACACAAAGATGCTTTATACATTCTTTTTTTTCCTTTGTTTGGTAGGTAATACACTGTGAAGGTGAAAAAGGCTCAGAAACTTATTTTTAATTTTTTAAAACAGCAATTGCATTTGATTTTCTTTTCCTCACCCAGTGTAAATGCAATGAGTTCTGATGCTAATAATTTTAGTGTAGTTTGTTAAACTTTGTAAGACAAAGATATACAGCAAATTTTTTCATTGTCCTCTACTTAGAAGCAATTGTGATGTTCTTATAGGGAAAAAATCATGGTGTTTTTGAATGTGGGAGACCAGCTATGTGTGTGGCATTGCTGATGAAGTCCTGTGTGACCTTGAGCAGGTCCTTCTTTTCTTTCTCTTGAAAATGAACGTATATTCCTCTGCATCATAAGGTTTGAGAAAAAATAGGCAAGTATTTGCAAAGGACTCAGCACACTGATGAGAATCCAGGCAACTTCCAAGGTATTCACCTCCAGAAAATGGGCTCTAGCAGATTTTATACTAAGCAGATAAATATTCTTCATGTATTAAAAAAGGCAGGAAAGCACAGTGCATAAAATTAGCCACATATGGATAAGCTTCCAAGTCACAGCCTTGGAAGCCAACTTGGATGGTTTTTTGTGAGGAAGTGTTGTTAAATATACAGATGATTTGGGGAACTGTATAGAAAACCCCAAAAATAAACAGGACATACAAGCTTTTCCTCCTCACTCTCTGAGCAAAATGTCAATAATAGCCTCTTTAGAATGTATTAGTTAAATATGTCTGATGAATCTCTACATTGACTTTCCAGGTTTCTGCATTTTATTTTTTTCTCTCTCGCAAATGATATAAGAAAAGGAAGTTATCATAAAAGCCTCTGAAACAGGAGTGGTGTTTTAAAGCACTCTGCTTGAGCTGAGTAGAAGCTGTCTACTGTGCGGTATTTCAAGAGATAGAGTGGTCTCTGTGATGAGATCAACGTTATAGGGAACATTTTAGAGAATTAAGAATTATTCCAGAACTTTCATTTAAGACATTCTGTTGAAGAGAAGGGAGACGGAGAAATGATCTTTGTGTGAAAACTTTGAAAAACACCATATTAACTAACAAAGCTCTGCCTCTTCAAGTTAAAGAAAAAAAAGTCTTTGACTCCTCTTTTACAGTGCTTACTTTCATTTTTTCCCTTTCTCTGGCACACCAACTGGAAAAATTGAGGAGAAAGAACAATCTCAACACTTGCCAAACCATAGATAAAAAATCTGGAAAGGTCTTAATTTTTCTGGACTGATTTGCGCTAGGAAAAGTAAAGGAATTAACTGATGTGCAACTTCAATGCAAACCTCCCCCTGAACATATTTTGGTATTATTTTAACTGTGTTCAACACCCCTGATTTCTGATAAAATTAATGATGAGTGGACTACAGTGGGGTCAGGAGTCCCAAGGAAGAGATAGACAAGTTCTATGGGTCTGTTGGATAGAATTGCTACCAGAGTCAGGAATGCCTCTGTGAGGTGTAGTTTATGGAGAAAGTAACTTAGGAGGTTAAGCTGGATCAGCAGCTTCTCCAGAAAAGGGTTTTTTACAACAGGACAGTCTCTTCCAGCAGCTACTTGGGTTTCTGACTTGCATGTTGCAATCTGTGCAAAGTGTTGATCCAAACTGAAGTCCTAGCACAAGAATTCAGGAGTAATACAGAAGTTAAATATAAAATAAAATCTCTTCTAGAACATAGGCACAGCCACCCTAGGACATGTTCTTTATATTTTAAGTACAAATTATTAAAGATACTTAAAAAACTGTGAGAAGAATCATGGACGTTGATACTAGCAATGTGCAGGGATCCAACAAATGTTCAAAGTAATTGTCTGATTGATGAGATTTCAGAAGACAAACTTGAGACAGAATTTCAAATCAAAATAAAATGAAATGCAGTGAAGCTGCAATTTTTGTTTCATCCCTTTTCAAAGATAAGGGATAAATTTAAACTTTGGTTTGAATCTCACATTTAGATTCAGCTCATATGAATACTTAGCTTATTAGAGTGTGATCAGTGGGTTGGCTGGAAGTGTGTGGCAAGTCTGTGATGTAAAACAGTTTGAATATCCCAGGAGAGATTCCTGTTCACTTTGGTTTTTCTTAGATGAGGTATGTGGTATGTTACCTAACATTATTTTAAACTACTCAAATTCAGTAAATACAAACAAAACAAAAAAAATAAAGAAAAAAGAAAAAAAATAAAGAAAAAAAAAAGCAGAAATTACCAATGGAACATTCTTATCTAAAAACCAGCTGTGCAAATCGGTCTATCCTCATGAATAGTCATAAAAGTTAATAAGAATAACATCAATAGGGTTCTCTGCTATTATAATAGGTTTCTGTAAGTAGCTCTTTCCAAAACAGAATTTAGTATTGATGTTCTTTGTATAGATATTTGAAGCATCCCATGGAGCTTAATGTATTTTAAAAAAAGAAAGAGATTGTTTTTAAAGAAGTCCTAAGAGAAGTTATAATTTACTGTTACCTTTTGTGGTGTTTCTTCTGTCTGGTATATACAGGCAGAAATGATATGGATGTGATAGCTACATAGCATTTTTGTCATGACTCAAAGAAGTACTTTCATGTTATATTGGATGACATGAATTGTACATTAGGTTAAAGCATTGGTTTCTCTGCTTCTTTTCTGATAGGTCATTGCTTGTGAACAACAGTATGACTACTCGTATGATGCTCGATGTGACGTATGGTCCTTGGGAATAACAGCTATTGAACTGGGGGATGGAGACCCTCCTTTATTTGATATGCACCCAGTGAAAACCCTTTTTAAAATTCCAAGGTATGGCACTAGATGGCTCTCTTCCCTCGCTAGTTTGTTTAAAGATAGTCTAGTCAAAGGAAAAATATTTGGTAAATGTTTGTGCTTCACATCCTAAGAATCTCTTCTACAAAAAGGCACTAAAAAGATGTAATGTTAAAGATTTTTTTTTTTCAGCCTGGCTTCTACAATAATTTATAACTCCTTGTAATGATAAAGACTTAATTATTTTAGTCTTACCACAGAACGTAAAATCATATCATATCCAGGTACCTTCCTTCCAATAGAACTTAGCTACTGTGGATGAAAAAATCTTTTTCGAAAGGTGAAGCCAACCTTTGTAACTGTTAAATAACATTTTCAAGTGTTATCCCCCTGCAGTCTTAGGCTTATTTTACTGTAGAAGAAAAACATACAATTTTGACAGTGCTACGACAGTCTGGCAGTTCAGAAAACTGTAGTCATAATTTATTTTTTCATTTACCTGAGGATGTTAAAATATGAAGATTTGGATTGTCATACATGAACAATCCAATATGAACAATACTGGATTGGATATAAAAAAGGGATATAAATTTCCTTCTATATATAGTCATGTAAATTAGCTGTATTATTTCATACTGTCTACTTTGATTTCATTTGTTTTCATTTCATTGAGTCTTCCTGAATAAGTTGAGATTGACAGTGTGAAATAGAGTTTAGCAATAGAACAGTTGTAATAATAGAAGAAATACAGAAATCGTCCATCATTGATTAGACTGGCATGTACTTGTCTTTTCCACATTTTGGCTCATGAAGAAAGAATCGCCACTGACAGAGCAGTTTAAAACCTTCAGCTATACAAGTATTTGACCTTTTGTTATCTACACAGTTATCATAGGCTTTTAAAATTTCTTCTGATTGCAATTTGCATTTCTGATTAAGTCTATTTATATGCAGATGCAGTTGTGCTGGGTTCTTGCTCATACAGTTATCTCCTTCTCCCTAACTCAGACATGAACTACCACCACTCTTTCCAAAATTATTCCTACTGTAGCAGTGATTGATCCTGTACATGAATGTAAAAGAGGTCTGGGCACTTAAGGCAAGGGAGGCTTCAGATAACTAAAACAATGTCTATAAATGTTATCAGTACTCAAAACAGTTTAAAAGGAGAGAAGTCATACCAAAGCTAAGAGTAAGCAATAGGAAGATACATAAAGTAGGGCATGTAGAGTCTTTGATTCTGCCTATAATTTACCTTTCTCTGTGTGCTGTTACATCTCTGTATGACTTAACAAAACAAAGGTGAATTATCTATCTGATTAGTCAAATAATCCATACATTTACCAAATAGAATAGTATCAGTTTTTAAGTTGAGATGTTTTCCTCTGCTGTGCATTATATGAGCTATAACCCTGCTGCTTCTAACTGTGCATTTTTATTAGATGGACTATGATGAGTGCTGAATGGCATAAGCACCTGTGGTATAGGAGATAGAGCTTCTCTCCTGGTACTTGTTTGAAATCAATTCAGAGGGATAGCAAATATCACAGGAAGGTGCATTCCCCTCTTAGAGTAGTTTGACAGTTCAGAAGTATTCTCAGAGCAGTTCCTGATTACTATGCTGAAATACACACATTTTTAGCAGCCTTTTCAGCATGAGCATTGAGGCTCTTCTCAGACTGAAAGTGGTTCTGAGCACTGGCTGTTGAGTGTCAAGCAGTGACATATAGAAGCACTGGAGCTCAGCTTCTGAGACTGTTCAATCCAAAATCCTCTGAGCACATTTATGGTGTGACCATAGTTCCCTACAGTCAAGCTCCATTTTATCTGGAAGTGCAAAAATCTTCTGCAAATAACAAGCAATAAATGTAATGGATAATAACAAGCAATAAACATAATGGGCTATTGATACATTGATTTTTGTATGTGATTTCTCTGTGTGTTCTCCCAGGATGGTTTTTTGTTTATTGGGCTGATTTGACTGTAGTTTGGAGAAGAGGTGACATTGCTATTTACTGTAAAAGAAACTAAGACATCACTCAGTCAGGGAGTTATCAAGAATGAGTTCCTTGTTCGCATACATTCTTGACTCCAGTTGTTCTGTATCTTTCTATTTATACTGCCTTCTGTGTACTAGACTGGTCTGTTTTCTGTGATGCTGGTTTCTTTATATTAGCAGAAAACTTTGCTATGGTTTTTAGGTTTTGTTATCAAGCACTGTTTAATAATCTGTTCTCACAAATATTTTAAAATGTTAATAATGGCAAAATTACCAAAACTAGATACAGACATTTCTCTGTATGTTTCTTGAGACTTCTTCCATTCTCAAGCAGTTAAGTTTCTATGTCAGTTTAGTTATTGGCTTTTTTTCTAGAGATAGCTAATTGTGCTTTTAGCTTTGGCATTGAGTTTCAGCACAGTGAGAAGCGGAGCTAGGCGTTAGTCTTAAATGAGTATAATTTAAATCAATGAGTCTTTACTTTGACTTTATAGGATTTGAATCAACCATTAGATGAATAATTTTGTACTGGCAGTCAGAGCTGTCGCATACCCCCAAAATCTCTGAAGATGTCTTGTGTAGAACTCAAAATAAGGACTTCTCTTAAACTTACTGTCTCCAGCTAACATAGATTCACGTCTGCATTATGTAACTTGGACCAGGGATAGACTGATCTCCAGACCAAATAGCTCAGAAGTCTGCAAAGGAGCACATCTGTGGATACACCATAGGATCCCAAGATGTGTTATATGGCATTGTGGGAAGAGGAGTCTTCTTATGCCGATTTAAATTCAGATATTTTTTCATTGGGTCAAGCAACATAAAATGTGATTAGAGACTGGACTTATCTCAGCAAAATACCTTACTTCTAAAGGACAGGTGAACCTTCAGAAATCAGCATGTATTTCAATTTGGGCATGAAAAAAAGGTGATCCCACTGTGCTGCACTTCCCTCAGAGCCTGACTAACGTTTCACAACAGGAGATGCTGGATGCTAAGTGGTTTTGAAAATGTGGGGTTTTCTTTAAGGTGTTTAAGTATTAACTTCATGCTCTTGATAAAATGGCTGAGCTGTGAGCCAGATGTTTAAGCATCTCCCAGTGGTTAAACACTTTCTCTTGTGCCATAGAAAATGTGATGTCTGCAGCAAATATCTGATAGCAAAAGAGGAGTGAAAAAGAAAATGCCAGTTAATTTTAAGTCAGATGTTTCATTAGACTCGGGACCGTATTTCTATGTACATTACATAGATTTAGAAGAGAAAGGGATACAAGTTCCTGGACGAATGCAAATTTTAAAAACCTCTTTCATTCATGACCATTTTATTGTGTGAAGGTGCAGTGTCTTGGAAACAGTTGTGATAGCAATGCATGAGACTTTTCTTAAAACTGCTAATGAGAAGGAAGCATTATCTTAGAGCAAATGTTAATGTTCTGTTTTGTGATAATGCGCACATTCTGTCTCATCAAAATGTGTTCTTGGATCTAACTAATAAATCTCCTGAAAAGGGACCTCCAGTGCCTAGAGATAAGAGATAAATCATACTGCGAAGACACTGAACCATGAAATTATTCTGTTAACATGTCATCTGCCTAGAATATATTTTCAAATCTCCAACAGAAGGGTCTAAATTATGAAAGGAAGGTGGCCTAGCAAAGTTGGTAATTTGTGAGTTGATACTTTTAACCTCTTCCATCTGCTGTCACTACTTAGGTGTGTCTGTTTTGGCAAAATATTACAAAGTGAAAGATTCTCAAATACCATTACACCTAAGCTTTTAAAGTAAAATAGGTCCATAAATTCTTCAAACTAGGTTATCTTGTGAGAAATGTTACATCATATCAGTACTGTCTCTTAAGGTATTGTGACAAATCACTGTCAGTGATTTGAAATTTTGAAAACTAACAACTATAAAAAATATTGTGGAAAGGGAAGATTAAGATTGTACATTGTAGTCTGGAAAGTGTGGGTGGGGTGTATGTATCAGTGTAGAGTGAGGATTTCAGATCATGTTGAAAAGATGCTGCTTTTCAGGATTTTTCTCTTTATAGTCTTTTTTTACAGGGAGAGGGTAAAGAGCAATTTTTCTAGGTTAACTGACAGCTGACACTAACAGAAACTAAACCAAATTCTCCACTTATGTCTGTATCACTAAAGTGTTGTTCTGAGAGCAGTGGAAGGCGCCTGTTTTAAATTTGATTGGTAATAAAATGTGGCTGTTTAGTTTTCTAACTCACAAAATCTGAGAATTAAGTGAAATTTCATTTGAAATTACTATGCTTTGTTAATTCATGTTAAATAGCCAGGAGTGGAATGGAATTGAGCTTGTGAGTACTCATTGAATGGTGCAGTTCTTCCCCGGTGTTCCACTGTGTTGAGACTCACAGCTCTTGGGGGTACTTATTAGTTTGGATTTAGGGATGCTTGACTGCTTCAGGAGCTGACCTGCATCTAGCAGGATCAAACCACCTCCCACCCCATCACAACTTCAGGTGCATGGTAGTTTGTAGATAGGCAGTGTCTTTGTACTTTCTGTTCCACCATACACTCATCTTTTATGCTGGTAAATAAATTCTGAAGAAGTTCTTCACGAGTACTCAGTTATTGCCATTTTGAAGGTAAGATCATGTCAAGAGTGAGAATAGACAATAGAATATAACTTCAGTAGATAGAGTGACTGTGGGACAGCCCATTGCACCTTCACCTTGGTTTGTTGTCTACATGTGAGGCACCTGGTGTATTGCAGGTGGTTTCACCCATCTGAACAGGTAAGATTAATTGCGGGGACATTATTTTTTGGAAGTAATTTTAAATATTAGCATTTTCTAGCACAGCCTTTCATATTGCAGCCTCTCATATCCAAACTTTTCTGTAATTTTGCCATCTGCATTGGTATTGACATGATCCCGATATATCGTGTAGCATTCATTTTTACTGCTGTTGCTTGGAATGATAAAGAAACACAGGTATGTGTTGTAGGACAATAAAACTTAGAGTTGATTGCTTCTGTAAAACAAAATCCAAAAGAATTAATACAATTGTAGTTACTTAATTGGAAGTGTTTAAAGTTACTACAGGAATATGCTGAAGATAGTCTTATGGTAAATAATTTGACATCAGAATTAGAATTTTCAGAGCATACTGTTGTTTATTTCTGAATAGGAATGTGAAGTGCAGTTACAGCAATGTGAGTAAACTACTTCAGAAGATCAGATTCTGCCTCTGGTTATAGGTAGGGCATTATGTTAATCTGTAAAAGCTATATGTAATTGTCTGAGGAATAAATTGAGTTTTAGACAATATTTTTTTGTCTGATACATTGGATTTCCATTATTTAGTGACTGTATTTTTATAGAAAATGCCAAATACTAAATATGTAAGGTGGCATGTTACATTTAGTGAGCAGAACTACAATGTCCTTGGGATTCTCTTTAGTTGGTGTATGAATAGCAAAGCAATTCAATAATAGTCTATCGCTAGGTGGAAAAAGAGACAAATCTGTGACTAGGCGTTGGGAAGACCACTAATTCTTCAGGAGGTTGCAGACTTGTCATACAATCATTAGTAAGTTAAATATTACTAGATTTTTTATATTATTTAAATCCCCAAATATGTAGTTGGGTAGCTAGTGGAATTTCCAAGAAGCACTTCCATGTTTTATTTCTGTTACAATGCTTTAAATCTCCATTCTGTGTTTGATTTTGCCCAAAGAGTTCAGGATCACTGATTTCACAGCAAGTGAAGCATTGATGTGTTTTTGGAAATGTCAGTAAGTGTTTGTGTGCTTAGCTGTATTTCTCCCATAGAATCACAGAATGGTTGAGGTTGGAAGAGACCTCTGGAGGTAATTTTTTATCCAGCCATCCTGCTTAACTGAGTCATCTGTAGCAGACTTCCCAGGACAATGTCCATACAACTTTTGAGTATCTGCAAGGATGGAGATTCCACAACTTGTCTAGGCAACCTGTGCCAGTTCTCAGTCACCATTATAGTGAAAAAATGTTTACTGATGTTCAGGTTGAACCTCCTGTGTTTCAGTGTGTGCACATTAACTCTTGCACTGTCATTGGGCACCACTGAAAGAGCCTGGCTCAGTTTTCTTTACACTCTCCCTTCATGTATTTCTGTATTGATAATACCTGTTTTGAGCTTTCTCTATGTTAAACAGTCCCACCTGTCTCAGCCTTTCCTCATATGGGAGTGCTCCAGTCCCCTAATCCATCTTGGTGACTCTTTGCTGGCCTGTCCCCAGTAGCTCTGTATCTCTCTGATACTGGGGAGGCCAGAACTGGACACAGTGTTCCACCCGTGGCCTCACCAGGGCTGGTGGAAAGGACGGATCACCTTCCTCAGCCTGCTGCCCACACCCCTCCTAACGCAGCCCAGGCAACCACCAGCCTTCCTTACCACAAGGGCACGGTGCTGGCTCGTGTTCACCTGGGTGTGCACTGGAACCCCCAGCTGCTCTGGTGCGAGGCTGCTTTCCTGATGGCCAGCCTCCAGAAAATACTGGTGGGAGACTGCACTGCTTTTGCTGAACTTCTGAGGTTCCTGTTGGCTGTATCTCCAGCCTGTTGGGGTTCCTTCCCTTTGGATGGCAGCACAGCCCTGTGGTCTGTTGGCCATTCCTCACAGGTAGGAACATGAGCAAAGTTCCTGAGGGTGCACTCTGCCTCATCATTAATGAAGATGTTGGATGGAACTGGACCACTTTGACTTCTGCAGTACGCCTCTAGTGGTGGATGTAGGTGTTTGTATGATTTGTACACATGTTAAGTCCACAGGGAAACAGTTCTGTGCTATGAGGACAAAGTATTTTAATATTGTTACTATCACATTTTCTCAGAATATGCAGCAGGGCCAAAAGAATTCAGGGCAAGGGTTCTGCCATTATTAGGATGTATAGGACTTCCACATTACTTGTTCATTCCTAACAGGTATGTGAATTGATAAAAAGTCAAATGCATCCCTGGGTTTGAATATCATATTTAAATAGATTTTGTGCCAGGGTTTAACAGAGTAATGAATAGTTTGTAGTACTGTTACCTTCATTATATTGTCTTTGTTTAAAAAGCAGAGAGCTATTTCTAAGACTGTACCAAGTATGCATGTATAACCAGTCTTTTAAGACTGGCAGTAGATCTAGAAATTGAAGTGTATGTAGTTAGGAGCTATATCATAGCAAAATGGGGTCTGTTTTCCATTTACCTTATGACATTTTAATACGTTTGAGAAAGTGGTAAAATATTATAAGTATTTTTATATATTACATAAGACAATAGGGAATCAGCCCTAAAATTAAATCATCTTGGTGCAATTTCCCTCCTTTCCTTCCTTAACTGTTTGGTTATCACATAACTTATCTACAATGGCCTAACTGTTTCTCATTGATTTTGTCTTTCTCTTCCTTTTTGTAAGTCATATACAGATAGAATTTGATTTTGCAGATGCACTCTTTGTTCATATGTATTCATAGCCTAATTTCAGCAAGTAATTGTAATTTGCACTCTGTGGCTTGCCGTTGAATAGTCTGTTGTAAGCATTTACTCTTTCAGCTGTTAAGGAGGACTTTGCCTGCACAGAATGTTTCTGATTTTTTATTCATTAAGAGTTTCTTCTCCAGCAGGCTTTCTCATGAATAGAAGGGTATTGTTTTATAGGTATATTCTTTGGTGCTTATTTAAAACAGACTGTTTCAGCAAACATTTCCTGCCGGTATAGTTGTTGCTAGAACACAGAAGAGCTAAAATGTATGCAGCTGAAATGAATTCATCAGGAAACTTGAATAATCATGAAAATAAACATGCTCGGCTCTCAACCATTTTCTGAGCAAATAAAAAAGAATCACTTCTGATGCTCTTTGTTACTCTTCATGTTGCACTCAACTGCCTCTGAACCCTAGGTAGAAGCTGAGATGCCTGACAGATGTTTTTAGTGGCTCCATATGCAGTTAATTTCATGCATTAAATGCACATAAACTGTTTTAGTCATCCAGTTTCTAAAGTAAATTATTGCTTTTCAAAATCCATTGCATAAGTAATAATAGACTGCTAAGATACTGTGAATGCCATTTTGTTTTGCTCTAGTGGAAAATTTCTTGCTGACAAGGTCAAGCCCTGCAGTCTGAGAGCAGTCATGTGATGAAAGACACATCCAGCAGGAGGAGAGGTGGGAGATGGACATCTAGTGTTGTCTCCTTCAGAAGTGAGGATTTGAAATGTGGTTTTGTTAGATTTAGGGGATGAAGCTAACCTACCAAGTATTGCTTTTGCTTATTGTAGACTAAAAATATGTTGGTTTTAATGTGTTTTCAAAACTACTCCCTGTTTCTTGATGGGACTACAATAGTTAACAGCAGTGTCTGTAGTTATCTTTTGGCAGTAATTCTGTCAGTGTATGTAATCCTTACATATAATCATACTGATTTTTAAGGAGATTCCTGCTAAGGTGCACAGTAAACTGGAGGTTGCAATGGAGAGGATGTAGCATGGCTGATTTTTGTTTCTAGTGCTGCAAAATACTTGTGCTCTGCATTTAAAATGAGTTCGACGATTTTGAGAAAATCTCACAATAGTTAACAGACAATTTTCCACCATTCACCCCAGAGAACAGCTTCCTTCCAGGTAGACAGCTCATATGTAATATTGCCTTGCCATTTAATGTTCAGATATTTTTATATGATTAATTAATATACTTTGTTATAGAGATAGATTCTTAGGAAAAAAATAACTAAGATAATCTAGGAGTCAAATTGCTTAGAAAATAACTAGGTAGCTATATTTTCAACATATAAGCCTATATCGTTTCCAGAGGTTGCTGAGAGGTTATTGATGCCTTAATAGATAAGGTTTAGATAGATTACCTGCAGTACTAAACAATTTACTGGGAACAGAAAATGGGCTTCCAATACAGTCTAGAAATGAAACATCACAATTATTTGAAGTACTCTGTAACCTTGGAAACAATTGGGAGCAGTGACATCAGCAACAATTATGTCCTATTTTGTCTTCAGTTTATCACCAAGGTAACCAGAGCAGGTTTCCCTGCTTGAAATTTTAAGAATGTCATGGTCGGTACTAAGTGAACATGCATGAAGCAGACTGTTTAGGGTCTGTTAAAATTGCATTCTGCTTCCCTTTTAAAATGATCCTTCAGGATTTAAATTGTGTAAACTCCTGTGTTTGTGGTTTCAGGTTTTTTTGTTTTGTTTTTTTTGGGGGGTTTTTTGTTTTGTTTTGGGGGGGTCCCTTTTTTTTTTCCTTTATGAAACAGCTGCAGGCAAATAAAACCTTAGTTACTGTGCTAAATTCTCTAAATACTGGAAAGAAGGAAAATCAATTTCTTTATTGATTTCCTTTTGCGGGCCCCAAATACCAAGTATTGCCACTGCTTACAAGGGCTGCAAATTGCGTTGTTTTTGGGGCATGGGATTTACCCACAACTGAGGACACATGATGTTCCCACACCTAATTTCATTGAGGGGAGCTCTGCATTGAAGTCGAGTTTCACAAGAGACTTGCATTCAGTGCTGCCAGTGGAAAATACTGGGTGAGTAATTCCCTTAGACCTCCTGGCTGTCGAATGTCCTTAGTCAGCCTACCTCATCTTGTGGTTGTGCCAGTCAAGAGTGGCCTAGCATGATAACCGTCCTCATGCTTAGTCCAGAGAGCTGTTTGGATTTTTGCAGTGGATTTTGGGAAGGTGATGTTTGAATTAAAGCTTTGTTGCGTGGTAGAAAAACTGGTAGTCCCTTCTTTAATTGCTTTCTGATTGGCAAGTTATGTGGTGTCAGAGCCATAATGCTGACAGGCAGGTTACTCAGAGCATACAGTCTCATGTGTGTGTGACTAAATCTTAGTGAGAGGTATTTTATATGAAATGGTGATAAATCTTATCTGTCAGTCATGGAGAAAAAAGGGGAGACTGCAAAAAACTTGCTTCTTTGAAGTCTGGAACATTGTCTTGGGTGAAAGCCATATCAGTGCTATATATTTTCATTCATAAAATGTTAATATTTTGCCAGTGATGTCTTACTTTGTCAAACACTTCCTTTTTTTGCATACATCTTTATCCCTAGATTGCTGCACATGCAAAATATACATTTGTGTTCTGTTGAGTTATTGTGCATTTAACTTATGGTTTTGCAGGGCCGCTGGTGTGCAGGCAACTTGCCATACTTGTGCCTCAGGTATACAAGTTGTTTGAAGGAAAGTAATGAAGTTCTGTTCTGGTTTGTAGTGCAGTCCTGAAGAAGTAAAATTTCATTACAAGCCTTTAGTCTTGTAGGGTTCCAAAACAAACTTTAAGCCTATGGTTAATGTTGGAGTCCAGTAGCCCGCATCACTTATGATAAATTGAGCCAAGTAATTTAAATTAGGTTTTTGCATGAAAAATATATAATCTCTTCACATAGTTTGGTATTACAGTTTCAGAGACTTTAATGGGATGTAATCAAAAACAGATGTCTTTCTGAGGAATAGAATATTGATGTTCATATTTGTAAAGGAATTAATTCACTGACTGATAGAAGCAGAAGAGAAAGAAAGTGAACTTCTTAAATACTAGCCACATTCTAGCAAGATTGTAATTGTCCTTAGGATCATAATGAATGCATGTTCATTATTTTTTTGTAATAAAAAGTCACCAAATGCCTATGTGCTTTGCCCTCTGAAGTAATTTTCAGAAATTTGCAATAAAAAGTAATCACGCTATTTGCAAAAGTATTTGGTTAAAAGGCGCTGGGCTTTGAAAGGTATTGATCTGCTTGTTGCAGTTATAAGTTTGATTAATGTTAAGAATTTATGCAGTGTATTTAATCATTACTCATGATTAGTGCAGTAATAATGCACTACACAGATCTGCACATTTACTATTAACAATTAGTGGCTTATATTTCTTTCTTATCAGAGATGTAGTCATAAGTTAGAACTCATAAAATTTTTAAAGGAATATTTATCAGGGTAGGCATTGGTTTATAAATCTTTATAAGTACAGTATTTGGGGAGTTAATAATGATTTCAAGGAGTTTATTTCATGATAATAAAAGGCTGTTTAGATTTTTCTTGTGTTGCAACTTCTCTCAGGAGTTCCTACGGGAGGTGCATGTTTTCACAACTGTTGTGAGGCCAAGGGAAAACTACCAGGCAAGATACTGCAGAGAGATGACATTTTATGTATGAACAAACTGGAATGTAGTCAGATTAAATGACTTTGCAATGCTAGCTACCCAAATGTTGCAGTAATGCTGTTTGAAGAAATAGCAAGCAGGAAATGGAAAAGGGAAAAAGAAGAGGGAGAAAGTGGTAAATAATTATGAAGCCATAGTGAAATGGCCTGTTAGTTGGTTCTGAGCTAAGGTTCAGTATTGGTATGAGGGTAAATGGGATCTTGGGTGTGTAGGGATACAAAGTCATGGCCATGTTCAAGGGGTGCATTTCAAGTGCTGATTTCCATGATAACTAAAGACTTATGAAAATTTACTAAAAATGAAGTGTGAAAACCTGAGAAAATAAAGCCTTGAGAAACTTGTGCTGAACTCATAATGGCCCTGCTTTGAGTAGGAGGTTGGAGTAGAAACCTTCTGAGGTCCTTTCCCACCTGTATTTGTCTGTGCTGTGGGAAAAAGGTTCTCTTCATCCATATAGGTGTTGTAGGAAGAATTCCAATAGTAAACAGGATAGTTTATTTTCTTACCCAGTCTGAATAAACAATCACTGGACTAATTTGTCCAGTGTTGTTAGTACCCCTTGTAAATTTGCATTAAAAGCATACAGATATAAAGGTATAAAACTAGGTTTGAAGACTGAAAAAAACCTGGTAAAACTTATCAAAACCAAGTGAACTTTCCAGGGCAGGTGTAATAATTTTTACAGAGGTCTATATTTGTTTTATTGAAAAAGTGAGAAAATTTTTATAGTGTATCCAAAAAAAAGTTAGAGGCAACTTGAGCATAGCCCTGCTTATCTCTAAGATCTCTAAGGTGTAAGATCTTTAAGACTAGCATTTTGATCTACTTGGCAAATGAATGTTGAGATCCAATGAATGAAAGCTGTATTTACAAAAAAAATTAAAGATATGTCTGTAAGAACAGAGGAAGCAACTCTTGTGCTCTTGGAAAGGGAGCACTCACTTTTTTTCTGAGGAAGCCTTTCTTCAGTAGCTTGGAGAATGACAGGGGAAAGAAATTTCTCCTTTTGATAGAGTTGGTATCTCTGCTTTGGCATCCAGCACCATAGTCTCTGAGAGCATTAGGAAAAAAATAGTAGTAACAGCTTTCATCTTTCTACCTGGCTGGCTAAAATGATTGGCTTTATGCAGTTTAGTTCGGTTAAATTAGCAAAAATGTAACTGCTAGGTTTCTTAATTCTCAGTATAGTTATATCAGATTCCCTTTTATCGGACTGTTCATATATTAGTACAAGTGCTGGATAGAGATGTTTTGAATTACAATAAGGTAGATTCATTGGGCAAGTTGATGATCCATGATCTGTTGCAAGCTCGCAAACATGTCAGACTTTTAGACCAGGCAGCATCTGCTTGAACTGTCTGGGGACACAAAAAGAACAAAAAACATCTTCTATTACAACAAAACCAGAGATCTGACTTGATGAAAGTGTAATTTTCTTCTTTGTTTAGCCATTCTATGTGTTATTTAAAATTGAGTGCTCACGTCATGTTAACAAGTGTGTAATCACCTTAGTTACTCATAATTAATTACTGAGAGGAAATTCAGGAAGGAAGGAAGGATTGTGTTCCATATTATACCCTCTATTTTTATTGTAGATATATTTTTACTTCTCAATCCTGGTTTTGCCTTTGGGGATTTTCATTTGTTTCATCATCCTTTTTGTCTCTCATTTTTACTTTTTGCTCTTCTCACTTTGTTAGTATTTTGATATTTTTCTCAATTTTGGCATTGGCTTGTCTTTCCTTTTGCCAAGATGTTGCTTCCCATCTTCAAAATGTTGCCTTGTTCTATGTCTAATGTCATTTACCATTGCCTCATTTAATTCTTCATTTAGTCCGGATTTTTTATCTTATCTGAGAGATACTTCTTTTCAGAGCTTACCATAGAATATTCAGCATGAGGTGAGGGTTAAATCTTGCATTTAAAAAAATCATCCCTCTTGATTTTCTTGTGTTCCATGATGTTTTAATATATCAACTTTGTAGGGTTTTTTTGGTCTCTTATTGTGTCACTAATTGCTTTGCTACATGTTACGTGCGTCGTTAGCAGTTCTTAAATATGTTTGAACTACCTTCATACTTCCCTAGATTCCTGTGCTTATGTGGGTCAATATTTTTCCCAAGATATTTTCCACAGCCCATCCAGCTGTTTCAAGGAACACTTGAGTTTTAAATTAGTGTCTTTACAGTTTTATTGGGATACGGTCTTACTGTGTTTTTGTCGTTTAGTTCTGCATAGGAGAGAGTTTATTTGAATTGCTGTCGTGGGTCTTTTTTTGGTAATGAATAAATTTTTCATGTTTATCATACTGTGTTTAGTCTTCACTACACTTACAATCTACAGAGATTCATAAACAATACAGTTGGTTTTGGGGTTTTTTTAAGACAAAAAATTAAGTATTTAAAAATAAAGTTTATTGGATGGAATAGGAGAGGGAACAAATATATTTTGTTCCACATCCAGTCCTCTTGCTCAGAAGGCGTATTAAATGATAATTCCTTTTTTAAAAAATTGTAGTCTTACACATCTTGTACATTCCTTTATGTTTCAGCATTTATTCAGTCTATTACTTCAGAATATTTATAATGATCCTCCTAATGGTCCATTGGAAAGATGCCACCATTAACTAATGCATTCTCTCTGCAAGTGTTTATTTCTAAACTATACTGGTAGAGCTGTCAGAATAATACCAGTTCATACAATGCTAAACTGAAAACCGTAAGTAAAGTTTGAGTCATAAAACATAAAGAAGGTGAAATCCTTATTTCCTTTGAGAATGCCAGGTTTAAGTACTTGCTTTTGCTGAGTGTAATGGTTGAATTGCATGTTTAGTACCAGCCACATCAATAATGGGGTAATAAACTTCTTTTATGGGGTTACTGTTACATTTATTTGTACTTTGGTAGAGCCTCAACTAAGAAAATGCTCACCTCTGTGAAAATAAGAGCTAAATTAGACAAAGAAATTTAGGTAAAGAAGCAAAAGTACAAAAAGCACTTGAGCAGTTTTGTGAAGCAAGTTCCCTTTTCATAGGAGCAAATGTAGTGAAAACATTTTATTGACAGAAAGAAGGCCCCAAAAAGCATGTCTCAGTGAGTTGAAAAATCGTAGGTAACCTGTGTTACCTTGTGTCCAGGGCAATATGGAGCCCAATAGCAGAGTCACCATGGCATGACAGAGCCTTTGCTTTGCTCTGCTCCTGGGCGGAGGGAGGTCTCAGCAGAAGCACAGAGCTGTGGTACACTGTTCCATGTCAGACTCCAAATGCTCTAGTTCTTCCCTTGGCAATCTTCCTGTGATTTAAAGAAACAGTTTGTAGCATCCCTCTGTGTCTTTTTTGAGCCAACTTTTGGCTTTCCAAGAGTGGATCTGCTTCAATGAGCAGTGCCTTCAGGCAGGTGACCTACTCAGGCCTCTTAAACTGTGGCTGTTGTACAGTGTGAATTTGAAACAGGTTCAGGAATTGCCCTTAGAAATTTATCTGTGGGATTTTCACTTTCAGATATAAAATGATATTTTACTTCCCCATAAATTTATACAAATACACTGTGTAATTGCAGTATTTTAATATTCCAGTTACAGAAGTATAGTGTCTAGACACCACCATATGTATTTCAGTCAGCCACAGAAGTATTGCTGTCCCATTTTCATTTCTTTGGCAACTGACATTCTACTGCTTTGCAAATTCACACAGCAATGATTCTAATAGAAAAGCAAAAATACTACTTCGCACTAAAGATGAGAACTGGTTATAAATAAAAAGTGTTACTATTACTTCCCCTGTTTCAACTGCTGTTAGTTTGTTTGTGCCTCTTTAACTCTCTGAAACTTCTGTGAATAAATGAGATAACAAGGCCTAATTATAAGTCAATTATGCTAAATTTTTGGTTGGAGGCTTGACCACTGGAATGCAAAGCTGTATGTTTTCACCTCCATCCAAAAATATTTCTGAAATAAAACACTTGTTTCTGTCTCAGTGAAGCCAGAAACTGAAACTGGAAAGTGAAAAATAAATGACAGAAATAAATGATGCCTTGTCAGGTTTTGAAAAAGGCTAATGAAACCTTGCAGCTGCCAAATCTGACTGAAACCAGTGGCCTGTGAATTGCAGTGTTCAAGGGAAAAAGTCAAAGATAATCCAGATGTTCCCAAGCAGAACACTTTGCAATGCTTTTTCATCCATTTTCTTTCTGTTTGTATGGACTAAAAAAATTACATAATTGAGATTTGATTTAATACATTTTCTGAAGGTTGTTATTTGACCTTCTAGATAATTTAATGTGCTTAACACATTATTTCTGTCTGTACTCGTTACTTCAAAGGTGGCTTTTATCAGATACATACAATTTTGAATCACAGATTTTTCATGTGATGGAGGTTTCTTAGAAAGTTTCTTTTGACAGCCTCTTTATAGTCTTCCTGAAGCACTCTTCTTTTGGCAATGCATAAAGTGAATCTTGACAATCAAAAGGAAATTTGTGCATAATTCTGGAACTGACTACCTTTTACCATTTATTTTTGTTCATTATTTTTCTGCCTGATGAACTATTATAAGCAGGAGACTTGTGAATAAATCTTGATTTAAGTGTGCTTTAAAGACCTAGTTGATATTTTGTTCATTGGTGGGTTTGCATTTGTTTTTCAGCTGAGCCCATATTTCATTGTTAATCTGCTAAGTCACCTACTTAGTGGAGGCAAAATTAATAGTCATGTAAAAACATAAGCAAAAAGAAGCAAATATATATTTATGTGTTGCAGAATACAGAACCATCATTCTCATCTGAGAAAGAGGGAAAAGAGGTGTTAAATTTCTTTTTTTTTATTAGATCAGGGCCTGTCTTACAAAAAAAACCCCAAACCCTAAAAAGTGGATTACTACCCTTGGTCTTTTCAGGTAATTAGAATCCTGCAGTCTCTTTAACTTTCAATTCAATACACATTTATCGTATGCTGTTGGATTGAGTCCAGACTTCTGTAACTGTGTTTAGCCTATGGAAAATTCCAGTGAAGAGGGAATATGAGATAAGTCTGTTTCTGTAATTAAAGGATAGTAAAATACTTAAGCAAGAAAAACATTTTTGTTTCAGCAATGAGGCAGCAATGTCTTGTGTTCTGCTTGCTTTTAACCGATTCTTTTCCCCTAGTAGGTTTTGATGTTGGTTTAAAGCAGCATAACCTTGTTAGAATTAAGGTGCTTAGACATTATTTGAATAGATGTATGCCTTTGATAATGCTAGAAGAGAAGTTGTTGCAATTGTATATTAGCAGTTTTGTATTAGATATTTGCAGAAGCAAAAGAGTCCTCAGAGAAAAGGGAGGGGGAGAGTGGGAAAGGAGACAACACTGTTCAGCAGTGATTCAGTTGCTAGTGAGAAGGTGTCTGGAGAGCAAATTTGGCGGGAGCATGCTCCTTCTACCCCCTTTCCTCAAACCTTTTCCCAGGATGTACTGTACCTTTCATTTTCACAGAATAAAGTTCATTTTATCAGTGTTCCCTAGGGGCTCAGGCAGGGGACATTACTGGAAAACTTTCTAGTCTAATTAGGACCTCTTATTGCTGTTTGTCATTGGTTGTTCAAGCGGGCAGCAACAAAATAACAAATAGAAATCTGAGAGCAATCAAAAGAGACTTCAGGACCTTGGGACAATTGGTTGAAGGATCAGGAGCACAGGTAGTGATTTCCTCAATCCTTCCAGTAGCAAGGAATGATAATGGTAAGAATAGGCAGATCTATGCGGTCAATGTGTGGCTCTGAGGCTGGTGTAATTGGAAAAAATGTGAGTTTCTTGACAATGGGATGATCTGTTCAACACCTGCTCTGCTGTCACCTGAGGGGATGTGCCTTTCGCAAAGGGGAAGAAAAGCTTTAGCCCATGAGCTAGCAAGGGCTCTCTGATTGAACTTCAGCTTGGAGAGGGAAAAGGAAAATACCAGGCTTGCTTGTGATGATTAATGGGATGGTGTGCCAAAACTTGAGAACATGAATACTAATAGGATCCCTCAATCTGTTTCATGAGATGTTGGCTACAAAGTTCAGCACCTGAAACGTTTCTACACTAGTGCATACAGCAGAAGGAACAAACAAGAAGAGCTCGACGCTTTGGCCCAGTCCTAGAGATTTGACATCACTGGCATAACTGAAACCTGGTGGGATGAGTCCTCTGACTGGAGTGTCCTGTTGGATGGTTACAAGTTCTTAAAAAGGAATAGGCAAGCCAGAAGAGATGGGGATTGGGGTGTCATTGTATGTAATGGAAGGGCTAAAATATATGGAACTCACAGTTGACAATGGCACAGTTGAGAGTCTCTCTATAAGAATCAAGGGACAAACAAATAATGTGGATGCCATGACAGGAGTCTCTTATAAACCTCCTAGCCAGGATGCCAATGAATTACTCTTTGCGGAAGGGACACTTCCAAGTCAACTGCCCTTGTCCTTATGGGGGACTTCAGCTTTCCAGAAATCAGATGGGAGCATCACACAGCTGGTACAAACCAAGTCAGAAGATTCCTAAGAAACCTAAATGACAACTTTATGGAAGAAATCCTAAGGGAGCCAACTCAGTAAGATACTCTCCTTGATCTGCTTGTCAGCAGAGAGAATCTCATGAGCAAAGTGGAGATTGGCAGCCATCTTGGTCACAGTGATTATGAAGTGAACAGGTTTAAAATCTCTGTCGATGGGGAAATGTGCCAGCAAATCCTCAACTCTGGACATGAGGAGAACAAATTTCAGGCTGCTCAGGGAATTAGTAAGTAAAATCCCATGGAAAGTTTTTGCAGGTGCTGGAATCCAACAGTGCTGGTCACTTTTTAAGCATCACCTCCTGAGGCCACAAGAGCAGGCAATTCCCAAATGTTGCAAGTCAGGCAGACAAGGCAGAAGGCCAGCTTGGCTGACCAGGGATCTTGGAAGTAAGATTTAAAAGAGAAGTGTATGCCCAGTGGAAGCAAGATCAGGTGGCATAGGAAGAATACAGAGATGCTGCTTGCCACTGTAAGGAGAAAATTTGTGTGGCCATAGCTCAGCTGGAGTTGAAGCTGGCCAGAACTGTGGGGGAAAATAAGATTTTTTTCAAATATATGAATGGCAAAAGGCAGTGTATAAATTACATCAGCCCATTACAGGATGAGGATGGTCACCTCACAAACAGGGACATGGATAAGACCGAGCTGTTTAATGCATTCTTTGCTTCTGTCTTTAACATGGATGACGGACCAAGGCGGTCTCAGTATCCTGAGCTGGAGGACCATGACTCTGAGAATGATCAACTGACTCCCAGTCGACCCTGAAATTACGTGGGATCTGCTGGTCCAGCTGGATCCCTACAAATCTATGGGGCCTGATGGGATTCATCCGAGAATCCTCAAGGAGCTAGCTGATGTCATTGCAAAACCTCTCTCAATGATTTTTGAACAGTCTTGAGAATCCAGAGAGGTCCAGTCTGACTGTCCTGATTTTCAAGAAGGGCAAGAAGGAGGACCCTGGAAACTACAGGCCTGTCAGTCTCACCTCAGTGCCTAGCAAAATAATGGAAAAGATTATTCTGGGAGGTATTGAAAAATACCTGGAGGACAACTCAGTCATCAATCACAACCAGCACAGCATCATGAGGAGAAAGTCCTGCTTGTCAGACCTGATTTCCTACTATGACAGGGTAACCCACCTAGCTGATCTAGGAAAGCCAGTAGATATAATCATTTTGGTCTTCAGTAAAGATTTTGATACTGCCTCTCCCAATATCCTTCTGGACAATACGTCCAGCACACAGCTGGATTACCTGGTTATGTGATGGGTGTGCAACTGGATCACTGGTTGGGCACAAAGAGTTACAGTGAATGTGGTGACATCAGGCTGGCATCTGCTCACTAGTGGGCTTCCACAGGTCTTCATCCTTGGCCCAGTTCTCTTCAGCATCTTCATTAGTGACCTGGGTACATGACTCAAAGGAATACTAATTTAGTTTGCCAACAACACCAAATTCAGAGAAACTGATGACTGTTGAGGGCAGAGAAGCTCTGCAGAGAGACCCTGACAAATTAGAGAGATGGGCAATCACCAACTGTATGAAGTTTATAAAGGGCAAGTTCCAGATTCTGCCTGGTAGGGGGCAACCCTGATTGTGTGCATAGACTGGGGAATGAGAGGCTGGAGAGCAGCACTGAGGAAAGGGACCCGGAGATCCTGGTTAAGTTGAATATAAGTCAGCAGTGCCCTGGCAGCCAGGAGGGCCAACTGTGTCCTGGGGTGCATCAGGCACAGCATCACCAGCTGAGCAAGGGAGGGGATTGTCCTGCTCTGCTCTGCACTGCAGCAGCCTCACCTTGAATAATGTGTGCACTTTTCCGCACAGTATAAAAAAGACATTAAAGTATTTGAGAGTGTCCAGAGGAGGGCCATGAGGATAGTGAAAGGTCTGGAGGAGAAGATATATGAGGAGTGGCTGAGGTGTCACTTGGCCCGTTCCGCCAGGAGGAGACTGAGGGGAGACCTCACTGCAGCCTTCAACATTGGAACGAGGGGTTGTGGAAGGGCAAGTACCAATCTCTTTACTCTCATCTCCAGTGACAAGACCAGAGGAAATGATACGAAGCTGAGTCAGGGGAGGTTTAGGTTGGATATCAGGAAACAGTTCTTCACCCCTGAAGGGTGGTTGGGCACTGGAACAGGCTCCCCAAGGAAGTGGTCATAGCACGAAGCTTGACAGAGTTCAGGAAGCATCTGAACAATATTTTCAGGCATGTGGTGTGATTCTTGGGGATGTCTTGCATAGGGCCAGGAGCTGGACTCAGTAATCCTGATGGGTCCCTTCCAACTGAGTATATTCTATGATTATATATAATTAGAGTGCTATGATTTTGAGTTAGTGTGTTCTCTTGCCCAAGAAAGTTTTATGTAATTGTGCTGAGTCCTAAGAAACTTAAGGTGCAGCCAGTAGCTACTGCCTTTTCCAGTTGTCTCATGTGCTGTGATTTGGTATGTAGTCTTAAGATGCAGTTTATGCCTTGCTGTCTGGATAGACACAGGAATGCCGTGCTTACAGATCTGGTTAAGATGACTTAAGGGAGATGGGTGCCTGATACTGAGAAGACTTGCACAATTCTTGACATTTTGAGGATGTTCAATTGCCTTTGGAGTCCCCTAGATCAACTCAATCGGCAGAAAATAACTTCAGGCCTGGAGCCATTTTGCCCCAATCCCATGCTTCTGATACTGCTTCCAGTTTTCTTGTAAATCCTGAATTCTTCCTGATCTCCTGGTCTCTTGAGCCAATTGCTGCTGTGGTTCCCTACAATTGAGGTTCCATATAACAGCATTCAGATTGGTGATATCTTTCCACTGACTTAAAAAGCAACTTCAAAGGCCTGATTCTGTATACACAGAGGATTTTGTACTCATTCTTCACTTCTGCAAGTTTCTGCAGTTTCTATCTTAACTTTACAGAGCTGATTACAGTACACTGCTTCCTGCTGAGTAGACTTTTGTGAAATATTATACTGGAAGTCAGTTGAACTTCAGTAGGAGACAAATAAATAGGAGAGTGTTTAGGGCCTGAATTTTTCTTTCACATCAGTGAACACCTCTTATTGGTTTGAATGGGCCACAAACCAAGTGTATCAGGAAATCTGAGCCCTTTTGAGAATTACCTGGCTATTTCTGGAGGATGACCAATGGTGGAGAGTTCTGCTCTGGAGTGGCAGAAATTGAAATTTGTATGAGAATTTATGAGGTATTAATTATTGTCAGTTATTAATGTATTTTAATACATTTTTTTCAGTAACCTTTTGTAAGGAAATATTATTATGCATGATTGAATTTGTCCTTTTTCTTTGGCTGTTTCACTTAGTGTTTTGAAATATGCATTAAAAGTGTATTTTCATGTAAAAACTAGCTGTGTATAAACCTAAGAAACTGTCAACAGAACTACAGTGTCTTCAGTCTGTTAAAAGAATAGTTCACAACGTGCTTGCGTGGGGTGATGAACATCAGAGCCTGTTCATAGTGACAGGTGTTGGTTGTCCATCTGCTAATTTCTCATTAGAAACAATGTGGTAGGTTGATCAGTTGCAGTTTGGTTATTGGAGGCACTGTCTTGATTTCTGTTGATAAAATTTATGACTATTTTTACTAAAATAGTTTAAAAAATAGTAGATATGTTTTCAGTTTTTAAAATTTTGACATAAATGAAACAATTTGTTTTCTCATTACCAACAAATATCTATTATCCATGATCTGTAATTAGGTTCACAGCTTAATATAAAGGATGAGTGGTGCTCACTGGACTGCATCATTGGCCTTACTGTGGTAAAATGACCAATTTTGTCTCACCAGCTGTGACTTTGGAGGCAGTTTGAATGATGGGAACACATAAAGCTCTACAGATTAAAATATTTCCAGCATACAGCTGTGGGTGTATCAGTCAGCATTCAGCATCAGGTCTTGCTTGATAAGTTTGCTAATGTCTTCGTGTCCTTAGAAGGAACACTGCTCCCATGTATGGGTGTCCAGTACAGTCTGAGCCCTGCATTCCTTACTGAAGCAAAACTCCCAGTGAAAAACAGCGTTAGTATGACCATGGGAAGCACTGAACACAAGGATAGAAAAACCACTCACGAGGGCAGTACATCTGCCTGAGGAAATAGAGCATGTAGTTCTGTGACTAATTAAGAATTATAGAAAGAACTAAAGGAAAAAAAGACAAAGTTGGGAAGTAAATGGTTGATTGCTCATCTTGCATCAAAAGAGGATATTTTCAAAAGACAAACCCAATTATAGTTGTTTTTTCCAATAATATTCCTATCTACTTCTCACAATTTTCATCACATGTAACAGAAAATAAGACTACATTGTACTTCAGCTTCCTATATATGTGGCAAAGATGATTGAAAGATTACATGCAGAGTGTTCTAATTTTATATTAAAAATGTAGAATAAGTTATGTCAGCAAGTTAATGAGAGGTAGCCTTTTAGTTTTTCTCTGAATGTGTTTTGAGTGCTGTAGAAACAGCCAGGTGTTGGTGAAATGCAATGGTGTTGGCTGGTGCAAGTACACAAAAGCCGCAGAACTCCATATACTGGAATTAATGTAGTTTGGAATCCAAAATGGCCCTAGTTTGATCCTTGAGCTGAAGTGGTCAGGCAAGTGTTTTTTCTCTGTGGTTTAGCATCTGATGATGCATATGAGTTGTTTTACCTTTTCTCTTTAATGAGATATGTATCAGGATATGAATTACAGTATCTTAATGGATTATTAATTTCAAACTGCGAAAGACCAGGTGTGCTTATTAAATAAGTTTAGAGTTACCTTTGCATGTCTGCCCTTACCTGTTACCCTGGAACTTAGAGTCTTTACTGCAGAAATTCACCTCTCAAGGTGCCATGGAAGCAGTGGTGTTTTCTGCTGTCACCATGAAACAGTTTCTGGTGTCTTAGCCAAAGTAAAGGTAGGAAGCTGATGCTCTTAGGACCCTTTCTGTAAATAACTTATGCACATGACGCCAGAAAAAGATGAACTGATTTTTTAACTTTGTAATTAATGTTTTTCATCAAGGGGAACCAATATGATTTACAGATGCTAATGAATTAAGGTTCTGGTTTTGTTTATCAGCTAATTTTACAGATAGGGTACCTGAAACATCAGTTTATAGTGGTCTAAATACAGAGTTGGATGGTTTTGCTACAAAAGCACTAAGAATAACATAGTATCTTCTGTCACCAAGTACAAAAGTATCAAGCTGGAGACAACAGCTGTAGAGTTACTACTTCCTTGGTTGGGTTTGGGAGAGTCAGACAAAGAGAGGAGCTATCCGTGAGAGCTTAGTAGCAGTAATTTGTTAGACAAAACATGTTCTGTGTGGTTAAAAAGATGGCTTTCACCATTAATAATTAACCTGCAAATGATGAACTGTATTTCCTGACAGAAAATGGCATCCACTCTGCTGATCTGTTCTTCCATGACAAAATCCTACCTGTTTCCATCATAACATCTGCAACTAATGTAGGGTATCTCTGTGTCTTTTTTCAAAAAGTTCCATGTGAGATTGTTAACAATGCCTCCAAACATGTGCTTTTTGTCAGCACCACTGTTACCACCTGGAAAGCCTTTTGGAACATTGTGAACAGAAAAGAAAAAACTCATATTTCATTAATATTATTGCGCTTTTGAAAAAGCATATTACTTTGCAATGAAATTCAAAGCATCACAGTAAATATTCAGTAGGCAGTACTAGTGGAATTCTAAAAGGAAATACACTGTACTTCACAGTACAATAAAAGCTGATCTTTCATCAGAATCCAAAATGTCAGAGTACCATTCCTCCAATATAAAGACTGAAACATGCACTAACCCCAGCTGGCAGTTTCTTAAAGCTATTTGCAGAGGTCACATATGTAGGATGTCTGGACTGATAACCATTTTTATTATAGATGCTTATAGACAAAGATGCTTTTAAAGTTTACCTTCCTTTGATATAGGAATTTTTTTTTTTTGCAGAAGTGTACCTAGATATAGTTTTCTTTTTTTAATGCTTGTAAAGAAATCAGATTCCACAATGTGCGTGAACCTATGAGCCTCATAAAGGGGAGGAAACCCTGAAATGTTCTTGTCATTGAAAATAACCAGTCATGTATTTTTCTTCCTAATGATAACTTTGCAAAGTGATGCTCGTCTCAAACATTCTGGGTTTCTTCACTTCATGAAGAAAATTGTATTCCCTTACTCTTCTGAAGCAAAAGAGAAAGGTAATAAGATAGTCATCCCAACAAACTTGTCATCCTGGAGTGTAATTTGATGGCTGCATTTGTTTTGAAAAATGCAGATGAACAAAAGTGGTCCATCTATGACAAAGCCACATGGCAAATTTTTTTTCAAGCCACTTTGTTTGTATTTTTTAGAGTAATTGTTAAATGGAACTCATTTTTCAATGAATATGCACGGAAAACTCATGACTATTGAGCAAATGAGCACTAATTTATGTTGCTTACACTGTCTTCCTTTCTGTTTTGTGAGATGTTACCAAGCAGGGCTATTCTGTGGAATATGGCCACAGTATAAATTACGTGATTTGTGATACAATTCAGGGTATTATTGTGTGGTTTTGTTGTAGAATAAGTCTTACTGTGATTGTTTTTCCCTGCCAGTTCAGTAATATGTGACCCTCAAATGCAGCAAAAGATAAATCATTAAGGTTTCATAAAACACAAGTTTAATCCTAAAAAGTTAAATTAGGCTTCAGTACTTAGCAAATTTTAAACTGCAGGGGAAATCTCTGGTGGATAACATAGTATAATATAATGTATGATTTTATGAAGAATTCCTGGTGTAAGTTGGCCCACTTAAATTTTAGCCTCATAAAATTTAGTTCACTTAAAATGACCTATAGGTTTTACTTTATATGTTTATGTAATTAAACTGTAACAGTAACAATCAGGAAGGAAAGAAGTTGTATGTCAAATATCATGGAACTTATCAGGGTTGAAAAAATTATTTTTATGAAGGTTGTCTTACTGTGTAGTGTAAAAATACTGTCTGCTAAACATCAGTTTAAAGATAACATCCCTTTTTAACAGTCTTAGAGTTTCTAGTGTCATCCAGACTGAATATAGATTGAAACCCAGACCAGAAATTCTACAGGTTATTCTTATCCATACTTTAAAAGTTTTGATCAGAATAAGTGATCTAGGGCAAAGGGTTAAGGTGGTTTCATGGCTAGGTTAATATTGCATTTTCAGTCAAGCTGAATTGAAAGGGAAACGTTGGGAAATGCACTGTGAGCTATATCAACTACCAGGTTCAAAGGTATTGGCATAAAAGGAGAAGGACATGAAAAGAGAACTGTCAGTGAATAAGCAACAGCAAGAAAAACCAACAGGCACCTGAAGGCAACACAAAGACAATTTGACTATTACTTTCTCAATTATCATTTTCTCCCTGGTGGTACCAGTAATATCTTTGATGACTATCTGCGAGATAACATTAACATTTTAAACCTCAAATCTTTGTTTTTCAGAAACCCTCCACCTACTTTGCTGCATCCTGAAAAATGGTGCAGAGGATTCAACCATTTCATTTCACAGTGAGTTTTATTTTCTTTTAAAGTCAGCTTGTTCAGCAAGACCTATATGGGCCAATCTGAAAACAGAATTTTCTTATGGAGTTGTTGCTTCTGTAGGTTTTTGATTACAGTTTTCTTTCCATAGACTCTAGACCTTGCCTCACTTTTTGAAAGATTTACAGCACAGTTTGATCTTCATTTGAGTGTCTTTTGATTTTGATGGACCTGGAACAGATTTATAAAATGTACCTGATTTCCTTTATGGTTTTCCAGTGAAATTTTGTGTTGAGGAGAAAAATGGTTAGTGAAAATGACTGCTGGTCAATTTAAAATAAGAATTTGAAAGATAAGAAAGGAAATCATTGCCTTTTTCCACTTTACTAAGGTTCAGTAGGTTGTATACCCAGTATATGTAATTGAGCACCAGTAGCACCAAAAGCATAATGTATGCAGCTGTCACCAAACTAAAATATACTTTTGCTTTACTTTTTTCTTTTTACAGCGAAACTGGGAAATCACAGTTTAGTAGTTGCTAGCATTATATTCAAAAACTGTACTGCAACTTTTATGAGTGATTTTTAGTATTCTTCGTTATTTCATTGGAACCTATTACAGCCCAAACTGTAATGTGGAGAATACATTATTAAGTCCTTGGAAGGTTTACACTGATCAAATAACCAAATATTTGAACACCACTCATCAGAACTGACTTTTCAAGATAGGTTTGTAAATATGCACATCTGCATTTTGAATCTATTCTGTTCCTTGCTGTATCCAATTACTTGTAGAGTACAATATCCCTACCTGAAACTTTTTTCAGCTAGTTGTGTAGTAGTGTCTTTCCATTTTAGAAGTTAAAAATACAGACACTAATGCAAATTTTATTAGTAATTCATGAAGAATACTGTTATTAACTATACTGATCTTTAACCAGATAGGAAGGTGAGGTACGGTGTAATGTTCGACCTACAGAGGAAGGCCATTACTATTAATGCTGCAATGTAACTCAGAATCTCTTCAGTGTAGGTAATAGAAGGTCATTCATCTAGAGCAGATTGATCCGAGTCCTGGTTCTCCATAATGCATGTCCTTGTTTACACAGCAGTGTACATTGGGATCTATGGTAGATTCAGTGTTTAAGTACAAGGGTCACCAAGTGGTGAATTAATTTCATTCTATTGTAAAAAAACATTTGTTTTATTGTATTCAAAGGCTGTAGTCTGTATTCTGGGGGACTTTAGCAATGGTGGATTATATTCCACTTGTGCTTTAGAAAGTTACTGCACCTGGTAAATTCTTGTCTCAGAGACATTGTGCATTAACCTTCAGCATTGTTATGTAAGTTTTTCTTTCTTGGTGTCTTCCCTTTTAGAAGTCTCCACTGAGCTTGACAACAATACAAAAATTCAGTTAAATATTTCTTAGCATTTGTTCAGTCCTTTAGTTCAACGCTGTTCATAAAACAAGTCAGATGTTAATACTTTATGGCTAAACTTGTTTCTAATATTATTCTTTGAGTATGTGATATCTTCAAATTGTATGTTTTTAATCACAGGGATTATTATTTACCTTTGCTTAATTAATTCCTCACCATTAACTTTTGCCGTTCTCAGATCTCACTTTTCATTTTTACAGCGATGTGCACAATGAAGTGAGGAAGTAAGGTCATACACAGTTCTCTTAACATGGAGAAAGGCAACAATTGTAATAAGTACCCTATATTATAGCTGCTTGTAAGGGAATACTGAAATTGAATTCTCTGACATTGTTGTATTCTTGGGCATGTGTTAGTAAAATTATTACAAATACAGAGGTTATAAGATGTTTTTATGGAGGCTTAGATTTACGTTAGTGGATTTTCTCAAAAAAATTAGATAATGAAACATTGGATCATACTACTGCAAACCTTTTAGCCATTACTGATAATTGGCTCATTTATATGCATTAGTTATGCATTTGTTGATGCCCGCCTTGTGACAGCCTAGTTATGATAAATTAAAAGCAGTGATTGTAAAAATTCCATACTGCCTTTCGTCCGTATGTTGGGACCTTGCCTGATGTTTTTGTCACCCTTGTGATGAGTGGTTAGCTTTTGAATAATTTCATTATCTACCTCCTTCTTGATGGTAACATCATTTGCATGACAAGCTTATCTATTCAAGTTGCAGGCCAGACCTTTGTACTGACCAAAACCAAGCCTGTAGCTTTGGCTAAGCTTTTGATTTCAGTTTGGTTTATAAGATAATTTTGTTTATGCCAAGATTGCCAAACCTGGTCACTGTAACTTTTTTCACCCCACATTCCCATCCTTTGAAATGCCATTGTCTCAAGAGGCTTTTTTTTTAATAAGTGGTCTCTAACATATTACAGTAATTTACAACATGCCTGAGCTGGAATTTTCATTGTTGGTAACTCTTTAAGCTTTTAAAATAGTAATCTTATATTTTTCAGAAAGTCTGTATTTTTAAGTATGATACTACTTCCCTAAGAGATGATGTTTTTGCAGCAGCACTTTAGTCACATGTAATATTTACAAAATTTGAATGGAGAGTGTCAAGATAGATTTTAGCTTGGTGAATCTGTTTCTATTCCCAGCACTGCTGACCTTGACTTGAGATAAAGACTCTATGTTGTTCTCATAAGGATTTTTATAAAGAAGATATTGAATCTGAGTTAGATATTTTGTTCTAAAAAAATACAGAAAAGACACAATTTCAGTTCTCATCTCTGGCAGGAGGCTGATTTTGTATTTAGTGTCTACTAAAATACAGGCAGCATATACACACTTCTAAAAGGTCCATAAAGTTCTATCTATGTGTATTTATATGTATTACTGTGATTGTGCATTAAAAACTTGGCTCTCCAGTCATAATGTGAGAAATAATTAATTTTCTGTTTATTTTATCTATATATCAATGGGGTTTTTACTGTAAGACCATGTAAACTACCCCAGCAGTGACAAATAATTTTCTTGGCACTTTCAAGTTTGACTGATCTCTAGAGATAAATAGAAGAGTTAATATGTTCTTGTAGCAGAAGAATGCACTAACTTTTATTTACATTACATCACAAAATGGTAATTTTAATTAAAATTAGTAGTGGTATCTCCAGAGACAGACATTCTCCTTTTAAATTTATTTAACCAATGATTAGCTATTATGGTTCTTTGAATTAATTAGTCATTCTTGAGCTGGAGGGAATTAAAGAACTAAGAAATTCAGGAAGTAATAAACTCAAAATGTGAATTTAAGGATTTATGGTCACATTTATCATCAGAATGTAACTTTTAGCAATGACTTCGCAAATATGGTACAAATATAATTTTTTTTGTCCCGATAAACTCACTTCTTGTATTCAATCTAAACACAGCTTTGCAAGCTGAATTTCATATTGATGAGTCTACATTCAGAGTTATTCAGTTAATAGATCATCTAGATTATATAGGTTTTAGGGGGTCCATTTTGATTTAATTTCTCTGAATGCAGATAAATTCTTTTCACAATCTAAGAAATTATTTAGTGACATTCTGTTCGTATTACATAAAGAACATTTTACTGTTTCTTTCACTGAAAACATGATATGCTTTTGACATAACTTATTAATTTCACAGTGTCTTGGAAGGTTTGCAAATGCCAGAAAGATACAGATTGTGATGTGTAAGGTTACCACCAAATCTGTTCTTTTTCCATTTCATTCATTGATGTACGCTCTCAGAATCTGTCTACAGATGAGCTTAAAATAGTAAATTGTAGTACCTGGCAAAAGATCTGCACCACTTTTGAATATTGCATGAAACATATATATTTATACAGAGGAATGGACATGTATAAGAAATACAGTTGTCTTCTACTTTCTACTGAGCATTTGTAGTAAAAAGCCTGCCTCAAATCAGATGCATGTTGTAGTGTCAAAGTGGGATAGGTATCTAAGGGAGAATATCTGGTACACATGCAAAGCATGCTGTTTCTAATATAAAGCTTCATTTGTACAAGGTTCTGAAGAGTCTTTGTTTTTGTGGGCCTTCAAGGGCAGACCAAAGAAACAGAGCTGACCAATTCCTGATGAAAGGCTATTCATCAATTTCATCGTACAATAAATAAATTTATTTGGTGGTTTTGAGATGCTCCCTAGAGTTGTTCTGATTGCATTTCTGTTGTGACTGGTAAAATTTCAATTATTTCAACATGTGCAACTGTGAGACCCATGCTAAAGAGCTCCAAGAGGTGCCACTCCATAGAGTTTCTATTGTTTGTTCTCTAAACCATGCCTATGAGCCAAAATAAATTGTAATGCTTACTCAGCCCAAATAAGATGGGGAAACCTATTGTAATTTTTCATGATTTAGAAGAGGTAAAGATATTTACTACACCGAATTTTACAATTTCAGTATGATAGAATCGTTGTTATGGTTCAGATATGTGCTTTAAATTATACTATATGGTGCTTGATGTTGAATGTTAAACTGAAAGATTTATTAAGAAAAGAGGTGATGGTGACATTTCAGTGTTTGAGTATTTATCTCATTCTTAGGGAATATTAGTAATTTACAGCATTTTCTACCAAAAGGCAGATCAATAATGTTATAAAGGTGTTCTGACCATCAGAATTTATACCATGCATATGATGATTGAGTTCTTTGTCATGAATTCAGTCTTTCATCCTGATATCTGATTGTAGCAGAATGAACAGTAAAATCCTTATTTATAATGGGATGCTGTGCAAGACAGGAGACTTATTTAACTCACATATATATCCCTAGTGCCCAGCATTTGCTTTTGGCAAAGGGGCAGCTATATATAGTCCTGAAGATAAGGTTATTTCTATCCTGTGAGTCCTGCTGAATTAGGACTGAAAACAGAAATGCTGTTGGCAAAGCTGTCACAGTTTTTTAGTTCACTTTTGCAAATTAGTGACTTGCAGCAGTGGGGGTTGGGCAGGCCTGGAAATGGAAAGCAGGGAAGTGTCAGAGAAGCAGGCACATCCCTGCATCATTATTGAAAATGTAATTTGTGAAATGTCTTCTCCACCTCTCTGTTGCATGTAACTGACCAGTGCCTGCCACAGCTACATGTGGTAGAGAGGCAGGAGGAACACTCAGTTACTGAGCATTTTAACCAGCTAAGACTATCTCAGACATTATTATTTTTCCTTCCTTGACTGGAAAGTTTCTCATGTAATGTGTCTGGCCTAAATGATCTTGCTTGTCGGTGTCTGTCCTTCCATTTCTCTAAGCAGGGGGAGTCAACTCATTTGAGGTCATGGTCTTGATTTCATTAATCCTGCATCATGAAGCAACCTTGTGATGTAAGTAATCAGCCAAGTATGGGGAGTAAAAAAAAAGTCTCAGAATGCAGAGACCTCATTCTCCCTGCTTAGGAGAGAATGCTCCCTCCTTTCAAGAGGATATGTCCTTCCTCTTTCTCTTCTTCCTCTGGGAAATTTCCGCTCTAGAACCAGCCCCAGCTGAGCCATCTCTATCTTTGGGGCCAATGTGGTAACTGTATTTTCTGGGTTTGGGAGGAGAGTATCTTAGCACCTCAGGATGACCTCAGGATGACCTGAAGTCTGGTTCAAGACCCTGGAAAGCTTTTTTGTCCTAATAGCAGAGTCCTGGAAAGATTCCTCACTGCTAGACAGCAGGTACTCGTGCAAGGAGTGAAATATGTGGAGGGCAGGGGAGAATGGTCTAGAGCTGTGAGCGGAAAGCACCCTGATGAGCAGGGAGTGGCAGAAAGACAAGGGACCAGAGGAGTGGCAATGAGCACTTTAGCTAACAGATAACAGTTGAACAGCACAGAGGCTTTGTATTACTGTCACCCAGAGGCTGTTGTGTGAATTCCCCAGCTCTAATACAGAGCCTGATACACAGTCATAATTTCTTCCGAGTATTAACCTATGCATCTTCTGTGCATGTAGATGTTAAGTAGTTACTTGATGTCTGGTTGGATATTTGGGTTATGAGACAAAATGAGTTCCAGCAATACACTTCTAGCAGATGAGAAATCATTAGAAAATGTAGCATTTACAAAATGTAAAAATTGAAGAAAACAAAATACTGGCAATAAATCATTATGTAACTAAGCTATGAGAGTTGCAGCTGCTTGATTTCTTTCTTTTTAAAGAAAATGCTAGGGGTCAAATACATCATAATAGGTCAGATGAAAGAGAATTTCTGAAAGAAAGAACTGCTGCTGCTCTACTTAGGTTTGGCTTCAATAGTGAGTGACGTTAGTAATTATTTTTCTATTTCTGAACACACAGGAGATTTAGACCACCACTGCAGTTCTTATGAAATCTGTTTCTTTCCGTTTATTCATTAGTAAATATTAGCTCATGAATGCTGATAAATATCTCTCCTTTTCAGCCATCTGATTCGCTACTTGTGAAATGGCTATTTACATTGTCGAGACCCAGCAATTCCAACAATGTTATCATCTGAGTGCCAGCAGCCAGTGAATTTTTAGAGGCTGTCTCAGATGGGCCTATGTGGATGGGAGTCTGCTCTTATCCCCTGCTAATAAATGCTTCATCTTTGCTTGTAATTGTGGCAGAATGGAAATGGTGCTTAGGAGCCTGGCTGTGAGATTGCAGCAAATGACTGCAACCTATGTTTAATGTAGTGACACAAATAAATTCTGAGAATTAATTTTCAGCTAAGAAAGCATGATGGAAGATACTAGAATTTCAAATTAGATAATGGATTGACTTTTGTCTAGGCAAACGTACAATATTTGTTTCTTTTTCGATCTCTGCTTACTTAGCCTTTTTGTTATTTCAGATCCAAAAAATAGCAGACCAAATGTGATACTTTCATCATACCTTATTTGAAACCCATCTTGTAGTAGATTTGCTAGTCAATTTGCTCAGTTCAAACTAATGCATCACCTTTTTTCTTTTTTTTTTTTATTTTAAATTTCCATGAGCCAAACAAATTGGCTGAATTTGCAGGTGCCACAAATTTACTGGTTTTATGAATAATTGCAGCATGGTTGATGTTTGACAAACTGGTCTTAAATGAATGCTCAGATGAGAAACTGAAGGTGTTTTAGTTTTCTCTTTTCCTCAGAAGTCAATCCTTCATTAATAGGGCTTTTTAATGTTGTTTTTCACTTGTACAATGCACACACCGATTTCAGAATATTTTGTGATGAGTGAAATTATAAAAGTTGTTTTTTTTTTTACTGTACTCTTTCAAATGTTAATATTACTGAATTTTTGTTTATTACTTCTTGATTTCTTTTTTTCTGGCCTATATGTTAGATATATCTCCTCACTGAATTTACTGGCAACTTTGAACTCAGATACCCATATAATTAACTTTTTCACACATTATATAATGTGCAGAAAACTCTGTGATAGTGCTCACCTTTGTGCAGGCCTTAGCATTGTAAGATCCAATATTCTATATTTTATTTTCTGAAGAGCATTGTATTGTCAGTACTGCTTACAGTAGGATGACACCTTATTGAACGCCTGCAGTGACACTGGCAGTCTGATGCATCATTTTTCATTAGCACTTAGGTGGTGGCCCAAGAATTGTTATTTTACAGATGATGTTGACTAAGAACAGCAGCAGCAGGCATTCATGTTGCACTAAAAGCAGCACAGTTGAACTGACAGCATGTAGAAGCAGAGCATGTAAATATACCTCAGAATATTAATAGGTCTGGTCTACACTGAGAAGAATAAGGACAAAGGAATATGCACTGAGAAATGTAAGGGCTATCTTTTTGGTGTCACATGACAGCTTTCATCCCACATTCCATCACAGCAATCCTGGTGATAGATCAAATTGGCACTGAGTATTTGAGTACACACTGAGCCCACAATCCCTACAGTGACTAAGCTGCAAGCTGGTTACTGCATTTGAAATATAGTAAGGAGTAATTTCTAGAAGTGACTGTGTCAAAACTTCTGCTATTTAGAGGTAAAGGAGGGTGTGTGCCATACTTCAATTCCCTGTGGCCTGCCTGGTCTTTCTGCTGCTGTGTTTTTGAAGTGCTAGGGATTTGCCATTTGACTTGATGGATTAAATCAACAAAATGTACATTCTTCTGTCAGTCTCTTCCCTGAAGTAGAAGTATTCACACACGAAGTTAGAGACATGAATTTAAGCAGCTCTCCCTCACCCTTGCACAGCTGCTAGTTACTAGCTCTCTGCTTTGTTGTGTCATCTCACTAACCATCTGCAAGGACTCTTCTTCCGATGCAGGCACAAACTTGCACAATAGGAGGTGTGCTCTGTCTGAGCTTAGAACAGAGACTTTGATCACAGAATCATGTTGATGTGTCTTGTGTCATTAACTTAGTCATCCTGTGATTTAACAGAGTTTTGGTTGTGTTTCAAGTGAAATTCTCATGAACACAGACTGCAGAAATATCCTACTACCAGAGAATGAAGTCTGCATTTAAATGAAACAATAGATAAACATCAACAGTTGCAAAGGTGAAGCATGCACACAAAGTGAATAAGTCAGTGGGAGATTGGCCGGATTGTGCAACAGAAGCAAAGATAATCCTGAAGATCTTGAAGATCTCCTCCTTCACAGAATTTATCTGTGCTCATTAAAACATCTGCCAGACCTAAAAAGCTCACATTTCAGGCATGTAATCGAGAAGCTAAGAACTTTTTTCTTAAAAATGTCTCTTCTTGTTTGACTTCCACAATGAGTGCAGTATCCTGGCCATTTGGATGTTTCACCTAGGGGCCATCTATATGGAAAAAATGCTCTTGCAACTTCTGAATCCTGTCTGTAGATTGTCTCTGGGGGGTGCATTGTTCTGAGCTCAGAGAATTCATATTAATAACTACATTCCACCTGGTCAAAGGTTTGTATGTTCTTCCAACTTTTGATAAACACAAGATGCCCTGTCTGGAGCTGTGTAATTTTTTGAAGAGAATCCATTTAAACTCTAATGTGAAAAGCAGCTGCCTTTTGTGATGGGACAAGAGCTAATGGTTTTAAACTAAAAGAGAATCAATTCAGACTAGATACCAGGAGGACATTTTTTATGTTGAGGGTGGTGAAACCCTGACACAGGTTGGTAGATGCTCCATCCCTGGAAACAACAGGTCTAGTTGAACAGGGTTCTGAGCAATTTTATATAGTTGAAGATGTCCCTGTGAATTGCAGGGGGTTTGGACTAGATGATCTTGAAAGGTCCCTTCCAACACAAACTATTCTATGATTCTGTAACATAAATTCACTTGGATTCAGTTATCGTACTGAAAAATTCCAGATGTAATCAAATTTAATAAGAACATTTATATATTAACAATAAAACATAAATACTGTAAATTTGTGATTATTGATAGAATGGTAAAAATCATGAGTGTATGAGCTTTTCAGACTGAAATCTCCACTTCAGGTACTTGCCATCAATCTGTGATTTTGTATAATGCATAGCATTTGTTGTTTTGTTCTCTTTTCCTCTGCCTTCCTGATTAATGTTGTCTTTCTTTTCAAATGCTTTTTTTCTTTTTCTCAGGAAACACGAATTTAAACAGGATTGGCATGGACCATATTGTCTATGTGGGTGTATTGACTTTTAAAACTCCCAGATTACAAAAAAGAAAAGGGATAGGGGGATTGTCAGAACCTGTTCAAGGCTAATGATGGATCTTTTCATGGAGGGGAAGGACTGGTATTTATAGCCTTGTGCTCAGAGGGATGGAGATAAAGCAGGTTGTGTTGCTTTAGTGTTTCTATCAGGAGGCTGCAGTTCTAGCCTATAGCAAAATTCACCAAAATAGTTCCAAAATTGATAACACATTTTACAGACTTTCTTTTCTGGACTAGATGTACAGAAGAGGTTGACAAAATGGTTTTCGGGAACCTGAAGTATTAAGGTTATGTTCAAAGATATTTCAGGATCATTTTAAGACCAGAATTTAGTCTTCAGTAAAGTCTTTGAGGTGAGGCTAAACTTTAATAACTTGCTAATGTGTTTGGTGGTATTTGAAATTAATTAATGTGTATGATTATTTCTCATGTAGTTTAAATTTTGTACATTGTTATTTATATTACTGGAATATAAATTCTAAAAGGTATTAGTTTCATTTAAATTTTGGCTAAAATTATTGTCTTTATTTGTGATATTTGGCCCAGCAGAGGAAGTACTTTAGGTACTTAGTCAGCAAATATGAGATGAAATTGTGAAGTATGTAATATGAATGCGTATAATCAAATAAATTTATCTTGAGCTGTAATTTGCTAAAATGATAGGCACCAGAAGGGAGGTATATACTGAATTGCAGCATTTCTTTTTCACATTCTCAAATAATGTCAATATCATTATTATTAGAGCAAGATGAACTGAATGATTTCATATTATTAATTAGAGGATACTTGAAAGCAGTCTTATCCTGTTGGACCATTCTTCTGTTTAAACAGCATTATTTCAGCTTTATTATGCAGAAAATAATTCAACTTGAGTGATGGCTTCTCCATTTTAAAATCTTGATTATATAAATTAATGTGGTACTTTATGCTCATTTAATGGGATGTATTTCTTTACTCATTACTAGTTCACCTGTTCCTATCACAGAAAGAACTTTGGTACCCTGGATAGTGTTTAGTTCTGACTCGTTCCTTTCTCTTCCAGACTGAATTATGCTGGTTTGCAGAATTTTTTATAATTCTTATGCTAACATTCATCATTGTGATACAGAATATCTACCTGTAACACTTATTCTAAAAACAAAGCTCTATATCAAATCGTTCTGATTAGTGTTGTACCACAGGTTTCAGTCGCAATTTTTAATAGGCTATATGCCATAGTTCATTTGTCAGCATCTCATCAGAGAATAGGTAGAAAATTAAAGCGAATGAAGTATTGTCTATTCATCTTAGATTAATTTTTGTGTATATTAACTGTACAGCTCTTACAAAATACAATGCCATTTTTTTCCTAGTAACTTAGTTACAGTTAAAAAGAGAGATTAAATAAGCTCAAATTTGTAGCCTTTATACTAATATACTTATATAGTGCATTCACTTAGATAAGTATTTTATGCCAGATTTGTTGCAGTGTAGAAGAAGAATCTTGTTACATATTGAGGAACTCAAATTTGTGGAAAAAGAAAACAGAGTAACAGCCACACAGTAAGCTGACTCAACTCATGCTGTAATGAAATAACATAATTGTCTGAGACTCCTATTTCTCTGTCACAGGTGTTTAATCAAAGATTTTGAAAAGCGTCCTTCGGTCACCCATCTTTTGGAACATCCATTTATTAAACAAGTACATGGTAAAGATATGTCTCTGCAAAAACAGCTGGCTGAGCTCATCCAAGAACAACAGCAGCTGGGCTCCATAGCCAAGACAAGGTACTGTACAAGGTCCTGGCTGTGGCAACATATATGCTACACACTAATACTGGAAACACAAATTGAAACTTCAAATGCACAGATTTTTACTGTTTCATATGAATGCATTGACTGACAATATTATCAGCAATAGGCACTGCTTGCCATGTGAATGTAAGAAACTTATTTTCTCTTTGATACTTTTTAAAGCTAGTTTGGTCAGCTGTAATGCAACCTTCTTTGCCTTTTTTTCTCCCACTGAGCTCTGTTCTATACATGTTCTCTTTTGGCTCAATCAGAAAGATGCTGATAATTCCAGAATGTTCTGATTTGTGGAAATAAATATTGGCATGAAAAATTGCATCATACTTTGGTAACAGGTCATTAAAAAATACAACAAATACTAGAAAAAGGTAAGAACAGAAAATTTTAAAGTTTACTCTTTGATTAGATACTATTAGTAAGACGAATGTTCAGTACTTAAATGTTTTGCCTCTAGTTTAATAATAACTTCTGTTTTTCCATTAAGTCTAGTAATTAATTTTAAAAGGTGCTTAAAAAGGAATGCATGTTTATCAGCAGAAGTGGCATCTTTTGAGGCTGATGGTAAATATGTCTTAGTTTAGTTGTCGTCCAGAGGGTGGCAGAATTTCACTGTTTCAAAAGAGAATTAAATGCAAATGAACACACTGTCCTAAACTCAGCAATCATTCTGTAATATGAAATTCTAGAGTTAGATAAGCTCTGGCCCATTATTATAAATAAACACCTACTAATGTTGATGAAGTTTATTAGATGTTATGATTCGTAAGTCATAAACATGTATATACTTACACACCATAAAACTCTGGTTTAAATGCTAAAGGCCCAAACAAAAATGTACAAGTTAAAATAAAGGAAAGCTGTTAAGTACAGTTTCAAGGTGAAGTTGACTACTGGGGGTGGTGGGGTTTTGTTTGTTTTTGCAGGGTGTGTGTGTGTGTTTGTTCTTGTGGGTTTGTTTGGTTGTTTGTTTTCTGGGAAAACATACCTGGAAATTCTTACTGTGCGTGAGGGAGCTATTCCGGTGTTACAGTAGAAGTTTCTGCTTTATTTAGCTTCCTAAGATACCTTTCCCATATAGCACCTCACAGATCACATTGCCTGCAGCTGTGGCATGGCTGGCCCAAGAGGTGTAAGAATTTTTCCAGCTGTTGACCTGATTGCACATATAGACAGAGTGAAATGATCCTTGTTCTAAGAAGAGCTCTGAAATGGATTTGTCATGGTATTCCAATACATTCTTCTGGGATTGAGCTCCATAATGTGGAGTGACAAAGAACCAAGACCAAGACAGCATTTCCTTCCTCTAGCCTTTTCATTTATTAACTGGGTGTGCTGTGACAGACAAGCCTCTGCACCTTACACATGACTGGAATGTAGGAAGGATTTTGCCTTCCAGAACCCTAGTAAGAATCAGTGCTCATCTAAGGGATTGTCCATCCTGTCACTCCCTAACCCAGCTTAAAAATTTTATTTTCAAACAAAAATCTTTCTGCTTGTTTTAGCATTATACTGTGGTATCCTTACTTGTTCTGTGAAGTGCCAGCCCACTGTGATCAGGGTTGAGAGCATGCTCAGTGAGGAAAAAACTACAGTTATTGTTTACCACTGAAATCTACAACATAGTGTTCAGAATGATATTCTAAAGATTTTAAATCTGATCAAATTGGTACAAATTTTGATGAGAAAGCAAAAGCATATCCCTACAAAATACCAAATCTGTGAGCCAGACAATTAATACTGGACTACAAACAGAAGATTATTACAAAAGAACCAACCACCAAGAGCTTCTAATCATAGTTTTCCCAAGAGGATTGACATAGCCTCATAATAGTAAAAAGCTTGGCTCTGTCATAAGGATATTGTACCCTCTAGGAAAATTTTTGCCAATTAAAAGCCTTTAAAACCTCTGTAATGCATTTAAAACATAATTTTCAATACAGAATTTGACATGCAGGCGAACTGTCTCTGTGTGACCAGATGGTACTGTAAAAAATTTACTGGCATTCATTTGAAATTATCTGTAGAAATCATCTGAATGTATAGTCACCACTTCAAAGTAAATAAGGCCAATTCAAACCTGTGTTAAGTAAAACCTTTCTGTTACAACATTGAATATATGTAGTGCATGCTTTTACTGTTTATTGATGCACCCATGACAGGTACAATGAAATGTACATTAATTTCCTGTTGTTTTGAAATAACGAAAAATAGACACCCATTTTTAGGAGTAGAGCAGCACTACAGATCAATCATTTAAAAGATAAATAAGAGAAAATGTTCTTGGAGCACAAGCTGAAAATTTCCAGAAACTGGAAGATCATCAGGATGCTTGTGTTAACAGCACTTCCTCTGTAGGGAGCCCAGGGAGTCACTGGTGATGACAACTGGTCAGGAGGTATCTGTGTTTTGTCTCGTATGAAAGTCTTCCAGGACAGTGCTTTGGATTTGAGTCTTTTGATTCTGTACTGACTCAGCACCTGTGGGGTTTTTTATAGGATTTTCTTTCCAATGGAGCCATGTCAGTTTTGCCTGTTTTGGTACTTCACGTAAGGTCATTGTGCCTGACAGCAAGCCTGGAAAGTCAGTAGTAATGACTTAGAGCATATGGAGGAGAGAGACGGAGAGCTGATAGAGCAGCGAAAAGGAGAGACCTGGCTTCTTTCTCTCATTTTCCCTCAACTCTCAGGAACAAACTCATGATGCTGTTTTTATTGCAGCTTCAGTGATTGTAAAAACCTCCTGAACTTGAACTTCCATAGTGAGAGAAAAAAACTAATCCAGCAGAAACACACAGATAATTTTTTACTCTGTTCATGATTGCAGAGAGGTGCCTGAGGTGATAGAGCTGAAGTGAAGGAGAGAATGCTTCCCATGACCAGGAACAAGCAGGAGAGTGGTAGAAAGAAACAGGCTGTCTGCTTTTGGCAGGATCATCTGGGTTGACCTGTGGAGTCACAGACTGAAACATCACCTTATTTTAGTTTCTTTCATTCTTCTTTTGTCAGCTTCTTTGTGTGCAGTATAGCTAGGCTTAATGTCAGTGTATTTCTTCAGACCGCTGTACTGAAGGGGCACTTTATTGATCTTGAGCTCAAACAAGTCTGTTAACACACATTTGTTGTTATCATCAGTTTGTTGCTGACAAACATATTGATACTTTTCTATAAAGCAACTTATTAGAGAGTTTTATATTCTATTATTTCCTTTAGGTTAAAAATTAATAATAAAAAGTTTATGCTAGTAGAAGACCACATTTCAAATTAAAAGTGACATCTTGCTTTTTTTTTTACTAAAACAGATACTCTTTGAAACTTTTCCACTAGTTCTGTTTTTCCCTAAATTATTTTCATCAGTGAGATGCAGATATCTTCTATGCTTATGCAAATAGGTGTTTTCAGAAAACCCAGCCAGAATACCCCTCTTTCCACATTTTTAATGAGGAAGAAGATTCTTTTTTTTACCTGTTGGTATCTTTTAAACTGAAATTCTTGAGTTTTGCCATTTCAGCATTAGCACTCGATTCCAGCATTGCCTGTGTCTTATACTGTCGTGGGGAAAAACTTGGTGAGAAAGTCCAATGTCACAGCTGTGTAAGGATGAGCTGCGGTTATTATCTTTCTATCTATATCCCTTTTATAAGCTATTGGTTAACTGTGTGTATTTTCTAACAGTACCAAGGCATAATTATTAATTATCAATATAAACTTCTCATTAACAGCTTTGACATAGTAACAATTATATGAAGTTTAATTCTAAGAAATTTATTCAGTGTTAAGTAGTCCACTAGTTCTATTTTTATAAAAGTTCTTCAATCCTTGAAAAATAGGGGTTAGTACATCAGAATATTGCTTCACATGTATTCATTCCAGCCATACTAAATTATTCTTCCCCGTCTATTCTAACATCAGTACAGAATTATTTTTTAACACCTGGACACTGATTTCTAGTTCATCTTGGAGTCACAGAGTCACAGCAGTCTTATTCATATCAATATATAGCTGCCTCTAGGCAGGAAGCATTTCTTAAAATCAGAGAGGATGCTTTCACAGGCTCTCACTGTCACTTTTTTTTTTTTTTTGCTTTGCCAGTTCTGTATTCACACACATACTGTGAGATGGTTGTTCAAATAGTGTTCTTACGCATAGTAACATTGTGAGAACAAGAAATGTCTTTCATTCCTAAAGACTTGCACTTCATGTAGCACAAAATTGGAGAATGGGTTAAAAAAGAAAGAATCTAAGTTACAGCAAGGTGTGGACAAGAGGACAAGCAAACATTGGTCAGAAATTATAAGCAGAACTATAAAAATGTTTTTGTTACCATAATAATAACTTATTGTTGATAGACTCGGTGTGTCTGAGTGTGATTAGTATTGTATTTTCTAGGTAAAAAAGGGTACACAAGTCAAGGTTACCATAAACTTTCTATATTTCAGGGATAAGTTCTTCAAGATAAGGGTTCATATAATTGCTTGTCAGTAAAATGTTTATGGAGAATGTTTAGGCACCCCCTGAATTATCATGCAAAAACACGGTAGAGGTTTGTGTTCTATTCCTCCTTCTCACTCTGATTTGCTGTAATCTCTGTTCTATCACTTGCCCTCAATATTTTTCTGTTCCTTTCACTTATGAAATGGCTATTAATAGCTTTACTTAATATATTGTGCCTATGAAAAAGAGATAGCAGTTTGTCTGAGGCAAGAGTTTTGTCTTCTGTAAGGCCATACTGTACCTTAGGTCACTGTAAACCTGTTAATGAAGAGAAACATGTGTAATGCCTGGAGCTGTAGCCATTTTTATTTTCATTCTTCTGCCCTAGAGTGTGGGGAAGGCTCTGGGAAGGCTCTAGGCAAAGATATGTTACAAATTATGGATATTATTAATTCTCACTTAACAGTAAACATGTGCTCTGTTTGTGGAGATTATATTTTTGTTAAATAGTGTTTGAATGTGTTTGATAATCCATTAAGGGAGGTTATGAGAGAACTGCTTCTTTTCCAAATCACCTTTTGATCTCTTGAACTTACTCATGTGGTTGGTTGCTTTTTTGATTCATATTACAAGAGATTCCAACATATAGGCTGATTGCCAGCCTGCCTAAGGGGAAAACCAGAAGGGATTTAGTTTGTTTCCTAATATTGCTAATTTTTAAATTACTCTTTATGCTGTCTACTGTGGCAAAATGCACTGCCAAAAGTGGGTATGTTCTCTGGTGTTTGTTTATAAACATCAAATATTGTCCCCATTCTTTTGACCTTGTTAGGACTTTATCTCAACCTGGCAAAGCTGGCAGTTAGTTCAGGGTTGAAAAAGTTGAAAATCAGATGTAAAAACCTTCAAAGCCTTTTAAGCTAGGAATTATACCAAATTCCATAAATAATGTTTAAAAATACAATGGAGCTTATCATGGAGACTTTAAAATGTAAACTCATTTGAAACCCTGGTATTCTGTCTATTGCCCCAGCCCTTCCTTGCATCGATTATGATAAAATCTTGCATCCTATAGGAAGAATTTTTCAAAAAAGAAAACTTTCTATTTTATTCCATAAGAAAACAAAACAAAAAATGTTTTGTGGCTTGTGAGTAGAAGTAATGGAAAACTGTAGAATTTTTAATCTTTAACTGAAGGCCTTGAAAAGAAGAAAGAATCAGCAAATGTGAGTGAAATTATAATGTTCTGTTTTTTCCTTTTCCCATGTGAATGTGCAACAATTAAGACATTATCTACTTATGCTTGGTCTTAAAATAACATATTGCTATATCCAGAATAGCATGTAGGAGAAAACATTTTAAAAAAGTCACAACAGCACATGAGATAGAGAAATTCAAGGGTGTTAACAGATCTATTAACCGCCTTTTTACTGTGGTGGAGAAGCAGAAAATCATGGAGGAAGATACCTGATTAAAAGCTTAGAACTGGAGACAGGGAAGACAAGTCTTCACAGAATGCATTCTAAAAATTTTGCCCTTGATAATACTCTTTGAAGCTATCTCTCAAAATTTCACATACTGTGGGTTCCTGTGTGGCATTTGGCTGTTCGTTTGGAGGACATAATGTGGAACACCTATATGAAATGTAGTAGGTAAGTCTATATTAATTTTAAAGTAGCAAAAAATTTAATAATCACCAGTTGGCATCTACATTTATTTTCTTAGCCCTGTCTATCAAATGTCATTGGAGGTGAAGTTGAGCAAGACCATGGTCTTCTGTATTTCCTCAATACTTAGTAACTCCTGAAGTAAAAATTATTATAATGATTTGATGTTTGAAAGTTAATGTTGGTCAACATTGAATGGTTTGTGTTATATGGTTCAAAGTGGCAGCTTCCTAGAGGCCAGCTCCCAACATGACTTAATTCTTATCTTGGATGTTTTCCTACCGACTAGGTGTCCTATGTTCCTGTCTGTAAATAGGCTTCTTCATAGGAATCAGAAAAGCTCTACTAACCTCTGGTTTACGTTCTTAAAAGAATGAATAAACTTCAGCATTTGCATTAACATGGTTTTAAGCAAGTTTTAGGTAGGAACTATAGAGTTCAGAGTTTATGGTTTTGGGTGATGTTGGGTCAGTATGCTACTGCTGTTCACCATTTGGAAGTTTGTTTCTGTAATGGGGAACAGATACTTGGGAAACCTTACATTTTGAAGGATAAAATGCAAATCTGTACAGCAGGGAGAATCAAACTTGAAGAAGCCTGGGGAAAAAATAAAAAAGAGGAAAAAAGAAAGAAAAAAAGCATTTAATAGTTTGAGAAGGGCAGGTATATTCAGGCTACCTTGTCAGATACTAGAATGACACTACAGTGTCTTGGCAGCTTCCCTCTTCTTATGAGCCAGCTGGATTTCAGCAGCAGTCCATCCAAGGAAGTAATTCTTACTGCCAGATATCAAGCTTCTCTGCCAGCTCACATTTAGTTTTGAAAGCAATTAACCGCAAGGAACTTGATTGCATGCAGCCAGTAATTTCCTTTGGCCTCAGAGATAATAACAGAACAGAACCAGAAATAGTTCTCTGCTATATACAATGTAATTTAATGCAATTCTTCCAGCCTTCATCTGTATGAATATTAGACAAATGTGTTTAAAACTCTTTTTTCACTTTTTATTTTTTTTTAAATCTCTAAGCTGCTGTGGCCCCCAAAAGGGATCCTTCTTCTGAGTATAGTGTGTTTTTACTGGAGGTTGTAAACTGTAGCTGTAGCATTTATATTGTAATTAAGGCTGTGTCAGTGTCTCTATTATGACCTTACTTCAACAAATTACTCCAGGCTGAAACTTGATGTACAGGAACAAAATTAATTCTTTGCAATACATGGGAAATAGGCTGTGTATCTCTGTGTGGCAGTATCACACTCTCCCCTTTTTTCTTTCTCATCGTGTTGAGTATTTTTCTTGTAAATCCCAGGAATTAATTTTAAAATTGGTAGTAATATGAAGAAGACCAAAACCAGAAACCATTGTACCTTTGTGAGTCCTAGAAAAAAAACTAACAAAAAGTAAACATAAATGCTTAACTCCACCAAGAGGCCAAAGTAAAGGCCTCTTGAAAGGTTCTAACAGCATTAGGAGTGGAGGGGAGAGAGATTAGAGAGAAAGCTTCCTAATGAAGGCAAAAATTTTTGGTCTGTGTTGCTTTGTTCTCAGGCTGGACTTGCCAGCAAAATGACTTTTTGATCTAGAAGTCTGTGTGGTCCATCTAGCTTCCCCCCCACCATCCCTTGATAACAGGATAAATGAGTGTATAGCTATTTACAGTGCACTTCTATTGTTATGTCTGGTTACTTTCTTTCAAACTGTCTCTTTACCACAAGTAGAACAAATGAATGCTTCCTGCCTCTTCATGAAACTGCTCTCCCAAGGAAGAAATGCTTCTTGCCTTTAGCTCCTCCTCCAAAACACAAGAAAACTGTCCCTTCCAGCTATTCCTGCCTGATAAAAAGGTAAAGGGAAGGTGCTCTGGAGCATAGAGCCTTTTTCAGCAGACAGTGCTCATCACTAGATTTCTGGAGTCAATCTAATGGTGCTTTTCAGGTCTCTTCTAACCCAAACCATCCTGTGATTCTATAATAAAGTTAGGTACCTTGAGTGACTCGCCCTTTGCTCCCTTTACACCAGTTCTTTTGTTTTGTGAAGAGACGACATCTTCCAGGGATTGTGTCAGAATATTGTTGGACACTTACGGAAAATAACACATTTTATTTTAGTTTTGCTTAGGGTTTTTATTTTTTATATGTTGTCAGAAAGGAAGGGTAATTGAAAAAATGGCTGATAATTCTACTTTTTATGCAAAAAATATACTGACAGTTATTTCCTCAATTATAAGAATTTTATATATATGTTTTAAAAGCAGATTATATTTCTGATGTAAAATTGCAGAAATAATTAAAGGTCACTGTCTGTATTTTTCCTTCCCACTCTGTCAATGCACTGCAGGACACAGGGTCAGTCGAAAACTGATGAGGCCAGCAGGAGATTTGAAGCTAATGTGATGTTATGCTCCTAATATCCTCTTCTTAATCATGTACTTAGGAAAATGAGTTAAGTACAAGAAAATACATGCACAAAGCTATCTATGTTTTATTTGTATTAAACTAAGACCAGTTTCCTTATTTATTTACACAGTCCTAAGAGGAATCCTTTGCAATAAAAAAAATTGATTCGTTTACCACTTAAGGTGAACAAACAGCAGGAGTTTAATACACAATCAGATAACAGATTAGTTTACAAAGCCATTCTGCAATTAGACATGCTTAGGTTTGAATGTGCCCTCTTCCACCTCCTCCTCAAACCTCTGGTAGATGTGTCCCTACTTGCAGTTTGTTGTAGTTCAGTATTGTGGCTATGATGTTCTGCTCCAGGAAGAAAAAGCTTTGCAGATGAGTTATGTTAGCTCTAATGTCTAGCCATTGCTTTATTAGTTACATCTTCATGAAGTAAAGCAACTGTTAAAATATATCCTTCATTTATAGACCAAGGGGTGCTCCCATCTCTAAATTAATTACATTGTTTACAACAGCATTTTTCTATGCAGTAAAATAAGAGGTTGAATTCTGGTTTAAAAGGAAAACAACACTTAAAAACCCTAGTAGTACATAATGCATTCTTACTCTTTTGAAGAACTAGCTTATCAGCAAAGTGTAATATTTTTGCATATAGTGACTCAAAAAAAAAAAAAAAGAAAAAAAAGGCAAAAAGAACCCACAACCCAATACCTAACTGAAGACCAGAAAGTGCAAGACTCAATTGAATGGAATTTTAAACAAATTCAAATGATCACCATGCTGCCCATGGGAAATAATACCCACTGTAACAGTTTTTCTTTCACAGCTTCTTACTTGTGTTCTTGTGTCCTTCTTTCATTGCTTTGTATGTACAACATCAAGCAAACTTACCATCTGTGGGAATGTAGTGGGACTGTCAGCAAAACCTGCTGTCTTCCCGCTGTTTTATTTCCTAGCTGACAAAACAGTTTGCACAGTTTTATTTAGTTACAATTCAAATAAACCATTAGAGAATAGTTTTCCAGAACTCACTGAGTAGCCAAAAGGAAATGAGGACAATGAATAAAAATATACATTAATAAAATGATCTTTAAATGTGATTCGCAATTATCAGGGAAGCTGTACTCATGGCTAGCACTCTTCTCCTTCCTCTTTGTTAGAGGCTTGCCATGCAATAATTTTTCTGATGATGCAATAGCTCTTGAATATGAAAACATTCTCTTTACTGAATGAAAGCTGATTAGCTTGAAATACAGAAGTGTACATAAAGGGGAAAAATGCAAAAGCCTCAATGTTAATTTTTGAAAGAGGATTCCAAGAGCATATGAAGATACGATTAAAAAGACCTGCTACATCTTCATATTACCCTTGAACCTTATAGATAAACAAGTGTTTCCTGCCAAGTTACCGTACTGTTCTGTTAGTGCTTGATATAATATCTAGCCTTGTTCTGGGATGCTTGATCATGTGATTCTTACTTTCTACATGGCAACCAATGCAAAAACAATCTGTCAAAGACTGTCATTGAGGATCAATGCTAAATGTTACTCAGCAGGATACAGACTGTATCTCTGTGGGTGTCCTTCTACTATGCTTTGATTATGTTTGTTGTAAAGAAAAGCCTAGTTGCACTTACAGCATTCATATTTCACACCCTCTATGGAAGACATGTTACAGCCTCTTAATTTGTTCCCATTTCAACACGATGTGTTGTTTAAAAACATATACACAGCATTTTCAAAGATTCCTTCAGTATAATCTGATTATAAAGGGGTTATGTGACAGTTTGTCTCTGCTACTTATTGTGTGGCTTAAATCTCTGGAGACAAGCTGACTGAACATCCATACAATTTAGAGTCTGATGGCAGCTGTGGCTCAAAAATGTTTTGGGCCAGATCTAGGGTCATCTGAGGCGGCACTTTGGCATACATCAAGGTAACAGTAGGATTTTACACTACTTACTGCTTCTTATAACTTCTTTGGATGACAGTACTATGGCTGGGCACGTGGGGGTAACATTTAATTAAACTGAGTGGTAGTTTATTAACTTAGAGCAAGGAGGGAACAGAAAAGAGGAAGAATTTTTTTATCGTTTACTGAGTGTGAGTGAGGAATAGTAAGTCTGTAGCTAAATCTTTGCTAAACTTTGATAAATAGGGTTATATATTGTGAAGGAGGAAACAGGTATTACACTGGACAGCAAGCTGATCTGTTGCTTTTATAAAAGGATATTGCAAGTAAAAATAAACATTTCACAGAGCATGTCTGTGTGGATGCTCTCTTAAATGTTCAGAGAGCATGACAAAAGGATTCACCCACGACTTCCCTTTGCGTCTTAATGTTTGCCGTCTCTAATACACTTCTATAACACTTGTGCTCTACTAACAATTTCCAGGCATGAAAGAATACATACTAGAAGACCTTTCCATGTGGACAGAGCTGACAAGTACTCTCTAGATGATGATCTGGTAAATCTAGAAGTTCTTGATGAGGTACTGTACTACTGAGTAGCAGTTTCTGAGAATTATATTCTTGCCTATTTCTGCTTTTTAGGCCTCTCTTAGCAGAATGAAAACTTCTTAGCAGAAGTTCCTTCTTGCAGCCTTTTTTCTGACCAAGACAAAGGAATTCTCACATGACTGATCTGCCACCCTCACTTCATTAATCTATATAGTGGCAGAAAAGTAGTAGGAGTGAACACTATTATGTGGGAAAAGTTAGTCTTGAGTGATGCTAGTTTAAATTATTTTTATGAGTTTCCTAAATTGTGAAGTTTAGTCAAAAAGATCTAGATTTTAGTGATTTTTTTGTCCCGAAAATAATTGATTTATATAGAATAATGTGTTATCTGCAGCTTCTGGATAAAAAGTGATAAAACAGTATCAATTTAATATTTCACTATACCACCTATTTGCCGAGTATCTGTAAATTTTTATGTTGATAGTCCTTAATTTCCATGCCAGCAAGAAAAATACATAATACTAAATGGTGCTAGTGTCCTCTTTAAACAGTCTTTTACCACTACTTAAAATTTAATCCTTGAAAAATCATTATCCTTGTTTCATGGCCAAATAAAAAAATTAAATGGACATGTACTATGAAGTGCAGCAATAATGTCTACATCCATTGTCTCTTCAGAAGATTTGCTTCTCAGGCTGATTAACAAAATATGTTCTAATTTGCAATTAGGAGTTGCCATTTAACTTAGTTTTATGGCATTAGCAAGAATTTTGAAAATACTTGATTTTGTGGGTTTGGCATTTAAAAAATAATTAGTAACACTTACAATAAGTATTTCGTAAACAGTGTTCTCAGTATATTTGCAAAATTCTTCCTAAGTGGGAAAATACTGTATAACTATCAAATTTTTTGTAATCTTCTCAGGATACAATTATTCATCAGCTGCAAAAACGCTATGCTGACTTACAGATTTATACTTACGTTGGAGACATTTTAATAGCCTTGAACCCCTTCCAGAATCTCAGCATTTATTCTCCCCAGGTAAGAGAGATTCCAGGCTGAGGATGGTAGTTGCTTTACATTTTATATTAACACCACTAGCTAAAATACTTAAGTGATGCTGGAAGTTAGGAGCGCAGACTAAACCTCAGCCTTTTCTTTTTCCAGAATAGTGTGACTAAAATTCTATTTTATTTTGTTTTGTTTGTTAAATTCAGTTTCATTTGATTTCATTCACTTCTTCTTGGAGGCACAAATTCCACAGGAAGGAGAGACGTTACCGCAGGCACAGCTGTGCCTCTCGTCTAGCATTTCAGGCTTTCTTCTGAGAAACAGAAGATGGTTATATAGATCTGTCTTAGTTTGAATGCAGGTGTCTGCTAAGGAAGGTGGGAACCTCCCTTAGAACCCACAAATGTGAACCCCCTTCCCTCCGAATTGTTTTAACTTTGGAATCAAGGGCTTTCAGGCAAAGATACGGGGAAAGGAATAACAGGGTTCTTTACTAGTATCTATAGCGAGGCAAACAATCAACAGCAGTAGCAATGACAAGCAAACCCCGGTGACAGAAGTCTCAGGGCTGCCAGGCGCTTTTCCCGTTGGGTGCAGTTCCGGTCCCAGCCGGCAGGGGCGCTGTCGGGCTCCCGGCCGGGCAGGGCGGGTGCGATGACTCCGTGCAGCTGCAGGGGGCGCTGTGGGCGGTCAGCTCTGTCACACGGCCGATGGCGGGGGATCGGGAGGCAGCGGGGCCGCAGCGGGACGGGCAGGGCAGGCGGGCGTGCAGCAGACGTGGGGCAGGAGCTCAGAGCACAGAGCAGGGGCGGCAGAGATGGGATCACCCAGGCTCGCCGACAAAATGTGGCAGGGACTCCTCAATTTGCTCTGGCAGGATGTGTGGGGCAGTGTGGCTGGCCCCATTCCGTAGAAGCTGCTAGCACAGCCAGGGAGATGTGCACCCCAGGAACGTGCCCTTTTTCCCAGACAAAACACTCACTCGCCAAGGAAAGGAAAAAGCGGCCCCGATCCGAGATCTTCCCGCAGCTGGCAGCTGAGAAGATCTGCAGTTCCCCACTGCTGTCCTGTGCCATTCCGGTGGTCTAGAGTGTCTTATCAAGATCACCAATCTCTCCTCCCCTCCCCATGCCCAAGCCAACTCTTTGTCTCTTACACAAAAAAGGTTAATAGTCCTTGAGTATCCAGTCATTAGTAACCTAGGGACAGGAATGGGGAAAAATTCCACACCCCTCGACCTCCAACAGAACCTCCTCATGCTGAGGTTTTTGCTTCCTGAAGAAATGCTTTGGCTATGGGTTATTACATGTCCTGTGCCATAAGTTCTTCCTTAAAAGAAATAAATTAATCAAATGCTGTAAACATAGAGGCCAGTTTAATTTCCTACAAATATGAAGAGAAGTGGAACTAGAAAAAAGTTAGTCTCCATGGATGCCTAAATCAGGGCTTCAGATAGGGGGACAGATTTCAGATTCACCCTAAGTTTCTTGTGTATAAATTTGTTATTTCCTTGATTAAAGGCGGGTGTTTTAAATTCTCTTCCTTGTGACAGAGTTCTCATCATTGTCTTATATGGGTGTTGTGTTTTAACCCTGGCCAAATGCCAGGCATCTACAGCATCTGCTCATCAAACATCAGAGTGCATTCTAGGTGTTGTAATTTGTATTCTGGAAGTTGGGCAGTGCCAAGAATTACCCCTCCTTCCAGGTGATTCAGTGAAAATTCTGTGGTATAACAGGCAACTGCCTTCTGTTGAGCAGGCAGATGATAGTCACTGTCCTCTTTTCAGTTCTTAATTATGTGGCTAAGTTGTGTATTTTGACTTTTGTGTGTATTTCTTTAAATTTAGTTCTCCAAGCTTTACCATGGTGTGAAGCGTTCATCAAACCCCCCCCACATATTTGCCTCTGCGGATGCTGCCTACCAAAGCATGGTTACATTCAGCAAGGATCAGGTAAGAATCTGTTCATTTTGGTTTGGGTTTCATATTAATCGTACTGCCACCATGCTGCAGGGCTGTGGCTAATGTTCTGTTATGTTGTATTTTAGGAATTTTTTTTGTTTAAGACTTTTGTTCCTATATCAGCAAAACCAGAGTAGAAATCTGGTCAGGTTTGGGAGTTCTGAAGAGGACACCATAATATAAAAGAGACTAAAAGGTCAAATAAGGTGATGGAGGTACCTGACCGGTATAGTTTCCTGGACAGCCATGAAGTCCTGATAGTTGACTCCAGCAGCAGAATGTTGCTGATCACTCTGACTCTTGTCTTGGGTATTTCAATAATTTACACTTGTGTATAATAGGAGCTTCTCAATGCCATAGCAGAATAACAGAGTTTGAGCCACTTCTCTGTTGCTAAAAGACACTAAGTCACAAAAAATAGGAACCATTAACAAATTTTTTAGTCAAATAAATTAAGGATGGGCCTATTATAAATGTAATAAGGACACAAATCCAATTACATAGCAATGATTTTAATGAGAATAAAATACCATGCTGTAGAAGATTTTATTACATTCTTAAGATTGTAACTTCATACTACTTCTAATTTGATGTGCTGTATGTACACAAATATCAAAGGCTGATAATTATTTTTGTTTATAAAATCATCCTGATTTTACCCTGCACATCGCACAATAATTCATGGGAAATGTTTTTTTTAACATCACAAAAACTGGATAAAATAATAAAAAGCCTGAAATCAGAAACTGTCAAGAAAAGGAGACAAAAAGGATGTTGAAGATGAAGGAAACAGGAGTTTTACTGAGTATATGGAAGTACACTGGGCTGAGAGATGGCTAATACTTTTAAAATTACTTACATAGTCTTTGATTGAGGCATTAAAGAAAACAAGTACTCATGTAGAGTAAGTTATGTGAGAACTTGCTATCTGAGGAACAAAAAGTATAAATACATCAGCTTGTCAGGCTAACTTTGTATATCTTAAATATTATATGTTTTGCACCTCTTTAGGAAGTAATCTTCATTTAGATCTAAATCAGTGTCCTGTTTTCTGTTTGCAAAGTATTATAGGAGCTTGTTTATCTCTGTTACCTGGCCAGTGTTATGCTGGTTCTTCATGTAAAGGTGCTCCAGATAAACACTGTTGCCAGACTGAAAATGTATTGATTCTGTTTGTTTTATTCATTGAGCTTCCTCTTGTTTTTTTTCCTGTGAAGCATGAAAATTTACTTGAGTTTAGTATTTCTCTTGAAGCAAGTCAAGTTCCAACCAATTCTGCAAGGACTCACGGGTCTTAGCTGTGTAAACTGTTGTGCGTGACTTCCCTAGTCGCATAAAAGCAAGAAAGTTAGGTGTGTAATCAATGTGTTACCTGTTTCCAAGAGCAAAAATAACTGTCAGGAAGCAAATAAATGAGCTGCAAATGTCATATTGCACCAATTATGTAGAGTCGGTCCCTGCACCTGCTACCAGGCACAAGGTACCACCAGGTAACTGCTGAATCTTTCAGACTTTTCCACAAGGCTCAGTTCTATATGAAATGGCATTGGATTAAGTATTTTAGGACCTTTTATCTTTTCCCAGCCAAGAATCTTGTGTATTTACAGTATCATGCAAATTGTTTTCAGATATTTGCACAAAAACACATGAATCTGTGCAACTGCTCAGTTTTAACATTTTGATTAGATGTTAGTAGATACTGTACCTTAAGTAGAATAATATTTGTATTGAAGGTCTGTTGAATACATGGAAAAAAGGGGGAAATAATAAAAGCTGGTAGAATTCAAATTTTCTATGATCTGAAGTCTTCATTCTTCAGTGTTCAGATGTGAACTGGCTTTCAACTTCCATTTTGCCCATGAAGTGTAACAGCAGAGAGAAGGAAACTGATTTAGACGGTTCTAGTTAGTCTCTTGAGTCTGGAAGCCTTTTGAAGAGCCTATAAAGTGCCATGTATTAAGGACTGCTGACCCAGGAAGAAGGTGGATATGTCCTCCCAGAATCATCCACTGAACAGATGCATCTTTTTTCTGAAATGTTTGGATGCTAGTTTGCTCTTCTAGCTTGAATATCAGCATCACCTACAGAACAGCCTCTCTACACAGCACCAATTATTTAAGATTATTTTTTGGTGCAAATTTATGGTCAGTGTGTTAAAAACAGCTCTATCCTGTGATTCATGCTAATTCATATGAAGTTAATGCAGTGAGCTCAGACATGGTCACTGTTTATATGTTCTAGCCCTTAGAAATTCAGTCACTGCTTCACACATACACAGTGTGATCAGGCATTGTGCGATGCATTTTAATAATCTAGGGAATAAATTATTATACTTAGCCTTTGCTGATCTCTCCATTCAGAAGGGAATTGACCTTTTGGTACTAGTTTTGGTACTAAAAGTGAAATAACAGGAGTGATAATAGCAGAAATCAACCATGTGGTGAATGATGCACCTAAATATTTTGTTTTGTGTGTCCAGTGCATTATCATCAGTGGGGAAAGTGGTGCTGGAAAGACAGAAAGTGCCCATCTCATCGTCCAACATTTGACCTTCTTGGGAAAGGTATTTCTCAGCCAATTATGTAAAATTATGAAGAAATCCTCCCAACCCTACCCCAATGTTCACTTTATTTAATCTTTAATACTTAAAGCTGTTCATGTGAATTGTCACACTTCATTTAGGGACATAGTAATAATGCATTTGAGAGTATTGAATTAAGATGCAAAAGTATGACTCACACCAAGCCTGTTAATATTTTTTTAGAGAAGGGGCCAGATTCTGAGTGTTCAGTACCTGTAGTTATGTACAGTGTTTATCACATATATCATTGTTTATTTATACAATAAAGAATGACAAATATTGCTGTGGCTCTAATCTTAGAAACTCTTACACATTTAAATGTTATGAGTAATGTTATTAGCACAAAATACTGGGAAAATCAACCATGTCAGGGTAACCCTAAGTAGACGTCTTTAATCGTCTATGGTTTTGTTACTCTTAACTAATTATAAAACAAGCCAGAGGTGGAACAATTGCAGAGAAAGAAGAATTTGTATTTTGCTATCTGTGGGACATTTTCTTATCAATTTGTTGGACCTCTTGTATAAATAGAAAGGCTAGCACAGTACCTAATTCCATACAAGCATAAGAAAGAGATTCTGTGCTTCTGAAGCAAGAATTGGATTATGGGTACGCATTATATTCTTTTAATTATCCTTCTGATCTGTATCTCTTCTGTCAAGGCAAATAACCGTGCTTTGCGTGAGAAAATTCTTCAGGTGAATCCTCTGGTTGAAGCATTTGGAAATGCTTGCACTGCCATCAATGACAACTCGAGTCGCTTTGGAAAATATCTGGAAATGATGTTTACACCTACAGGAGCTGTAATGGGGGCAAAGATCTCTGAATATCTACTTGAAAAATCAAGGGTCATAAAACAGGCTGTGTAGGTATATTAATTGCCTGTCCTGTGGCATTTATATCGTGTTTGAATTGACTCAATTGTCAAAAATTGTGTATTTTATATACTCTCCTGTCTTCTGCTAAAAAGTAATCCTTTCTACAGTGCTATGACAGCAGAAATAGGCAGTAAGGTTATTCTGGAGTAGAAGCCAGAGCCATTTCATTCTTTGTCGAAATGTTGTATTGACTGGGTTTTCTGTGTTTCACAGCTGCTGATCCTACACTGTTAAAACAAGTGGGAGATTTGCTACCTTGCTTCAGTGAGCTCATTTTAAGAACTACTTTTACGTTCATTGTACAAGATGCCACAAGAATAAACACAGGTGCTTTAAAAGGATACTTTTTTTTTCCAGGGGAGAAAAAAATTTCCATATATTTTATTATATTTATGCTGGCCTTTATCATCAGAAGAAACTTTCTGAATATAGACTTCCTGATAAAAAGCCTCCTAGGTAACTATCGCTCACTTGTTTTAAATACTCATTGTAATTAGCTATTGATCAGCACTTGCTTTCAGTATGATGCCTTAAAATCTCCCTTAATCCTTCTCCATCCGTTAAGGATCTTTTTTAATCCTCCCAAGGCAAGAAGATGGACACTAAGGCATTATATTATTTGTATTTGTTTGAGAAGCTGAACTATTAAAGGAGGAGGAAAACCAAGCTCATTATTAAGCAGATATTTTGTCATACTTTAAAATGCAGACAACCCACCTTATGATTTCTTCCCGTAATGCTTCAGGTTCAGGAAGAAGCCAGAATATGCTTTGGAGTTTATTAATTGGTGTTTGTACTTTAGATGCATCTAATCTGTGTTGGGTGAGGGGATGTGTGTGAAATGTTGGTAACATTAATAGACATTAACAAAGAATATGCAGATGTTAATACAACCAAAACAAAAACTTCATATGAATTAGCATCAAAGTATATAATTGGAAGCTATTGAGATAAATATTCTTTCCAGTTACTGAGGTACTTGCATCGAAGTCATTGGTGCTTGTACTGGCATATGTGCTGGTGTGATGCTTTCTTTCTCCCACTCTGTTTAGATATATTGATAATGAAACTGGAAGAGTAATGCATGACATTGTTACTAAAGATTCCTATGGAAGACAATTTGAAGCAATTCAGCATTGTTTTAGAATTATAGGATTTACTGATGAGGTAAGAGATTCAGTTGCTAAACTATTATTGACCCTCTTTATGAAAACCACCTCCAGTGCTGCCCTTTGGTTTTGTGGATATACAAAATTTTCTGAGCCTCCAAATCTCTGTTGTGACAGAAGTGAACTGTGAAAACGTTACCACCCACTGAGAAGGCAAGACCAGCCTGAGGTCCCAGTTAGTACTCGGGCAATTCTGTTGCACTGTTTTCTGTGTAAATAGAAACTTACATAAACTTGCAGAAGTTGGTTTCAGAGAAAGCTACGAGCTTTAATAGCCATTGCAGTGCCCATGTTTTTCTTTCATAGCCTAAATATGATGTGTGTATGTAATTGAATTTCTTAAAAGTGCTTTTTATCATCTTTTACAGGAAGTATACTCAGTGTACAGAATACTGACTGGAATCTTAAATACTGGAAATATTGAGTTTGCAGCTATTTCTTCACAACACCAAACAGATAAAAGTGAGGTTCCTAACCCAGAAGCCTTAGATAATGGTATATACTTTTTCACCTTGTCAGTTCTGTAAATGCATTTTGACTCTATTTGTGAAAATCTCTAGCTCATGGTAACAGTTGGTCAGTGCTGGTGATTTCCACTGCATAATCAGAGTTGTGTGTCTTTTTCCTCTGTCTTTTAGCTGCTGCACTACTAAGCATTGGATCAGAAGAACTTCAAGAGGCCCTAACCTCCCATTGTGTTGTAACACGAGGGGAGACTATTATCCGAACAAACACCGTGGACAAAGCAGCTGACGTGCGAGATGCCATGTCTAAAGCACTTTATGGCCGGCTCTTCAGCTGGATTGTAAATCGTATTAATACGCTGCTGCAGCCAGATAAAAATATATGGCAAGTTGCACATCACTGAATCGTGTACTTACTGTGCATGTGTCTGATGGGTTCATCCATTTGTATATTTTTGATTTTACAGAAAGAGTGCTGTGTTTATTTTGGCTAAGGCTTCAAAATGGCTTTCATGCTGTGATACTGAATTCTGTTTCCAGGACATTAACCCCATCATTTTCAAAGAGCTGAATAGAATTTAGCTACCGAAGTCATTGGAAACAGGGTGTTTGAAGTGCTGTACAATTCTTTAAAAAGATGTGTCCTATGTAGTGAACATGAAAATCATACAAAAGGCTGATAAATAATTGAAGTACACTGAAAAACTTCAGTATGTATTCACAGTCCTTGCAGTCCCTCCCCCTGCTTTTATATGCAAGTAATAAATGCAGATTTCAGATTATTATTGTACTGCTACTTGAGATGTAGGTGATTCTTTTTTAACTTCTCATAATTACAGAAACTTTATATTGTGCATCCTCATGATTTCATTGCCAGGCACTGATCTGGCTGGTTTGATCTTTTGAAGAAGCTGTAGAGATTTTAGAAACAAGAGAACCACATCAGGTGATGTGAAAATGCCTCTGATCTGAGATCTCTACTTGCTACTTCACTGTGTCATATAGACATATTCCTGTCCATGCTTGCAGTTCTGGTGGTGACTGCAGTATGAGTATACTTGAGTTAGCACATGGACTTTGAACAGTCCAGCTTGTAGCAGCAGCAGAGTTGGTAATTATCCTTCTGAATGAGTGTGGCTAAAACATACCTTTAAACCTTGACACCTTTTGTCTGCCTGGAGGAGCAGACAGTAGATTTTACTTGGGATCTGTCTACTGAAATGCCTTGTTTCAATATGGCTGCTAAGTGTCTGTTACTTTGTACCTATGATTCTCCTGCCTTCTTCATGGAAATTTGCAAGGAGCAAGTGGAAAACAAAAGTCTTAACAATGCTGAACAAGTGCACGAGTTGTCTTATGTTCAGACACACTTTTCTTCCTCCATTTTTGCATCAGAGTAAATCAGTTTTGCAATCTTAGTTACCATGTTTATTTTTAACTTGGTATTGCCCATAATGAATTTTGTTTGTATTTTCACATGCAGCAATGCTGAAAGTGGGATGAATGTTGGGATACTAGACATATTTGGATTTGAGAACTTCGCAAGAAATTCTTTTGAACAGCTGTGCATAAATATTGCTAATGAACAGATCCAGTTTTATTTCAATCAGCATATCTTTGCACTTGAGCAGGTAAATTTAACTCTGTTGAGGTCTAGCTGAATCAACCATCCTACACCATAGATCATATTCGGGAGTACTTTATAAACTATATAATGAGTCTGTGATTTAAATGCAAGGTAATGATGTCTTTTAGTTGAAGTTTTGTAAATAATGTTGTTGAAGTCTATAGAGCGTTGCTGTACATCATAAATGCCCTAAAGATGCTGTTGATTTTATTGGTTCAGTATTAAAACTGGGCTGGTGACTTTTGTAGATGGAATATCAGAGTGAGGGGATTGATGCTACTACAGTGGAGTATGAGGACAACCGTCCGCTTCTAGATATGTTCCTCCAGAAACCCATGGGTCTCCTGTCTCTGCTAGATGAAGAAAGTCGGTTTCCTCAGGCAACAGACCTAACTTTAGTTGGTATGTGCAAGCAAAACTCTGGGAAATGCCTGGGAAATGACAATTGTATTGTAAGAGGGTGGAATGCCATCTTTATTCAAGTTTTCCTAGCCTAGTTGTCCTGAGGCTGTGTCATTTCGTTTGACATTCTAAGTATATCTTTCATTGTGCTTCATCGTTTTTCTCTGCTTACATGTTTTCTATCCTTTTCATATTGGAAAAGTTGTCTTAAGTATCAGGTGGCAAGGGTTTATTGTCTTTCCAATGTTAGAAGGAAATAATCTGTGTCTTGTCCATGTGTGTGGGGTACATCAGGCAGTATTTATCCCCGTTTACTGAAGGGAAGGCTGAGACATAGTAGAATCTTGTATCTAGGACCACCCTGTGAGTAGCATTAGTGTTGAAAGTAAAATTTACACCTCCCAGGCTCCTAGGCCCATGTTTATCCAATTAGAAAATACTGCTTCACTCCAGATTATCTCATCATAAATAGGAAGTGTGTGTTATTTCTGGTGTGCCATCTGGCTGAGTATTTCCCTGTCTTTGTGCATATTTTACATACATTTTAACACATCTTGGTGCCAACCTTAAATATGCAGCGCATGCCATGTTTAAAACTGTTGTCTTGCTTTTGTTTGCTAGAGCTGCATTTTCCCTTGCAATATGGAACAGAGTTCCATTTCCTTCAATGGAATGTGCAGCAGAGACTCAAACTGTTAGAGAAAAATAACAGTTGCCAGTGAAATCGCACAATACATGTACAAGATTTTTCACTGCTGCTAGGCTGAGCTGAAACTGGAATTCAGGTCACAAATAGAATGAGTACAGTGGTTTCATTCCTCTCCTTTGTGTGTTGAAGTTGTCTGCCTCCCTGTAGGTTGTATAAATCAGTTAATACTGAATATTGAACGTCTACTTTCAGAGGCACTTTCTTGTTCCAGGGCTGATCGGCCTTACTGCTGATCTGTACACAGCAGCACAGGCTCCCTCAAGGAGACAGCAAAGTGGGATATTTTGCCCTGTCCAGGTGTGCCAGACAATCATTAATTCCACTGCACTGTCCCAGCCCCCAGAAATTCGAAACTTAGTTATTTTTGCTTTAAATACAAGCTCAATTAAATGTTAATAGAAGGAAAAACCTAGCACAATATTAATGGATTCTAACATTAGAAAAAAACATTTTGATAATATTTTCTGATGTAAACAGCATGACAGAGAATTTTATCAATTGATTCTGGTCTCAGGTCTCTAGTTGCTTGTTCAGGTAAATTAGTATAATAGCAAGTTTCACAGTCTAAACACTAATTCTTATTATCGTGGGTTCCATGGATCCTGCTCCCTTCTGGGGTGCTTCCTCAGCTCAGCAGGCAGGAATTGCTGCCTGGGCCCTCAGTGTTGGACAGACAGCACTAATTTCATTAGAAAATATCACAGGGCATAAAAGAAATTTTTCTTAGAAAGTGGTGTTTCTTTTTCTGTCAGCTCTTTAAGGGGTAATCATGGGAAACAGAAAGTCTCTTTAGAAGAAGTTTTATAGAGAAGCCTCTTTTTTTTTTCTGTAGATGTCCAAAGGTACATGAGAGACAATTCCAGACTGAAAAGGTTAACATATCCTTAAAACGTGATGCACAAAGCTAAATGAATGCCAACAGGAAGATAGAGAAAATACAAATAATAAGCATTTAAGCAAGCATTATGTATGCACAATTTTGAATGTATGTAGTTGAAATAAACTCACCCCAAATGCTGCATATACATAAGTAAATTCATTGGAAAAGATGAGAAATTGTCACATCTTCTCATTGGGTCTTCTTTCTTACTTTTTTTCCATGCACAAAATGTCCACAAACAGTGGTGTTTGAAAGACAGTCTCACTGGGCTAGTTTAAAATTAACTGTTCCATTCAGAAGTGACAGCTTACTATTTCTGAGTGATCTGATAACGTGTTTATAGCAGTGCAACTTCTTGAGCAGCAATTTAGCAAACTAATTAGGATGAAGATTATAGTTAATCACTCTGTCACTTAAATCAACATCTCAACGTCTAGATAAATTTGAAGATAACTTACGATGCAAATACTTTTGGAGACCTAAAGGAGCGGAACTGTCATTTGGTATTCAGCACTATGCTGGAAAGGTAAGGTCATGTGATTTTTATTTAGTTCGAATAATAGTGGTATGATCATTATTTGTTTTTATCCAGAGTTTCTGTTTTATGTGTTTTTTCCTCTTTTTAATAGAAAAAATGATAAAGTTATGCAAACATAGACTCTACAATGAAATTTTCATGTATTGCAGTCCATTTTGAGCCTATCCTTAGGGCTCTTCCACAAATTGTGTAGACAGTAACTGTCTCTTTTCTGCAAGAAATCTGGCCTCAGAAACAGCAGTACTACAGTCACTTCAAAGGGGCAGCTCTCTGGAGCCAGAGCAGGCTACATTCTTGGTAACAGCCTGTGAATGCCTCCGTAGTTCTGTGTGAGAGTGTATGTAAAGTATATGCATAAAAGCAATGTAAACCAGTATCTGTAACAGAACTTAAAATGCTATAGAGAACGTTGGAAAGACTGGGACTTCTAGTAGAGATGTTTTCTTGTACTCTGTAGCACCTAACCCCTTTTGTTCTCAGAGGTTCACATTCACATATTATTTTATATGGGGAATAACAGTCCAGTTTTCACCATAACATGGGCTTTGCTTGTGATTTCAGGCCCAAATATTTGCTTGTAGACAAAATCAAGACAGCCTTGTTTTATACAGATATCAATGAAGTCTCAACTCTGGCTTATTATGAGACTCCAAAATTTAAGGATATATTCTAGTATATTCTGTCAGGCTTCTGTCTTGTTAAGAATAACTATAAAAATTCACACAGGTTTAGTTAGTTCTTTGTACCCATGTGGCCAAATAATAAAAACACTACTGGCCAGTTCTCTATTGCAGGAGAACATTCAGTTTCTGTGTAAACTAATAGACTCCAGGGAAATTGGGCTAGAGAGGGATGTTGCTAGTGACAGTAAAACAGCTGTAGAAAATTACTGCAATTTTTTAAAAGGCAAAATTAACTGATTCTTACATTAATAGAAATATCCCAGCATTAATTTTTGATCAAAACAGTTAAAATCATTTCAATAGAGGAGGGTTTGGTTTTCCTAATACGATTTTCAGTGCCATGAGAAGCTGTTTTAATGTACCTACAATGTGTCCAGCTTACTCCTGTTCCTCCAGCAGGTCTAGTTATAGTTCACAGGTTTGATGCAGACAACCAATAGATAGTGACCACCTGAGAACCATTTCTTACATCCCACAAAAATGATCAGCTTAAGCTTTAATGCAGTACCTCTGTTATACTGCATCACACATAGAATAGTTTGACATGGCAAAACATAGCACAACAGGATTTAAGCCATTTAACCCAATTTGATATGCAATGGCATTCTATGAATATAGCTACTCTGTCTAGCCAATTTACATTCTGAACACACTGCTGTAGTTCACTTTTTAGTCCTTTGCAGAGAACTCATTTGCATGTCAGACCCAAGGTAGCTGGTGTACTTGGTCATCCTGGTTGTTCACCTTTTAAAGAACATAGGAGGTTTTTGGTAACCCTTTCCAGCAAAATTTCTGATTCTGTTTTCCCACACTAGGTATTATATGATGCCTCTGCATTCCTTGAGAAGAACAGAGACACTCTTCCTGCTGATGTAGTGGTGGTATTGCGAACTTCAGAGAACAAACTTCTTCAGCAGCTGTTCTCTAGTCCATTAACAAAAACAGGTATTTTCTGCACAGCTTTGCTAAGATTGTAATTTCATCAGCTGCCTATTCCTCTCAAACTCTTCCTTGATTCTGGACAATTTTTAAAAATTATTGTATTTTAAAAGAATTTAAATTATCCTTTTTAAAGAGCTCCACTCTTTAAAGTTACCTAGATATCTAAAGCATTATGATATATATATTTTTAATATGTGGACATGAATTATTCTAGAACACCTGTCCAGCAAGATTCTTCCCTGACTCCAGAAAAATGGAGATTATCAGATGTGTAGGGCAAGAGCTCATTCTCAGGGCAGGATGAAAATACAGGAGTTTCTGGTTCTTAGTAGTTTACTAAGATCAGTACTTGGTTGATAGATTATTGTGTACCATGTCTTATAGTTCATAAATAATGTGATGTAGATCGAAGTGTTTTGGGAGGTCATACCCATCTATGTAGAAGCACTGATGCAATATATACTTTCTTACAAATTATTAAAGCCATATACTAATAGACTAGAACTAATTCTGTTGATTTAAAACTTGTTGACTTTGACTTACAGGAAAGTGCCAGATCTGTAGCTAAATAAAACAGCAAGATGAAGTTTGATTACTCCACAGATAGGTGCCAGAATGCCAGTACCATATACAAATGATAGTTCTGCAGTATCCATGCAAACAAGCCAGCAAATGAACACTTCTCTTAATACTCTCTACATTCTTAAAGCATCTTTCCCTAATGGGTAAGAAAAATACATAATACTAAATCTAAATACAATGGATTGTACTAGATTGCAGAACTATTGTGAGCTGGCATATGCAGATGAAGTTGTATGTTTAGGTAGAAATACATGGTAGAAACACTGGACAATGCTGTGTAGGCTTATTGTACATGGGCTGTAGATGCAATTCTGTGCCTGTGCAGCAGCACTCTGCCTTGAATTTCTAGACTTCAGTAACGCAGTCATAGCATCTGTTGATGTGTTTAACCTCTTGTGACATTTCTATGTAGAAAAAGAACATCTGGAGAAAAGATTATACTGGAGCTTTCTTTGCATATGTAAAACTGATATCATGGTATCTGTTTATATACTACAGAGGATATATTCCTGTTACAGTGTCTCTATTCTTTTACTGTAATTGAAAGGCTTTTGATTACCCCCCTTCAAACTCCACTTTTAGAGGTCCCTGAGAGGTGAGGATCCAATGAGGAATATGCTTTTCCTTTCAGCTATAATGAGTTTAGATGGAGGGGAATATAGTTTATGATGGAGGATTGGTTTGTGACCAAGTGGGGAACAATGAACCTTTCTGTCTACTACTACTCTACATTCAAGTGTCTGTGTTAAATTGATAAAAGAGATTCTGATCAAGCAAAGCAAAAAAAGAAAGCTCACACATGGTCAAATGTGCCTCCATAACCCTCTTTACAAGCCATTTTATACCTTGGAGCTATTGTCAGAATGAAACCATTCAGGTGCTTTGTTCCAGTTATCAGTCCAAATTATTGTATATATTATACTTTTTATTTTATTGCTATTTTTAAATCAGAATGCTGATTCCCTCATGCAAGGTCATCTTCTTCTGGCCTTATAAAGATATTTTCAGTAGCAGCAGCACTCAACTTGGGTATTTTGCCTAAGATACATAGAAGGTTCAGTAAGAGATACTTCTCATTGCAGTTAATGCATAGTTACCATGCTGATGTATTTCCCCTACTATTTTAGGTCTCTTATATTCCCTTCCTTGTTTCCTATTTATATTAATTGAATAGTTTCTCCCTCCATTTACCTTTCTGTGAAGAGTACACAGCAAACTGAGTGTTGTCTGTATTTGCCAAGTCAGTACAGGACATCCTGAGAAAAAAATTGTGCATATGCATCTGTACATGGTATTATAAGAATAGCTTAAAGCCCGTATGCCATTTTTATTTTTTAAAAGCCTTTGTGATTTTGCTCTTTTTTTCCAGCTGTCTGATATAATTGGCATTCACATCCTGTGTTGGGGCCTCTGTGTTCTAAAATCAGATTGTTGCCAGGTTTAGTTTTGGCAGCTTGCAAGATAAATGAAAGGTTTGGCTGAAAACAGAAGGCATTGCTGGCAATGCTGCTTCATCTCTGCTCAGTGAAGAAAGACAATACTATTCTCTTAACTTCCTACAAAGATGATTTTGTAAACAAAGAATAGTGAGTGCGTATGTCTCATCACACTCTGTCCCTGTCTCTTAGCCCTCTTCCCTCCACTTGACATGTGCTTCATTCCTAAAGCAAAGCAGAAAAAATACAGATTAAGATTCATAATCTTACTGCAGTTTTCTTCAGCTTTTGGTCAATTACTGACTGATGCAAAAGTTAATAATTTATATGGGAGCCATATTCCATCTTTCCAGGTAACCCTGACTTGAAATGGGCCTTCTGCCAGCATGTGTGGTGTTCTGTTTGAAGATGCGTGACAGCACATTCTCACATCTGCTTGCAGCTATCCCTGGAATGTGCAGCATAGGTGGGTTTTGTCAAGCAGCGGTCTCCCAAACGTGTCGCAGCCACTGGGTGGTGCTATCCCAGAAGCGAGAGGGAATGCGAGACTGGAATCATGGCTCTGACAAGGACTGAAAATTTAGTTCTTTAAATACCGGAAAGAACAAAAAGATGCCTTTCCCACCCTGAGATGATCCTCTGTTTGAAGTATATTTATATAACTGTCATATCTTCCACTGTCAAAAACTGAGCAGCATCAAGAAAATAAATACTAAAAAGCTAAATTCTTTTACTAATTTAAGATCATGTTAATCCCTGTAATTTATCAAATGCACTTACCATCTTAACAAATGCTTGTATTTCACAGAAGCAGACTGTTCAGTTTAAAGGGCCAGAAATTAACAGCAGGACATTAAATATACATTTATAATAGTAATTTATCTTTAATAGAATGCACAACTACTGATATGAGACATTGGAATTTAAACATTCTGGAACTAATTTTGCAGTGTATACAGCTTGTTTTGTCATCTTTCAGTGGAAACTTAGTCACATTCGGCATGTTTTGAAATCTGCACTTTCTAGGGACCTTTAAGCTTAAAATTGAATTAATGTATTCTGATTTAACCCAACAGTTCTCCCAGTTGCTTCCATATCTGTCACTTTTTTCCTACAGACAGCTCCTTGTGCTGCCACTGCTTTGGCTGAATATACATGTTCCCATTCAGATAGAATGTATTCCTGATTATCTCTGGTCTTAGTTTATCACTGCTGCTGCTAAAGCATCAGAAAGAGAAAGGAATCACATGATCTAGAAAATAGAGTCCCTGTGTAAGAATAGAGGATTTTGATTGGAAAACTTAAGGACAGCCTTGGTACACTCACCAGTAAGGAGTCAGAGCATTTGACTCACTGCCCTGATATTTGAGAATTTTTGCAGCATCACCTGTAAGGGGTGGTACTATTGGATTGCATGGGCAAAGCACCACTGGGGGTTTTTGAGACTGCAGGGTCTTCGTCTTCTCAGAAAAGCTGCAGCACAACAAGATTTTCTACTCTTAAAACACAATCCCTGCAGATTTTTTGCCCTTGCCATGACTCACAGACCTTTAGAACTTTCTGTCAGGGTTGCTCTGCTCTGCCTTAGGTTCTCACTTGAGAGAGGGGAAAGAGTTGTCTTCTGCAGGGAGGGAAAGGAAAATCCTTCAGCCTTCCCACCAGAAGAGTAGAGATGCTGAGAAACATCTCTGTCCTTGCTCTGAGGATCACTAGGGGCTGTGCTTGGCTACATAGAAGAAATAAGAAATACAGAGCTGAGTACCACTACTACTACAGCAACATCATGTCTAGTAATTTTAGTAGCATTGGGTATTGCAATATATCTTTGTGATTAAACACTCCTTGCTTGTGGTGCCTATATAGTTAAGCATAATCTGTCAGAGAGAATTGGGATGAAAGTTTTCACAACTGGGATGAAGGATTTGGCTAGTCATGTTTTAACAAGGTAATTTTTTTGTCCAAAGTAGAATTTTTTTCCAGACACAAGTTATTTATAATTAACCTGTCTAAAGGTCATTTCCCCTCCTCAATATTGATTTTTGGTCTGTGTTCTTTCTGCGTTTGAGTCTCTAACCTTGCTTACAGCCCTCAGATGAGAAGTAATTATAAACAGTGTATGTCTCTTACAAAAAGCAAATGAAAACCAACAACAAAGGGACCATGTACTAAGAGAGAATATGAAGAAAATGTTTCAGGATATCTTTATGCACACTAATGAGCAAAACAACTAGGGCCTTTTGCAAAATCACTTTAGAGAACTGCTTTTCACCACTTCTTGGGGACGAGTACTATTTCCAGTATTAACTTGTCTGTAACTGTGTAGCATGTGATTCCTCATAACAAGTCAGAAACAGATCTTGCATTTCAGTCCCATGAACAGACAGTACTGGGCATACACAGAGTGTCATCTTGGCAAGTCAAAATCATAGGTGCTTTGCCATTATTTTCAGTAGAACCATGGTTTGAGCTGTCATGTTTGTCACTGTACACCTCGTTGAGCCCAGGCCCTTCCTCTAGCAATAAGTAGTGGTAGGTCTCTTGGTTTGGTATGTGTCATTGACTGAAATATAGCATGTTTCCATTTGGTTTTAGTGTTATTTTTTTCCTTTTAATTCCACGCATCATGATAAGAGCCAAAAGCTCAAATGCATTTCAATTTTACTAATTTATTCCACAATAACCTCTTTTTATAATGGTACTTTTATGTTAGTGTTTTCACTTTTAAGAGATCAGACACTCTTAAGTCAAATTAATTGGAAACAAAGTCAATGTGATTTCTGAATCTCAAAGATGAATCAGAATTTATGTTTTGTAAAAATTTCTGTCAAGTTAATGGAAGTTCTGTATTTCACTCAGGACATGGAGGCTTTCATGCTTCTGACTGGCCTGTATGTTAACAACACAAAAATAGCTTTTGCTCTGCTGCCAGTGAGTTGTATGCAAAGGGAGGCTTTAAACCACAGCTGTGCAACGTTACAGTCGTGAACCTTACTGGGTTGCAGATGTGGGACATCAGTAAACTAAATTAATTGTAGCTTAACTGAGTTTGGGAGATAGAGTGATGGATTACTTTTTTAGTTTCTCACTTGAGCATTTTACAGTTCAGTGTTTATTCTTCTTCATATCCTAAGGTTTTAATCATAGTACAAATGCAGTACAGATACTCTTAAGACTTGCTAGCAGTAGGATCCAAAAAATGCTCTAAAATAGCCCTAAAAATGGAACTCATCTAGAAACAGAACCATCTATCAGATCAAAGTTAAGGTCTCAGTCCTGCTAAAGCTTAATATAAAACATAACAATTATTTACTGTTGAGAATAACTCCCTATAAATAGTGTCAGTGAATCTCTGGAATTGCACATGGCAGTACGCACAACAGCTGAGAATTGTCAAGTTAGATTTACCACAATTATATTTGGTAAAGGGTGTTGCTCAAACAGAAATCTGCTGTTTTTTGCTCTGAGACTTCACAGATTATATTGTACTGAAAATGAGCAAGGGATATAGATTTATTTTTTTTGTCTCCAAGTGCTTGCAAATTGAACTCTAATAAAAGGAGAAGTGGACAAGTTTAAGAATTGATCTTAATTAACTTTGTGATTTGATTTCTAATAGACCATTCTCTCTAGAACAAATCTTGAGAATAATTTTTCTTTACCTTTTTCTCAGAAGAGAGGAGATAGCTTTCCCAGTTTTCATGTTTCTGGCCTAACTTCTCAATCCTATAATGAACATGACTTCATGGTAGTGAATAGTAATTAATCTTAACACTGCATTGTATACTAATTAAATTCAAAATCTATTGGTATTGAGGAAACAGACGATCTATCACACAAAAGTTGTTAGTGTTTTTAGTATTAACCACTAGACTGTGGGATTTCACTGTGCACCATATACAGAATTTAAATAGAGAAATATTCAGAGAACATTTTACAGTTGTTCTAATGAGTAGTTTACATGACAGTAAAGAGGCACTGTGTGCTATAAGGTCAAACTGTGTCAAAGATGCTCAGGATGTCATTGGAAGCATTCAGAAACTCTCAAGATCAAATCCTAGAAGAGCAATTATTTTTAAATTTTTAGTGAGTTTTTAGAGCAGATAACTTTGTTGAATATTCAGATAATCTTACTCGTATGAATATCCATACTGTTTTTGGTGTGTCCTTTACAAAAAATGTGCTTATATTTTCCACTTTTTCAAAATAATTGAATTGGGGATTAATATATCTGAAGGATGAATGTAGTGGGTGGAAAATAAATCTCTGAGTCTCTGCTAGATCTTGTATATTCATTTCAGAGTATTTTGTGCAGTCTTACTATGATTTTGTACTTTCATCATTTTTCTTCATTCTGTCACCTTGCAACAAGCTGTAAAGGCCAGTACTTTACTAAACCAGCATTATCTATTATTATTTGACTTTGTCTTCCTTATTCCAACATGACTTGGCTTGATTAATTGAGCTACCGGGATAGCAGGTCACAGTGTGTGACAAAGTCAGAAAATGCATTTGTGGGTATTTGTATGAATGGGCGTTGGCTTCATTAAGAGTGGAGATGCAAATATAAATAATGTTTTGCTTTACCACAAAAGTAACTGATTTTGTGACAACTGTGATAATATATAGAAGTGTTGACATCTAGGGGAGCAATGGTTCAGTTGAGAAGCCTTTGAGACTTGATTAAATTGCTAGTCAACATCATTAATGCCTAGATTTCTAAAATGGGAAGGTCTGGGACTTTATAAAGTTTGGTAACCTTGTTTCATCCTAAATTAAGACTTTTTAAAAGATAGTTCTTGTCTTGATGTTTCAAAACCTGGTTTTGACACCATTTTTTAGCCTGTCTAGCCTTAGGTTCTTGATGACTGGGGAGAGTAATAGTCATAGTGAGGTCAGAGAAAATGTTCCATAATTTTTTTCCATCTGCTTTCAGTTGCATCTTTATACCTGAATTTTTGCCACAGATTTCATTGGGAATCTTCACTGGCTTTAGTAGGATTTAGGCCAGACTGTGTATGTATGGAGCAGCTTCAGCAGGAGGTCCTGAGTGATGGAATATATTGACATAAAATGTTTAAACATTGTATGGCGAGGGAACATATTCTGGAAATATAAGTAATGGGCTAGAAATCACAGTTCTTGACTTCTCCTGGATTTCCTGTTTGCTCACTGTTTTTGAAGAAACTTCCTTTGGCCTCAGGTTAAACTGAACACTATGAAGCTTAATGGATAGAACAATGAGATAAACTACCATGTCCTTTACAATCCCACTTTCACTTTTCTAGATAAAGCATATACAATTTGGGGAAAAAATTTCTTAAATAACATGCAAGAGAAAATATATCAATTACATAAAACAATGGGGGAGACTAGAGCTCAATCAGAATGTAGGGTAACTATGTCTTCAACCTGTGTGTGTTTTAAGAATTATTCTTCTACATACCTCTGGAAGAAGAAATAAACTTGTCCAGCCTGAATAAATGTAAGTAGAACAAAGTTATTCTGACCAATGCTTAAAACCAATGAAGAATTCCTCAGCAGTGAACTTCCACAGAAAATTCCTCTGAAGTTTTCTTCTAGTCTCAGTTACAGATGTGGTACCAAGGCAATCTGCTGGGGCAGCAGCAAACCCATATTGATGGTGAGGTACTGTACTGACAGCAGCAGTGTTCTGTACTGTCTGCTGTTCCCCAGAGAATTCAAGGTTTGTTGTACTGAGCTGGTTACATACAACAGCATCAAACTGTACACTACAAGAGACGTGGAAGGAAATTGCTAAGGACCATATCTGAAAGAAATGGCCCATGTCTTCTGACAACATATAACTAATAAAAAGCTGAGCCAATTTGTTCAGCAGCTGGAAGCATGACTGGATTAGGCTGTGACCAGCCTCCCTTCAGGCAGACAGCTGGTCAGGTGTCTAGCTAGTCAGGCTACAGACCTGACTAAAGAAAATGGGGAACATCAAGCAGTAGAAAACTGCAGTATTGTTTATACAAGAACTTTGCTTTTTCCAAACTTTTAAAATGTATTTCATTTTTGTCTAGATACAGTTTCAGATAATGAACGCTCACTGTACTTAGTGTGCCAGTCCTATCATTAGTCCTGTGTTTGGACAGAGTTGCCCAACCTATGCTCACCTGTCTGTGGCCAGATAGCAATCTACTCCCTGCTCTGCCCCTCTGTTTGCCAGAACCACATGACCCTCTCATGGCCTGTGCTCAGGAATCTCTTTATTGTGTTGTCAGGCTATACCATAGGTGTTTTGCTTACTGTCTGTAAGTTTGGTCATGTCACAGAACTATGAAAATCACATAAAGTTTGCTTGTATATGCTATGATCACGTGTTGTGCCTGTGATACTTCAGGAAGGGTCTGTATTTTGGTGAATATACTCCCAATCGAGTAGATGACTACACATGTTTGATTCAATTTAGCTTGAAAATTGGGTATGCTGCTTAAAGCGGCAATTAGTACTCAAGGTTGTGTTAGAAAAATACCTTGGGCACTACCACTAAGTAGTTTAATTAGTACCGTAATTTGTTCTTCTTTAGTAGATAAGGATAAAAGTTAAGATCTTTCTGACTGACATCATACATTCACATATGTAAGTGTGTATAGATCCTATGTATGGAGATATTGTATAGAGTACAGTAAGCAGTTTGACCTTCATTTTATCTCAGCTGCTGTCGGTGTCTTTCTTCCATTCTACAAGAAGCCTACTAACCTATTGTGTTAAAACAATATTTAAACATGGCAGTGATGATGCTGACAGGCAAAGTTTTATTTGTTGCTGTAGACTTCATGCTGTGTGTTGCCTGTGTGTGCCTTCCTAATGTGGGAAGTGACCACTGAAGTGTCTGTAATGTATGCAATAGAAAGCATACCAGCACTGAACTTATACTCGAGTTCTCCAATCCACATCTAGCAATGTAAAGCTTTTAAGTATTTGTAAATATGATCAGTGTCTACTTCATGCTAAAACGACTAAAGAAATCCTTCATCTAATTGAGAATCAGTTTCAGAATTCCTCAATTCACTCTGGCATGGATTTTTCATTTCAAATAATCTGGGCCAAAAATGTGTGTATTTTTGCTCCTGAAGCAAATATTCATAATTAGGTTATTCCCAGGTGGGCTTTGCTATTACTGAGCTTTTATGCTTATCCAAATCTGTTTTGTAATATGTATCTGATTTTGGAGATACATTTTCTTGGTTTTATTTTGAATAGAAAGTAAAATAATTCTGTTTTCAGAATAAGCAGTAGATGAGGTCTGTTTGTGTTGATAGTTGTGCTCTACAGACAGTATTTTTATAAATATATTCTTGTGTAAAATGTATAGTATATGAGAAAATTGGATTCTTAGCTTTTTTTTATTGAACAAGATTAACTTAAATGACTTCAATGACTCAACAGAATAGAGTTTTGATAGTCAGTGACCAGATTCAAATTAGTACCCAATGAAAAAAGTACATGTATTCATTTATAGTTGAGCTAAAAGCTTAGTCTTAGAGTAGCAGAAGATGAAAATGCATTATGGAGATAAGCAGTCAACTTCTTTTGGCTAGATAAAATGTACTGAAAGGAAAGACAAAGAATCTGTGTATGTCAAAGACATTGTCTGGCCCTGTACCTCTTCTGGAATGTGAGTGCTTAGCTGTGATTAGAAGTAGTGTCAATGGAATATGAATGCATTGTAGCGTTTCTGACCATATTATACTGTATCTACATGGTGTTTCAAGTAACCCCTCTTTATCTGAACCAGAAGCATGAAAGAAATTCATAAAATATATGAGGATAAGGAAAGAGCTTGTACTTGCCCTCTGTATAATAGTAATATCCCTGGTGTGACATGTACAGTAAGGTGACATTGTCATTAGGCTTTTTCTCTGTAAGTCATTTGAACTTCAAAAACTGAATGTTGTATCAAAGCTTAATGTATTCCATACCTGGTGTGCTCCTACTTTGGGAGGAGTGATCTATTGCAGACATAACCAAAATGAGGTTATAAATACAGTGCTGATATTACTAATACTTGCTTCATGCTACTTACAGAACCCATCACCTTAGAATAAATGAAGCACTGAAAAACCATAGGTAACATCAGAACATCCGGGCAGAGAGTGTACTTTTCTTAATTAGTACATAAAGTCAACAGCTGGACAAATCATTAATTCAGCCAGGTCACAGTGAGTAACTACCAGGGATGCAAATGAGAAGCCAGGAATGCTGACTAGTCCCTTTTGAGATCTGGAGACCACGTTGAAAGTCCAACCTGAAAAAAAAACCCCACATTTCTTCTTTGTGTGCTGTGTAAATACTTTCAAAACTTCTCCTGCTTGGCTTTGCATAGTAGAAGAGATGCAGTTCTTTGATAATATGGTCTTTCTCACCTAGCTGAAATAAGACATCATTTTCGGTGAAGAATATGTTTTCAGAGATGTGAAATCTTCTAAACAGTTTGAAGACAAAGGGAGGTTTGGTGAGCATTGACACTGAGCTTAGCCAGTGAGTGCCTAGATTTTGTGCTGCTATTTCTTTTTGCCTTGAAAACTCTAAGCATTTCACAGACTCTAATGGCTGAAACTTCTCAAAGCATTAAAGCCATTCTTAACTTTATTGAACAGAGGGAAAAAAGAAACATTAGAGCTGACTGACTCCTCCACTGACACAAAGACTCCCAGAGACCTTAGTTTCTGATCCAGACATATAGGTAGGAGCCTACATTGTTCAAATGAGCAGTCCCATTGAACTGAAAATGAAGTGCATGTAAGTAAAATTAAACATGTACATGCTTAAAAGATTAATCCTAACTTAAACCATTAAGTTCTCTCCCCTCCCTCCAAAAAAAAAAAAAAAAAGCAAACAAAAAAACAAAACCTTTTTTTCCTAAGACAATTTTGAGAGGGTTTTATATCACTTACTTGGTCCATTTTATGGACTTGGATTTTAATGTAGGTAGTATTCGGTCTACAGTGGTGTCATTTGTATTTTCTGTAAAGTTTTGACCAAATAGTTGGTGTGAATCTAGACTTTTGGAAGGCATAGTGTGATCTTTCAACCTTTGACTGGTTTAACCTTTTAAGGACCCCATGGCAGTTCAAGCTGTCTGTGTTACTACCTAAAAACATTTGTTCTGCAAACGTTGATGCTTTTCATTAAGTGGAATAACGTTTAATTATTTTTTGTATGTCAAGATATAAATCACCTTGTAAATGAATATCAAATGCAGGGATAGGTACCAAATTTTACTGACTCTGAACACCATGCTAACCCTGGGTGAGACATTTCTTACTGTGCAGAATAATTTTCAAACCACGTTTATTCTGTTCATTAGTTTTAATGGCTTAGACATGTTAAATATTGATAGTTATTTTTCCTGATCATGAGCTACATTAAATGAGTAATTCAGAAACTTTTATTGAAGCATCATTTGGTGTTTCAGCTGAAAAAGAAAATCCTAGTAATATTTTTTCCAGGGATTCAGTCTAATGCTACAAGTAATTACACAGGAATTCACTTGACACATGATTCTTACACTGGTAAGAATCCATTCCTAGAAGGAAGTAACTACTGAGCAAAGGCACGATAGGTAAATCTTTGCCTCTTTAAGTGGGAACTGAACACTTTGGGTTTTTTGGGGCTTTTTTTGTTTGTAAAGTCATTAAAGATTTTTGATTAATGAAAAGATTTATTTATTTGCTTGGCTTGCCAGATCAGAAATGTTTGGTTTCAGTTTTGCATGGGAAACTAGGGGAGAGCTCAGGGGTATTAATTATGAACCCTGGAAACCTAGTGCCAGCTGTGAGTGTGGTGAACCTTAAGCAGCTATAGAAACATTCTAAGTTTTATTTGGTTATTAGAGTTTTTTAAGTTGTTACAAAATGCGACAACATTTTAGTCATTTTAAAGAACCTGATTCAAAATCATTCCTCCCACCTCACTTCTTCTATCATATTGTCAGTTTTCCAGTGCAAGGCTTTCAAGCTTTAGACTTGCTAATCTGAAGCCTAGCCAAAAACAACCTTTCCAGGCTATTTTAGCCAAAAAAAGGCTCAAAAGAGTAATTTCTAGCATACAAAAATAGCAAAATTGTAGCTAGGAGAAAAATTAATTCACCATCTACTTGTTCATTAAAGTCCTCATTTTAACTTTAGAGAGATACATGTGTTTACAATATGCACCATGTAGGTACATAGATATTCAAGATTTCCCAAACAGTTGCAGTTCTCATGAACACTCACAGTTTAGCCTAAAGCAGTTTCCAAAATAGTGGACATACCTTGTGTTCTGGACCATGATTTGGACTGTCAGGTAACATACAGTGTTAGATCTGGAAGTGACATTTCAGTTGTGCAGCATTGAGTCAATACCAGTGCCAGCAGCTCATAAGATAAATACTTCTTTAAATGAATTCAGAATGTTCAAATGAAGAATGCTGTGTTTGAGTGCTGGCCCCCAGATTGTTTTCAGGGGTTTGGTATTTTTCTTGTTCAGAGGAAAGTAGCAGCAAAAGTTCCTGTCAGTGTTATGTGGACACTGGGTTTTCTCTGCTCTCTTATGGAATTATTACCAGTAATTAAGTTTTCTTGGTTTCCATTTTTCCCATCGTGCCTCCTTACTAGTTATGTAATACACAGTTTAGCAAAACTCTGAAGACTGTTTAGAGTTACTGCCTTTCTGTAAAGCAAACAGCTAAACACTGGAGTTGATGCAAACAAGTAATTTAGCATCTGAAAGAAGTGTTAACACTTTATTTACATTTAAATTAAAATAGACACTTATTTATGTGTTCTGGTTCTGAAAGGTGTGTGGTACATCTGCAGAGGCCTATTGTTTATTCATGCTGTAAATCCTTTGAAATGTGTTAAAATGCTTCCCACTCATTATAAAAATCCTGCCACCCATGGATTAGGGCTTTGATGTCACCAATCCTGCTTCAAAGGGTTCTTTCAATGCTATTAATCACAGTTTAGCCTCTGAAGATATAGCCAGAGAAAACATTTGGACATCTTGTGCTAGACTTGCTAAAACTTTGAAATATACAGAGTGTCTTGCATATGCAAGTCCGATATCACTTCCTCTCTCTTCTCCTAGCCTTTATTTTGAAAAGCTATTTTGTGATGACTTTGGCTTTCTACAAGTACAGAAGAGAAAGTTTAGGACACGTCCTACTGTACATTTTTAAGAAGGCACTAGTCTTTCACTTGACACCACAATATATTTTTGCCTAAGAAATCGAGTCAGTCTTTAAAAACCTCGTTACAATAAGATTGAGAATTATATGTCAAAAGGTAAAAAAAAGATGCTATCTTATTTTCTCCTCTCTCTTGTTTGTGAATTTAAGACACTGTCTTTACACTTAAGGATCCACGTGATTTCATAGAAACAAGATTGTTTCTGTAGTCTTTTTGCTCTTTGAAATCTCTCGATGAGTCACAGAGAAATTGGTTACTAGTGATTGAGCTGTATGCCTTTGTGCTGTCGTTGTTTTCATCAGCTCAGTAGCTAAGGTCAGTGACATACCACCTTATCACTGACTTTTTCCTCCCCTCTAAATCAACACTGCACTCTGTCATGCCTGTGCTGAATGCTCTGCAGGCACAATTGGTAATGAGAGGGGTGTGGAAGAAGTGTGGTGGTGTCTCCTATTTTTAGTACTATTGTACAAACTGATTCACAGTGTACAAATTTTTCCCTTCTAAGCTTCTTGAATAGTTTTTGCAGTATGAATTTCTTTCTTTTTGAACAGGTAATTTGGCACAAGCAAGAGCCAGAGTGACAGCAGCATCTCGGTCTTTGCCTCCACAGCTCACTGCTGGGCGTATCAAGGTTAGTAGTGTTCCCTTTGAAGACAGGCAGTTGTTTATAAAATATTACAGTGAGACTATGTACACAATACTTAGTTGATGTGTGTATATAGTGAGGCTCTTACTAAATGAGAGTCTGGCTTTACTATCAGTAACATGCATAACACTATTCAGAAGATGTTAAATACTTTTTAGATGAAAAAGCTATTTCTTAGAATTCTGTAAAGCACTTAATTAAAACAACTTAAGGAAACATATTTTAAATTATTATTCTAAAATTTGTTTTAAAAAGACCAAATGTAATAATTTTGTTTGGAAGTTTGGAAGTGTTTTAATATTGTTTAATTTAAGAGGGTTTTTTGCTTAACATATTTTTTGGTTTTACACTATTTCATACCATGCTCGCAGCAGGTGTGGTCAATATGTGGAAAGTCTTAATGTCCAGTGACTTCATAAGGTGACATGAGGTCATAAATTGTTCTTTTAATATTGTTTCAAAACTATTAGATGCTATTTTTTTAGTGACAAAACAGTTGGACTTTTGTAGGTCAGGCTGTTTTCCACTACAGTTGTAACTATATAAATTTATATTGTAAGTCACTACAGTTGTCATGTAAGAATGTGACTTAACAGTTGAAATATTCTTCATTTTTGTTTGAAAAGAGTAGCTAGTGATTTAAAATACAAGATACCATGACATTCTTATTCTTATATCATGACATTCTTATTATATTCTGTCATTTTCTAGCAAGCCAGTTGTGGGAAAGCCTATTGTCTGTTGTACATGAGGTTGTTGCCCTACCATAAAATTGCGTGGCTTCATAGACAGGCAATGTTGTAAATTAACAGAGACAAAACTTCTAAGAAGTCTTACAAGAAAATCTCCCTGGCTCCAGAGTCTATCAGGATTTTTCTAATGAATACTTCAAACATTTCTTGTCAAAAAGATTTGGAAATTGATTCTAGTTCTTATGTGTTGCACAGATCTGAATTTACAACTTAATTCATAGGAGATCTAACAGTACGGCTTTTAGCCAAACTTTCTGAGAAAAAGTGTTTTACATCTCTTCTGTGAGTGTTTCTGACCATGTCTTTCTGTGTGTTCATTCCCTTTCTCCCCCTGCAAAAAACCCTCAAACCAAAACAAAACTCTTTGAACCCAGCAGCCTGTTGTAAACCATATTTGATAGAGTGGCAGTCCCAAGATGGTAAGATTCTACAGGGTAGATGAGAATAAGTGGCTGTGAAAAGGAGATGCTACCTGCCCTTTATTGACCAGCAGATTTTCCAGATATGAATATGTGAGGTTGTGAGTGCTCAGTCTCTGACAATATCACTAAGTGTCTGCTTTTCTAGGCAGAGAAGAATCGTATTTCAAACCTCAAATTCATTGGCATTTGGGCTCAGATCAGTCCTCAAACTATTTGCTTTTGTTCATGATTTGATGTTATTTATAATACAATTGTGTGTCTTTTAACATTAAATATTACCAGTTATTCTGAACTTACTGTCAATGTTCACTGGTAGGGCTTTTGTCTTCTACCTGACATTTACTAGAGATTTTGATATCAATTCTCTGGTACCATATGTATTGCCAAGATAATCTTGAAACATTCCCATATCCTTCCCTGTGGACATACCTACTGTTTTGATTAGGTCATTGGTATTTACTTTGTCAGATGACCTCTTAAGATGTTTGATGTTATCTGTGCTGATAAGACATTTTTCTTGGAATGTATTACAGAGTGTTCTGTTAACAAACTGCATCTCTCTTTTTTTATTCTTTCTTTATTCTTTTTTTTCTTCTTCTTCTCATGTGTTAGTTTGAGTACCAATGCATGTATACCACTCTGGGCCAGAGCATTACAGATTACAAAAACATACTGAAATTTTTGTGATCACCCTTATTGAACTCTGTCTTCATTTGCACCATCTGTATTCTGAATTTTGAGCTCACTAGTTTTCTTCGGATTTCTTCCCCAACACAAAATCCATTTTTTTGATCTATTATTACTTAGCGCTTCATTTCCTTTATATTTTGCATGCAGTCTCCTAAATATCTTCTGAAGGTAAGAGTCTCAGTTACTTTATTGAGAACTATAATCTTTCAGCAATTATTTTAGTGTTCAGAAGAGTATTCTTAAGTTAGTGAGAAATGATTGTATGGAGCAAAGTCCAGGAAGTGTAGCACAGGTGCTGACAACAGCATTATCTGGTTTATACTAATGCCACCTGGTCAGAGCAGATGGTAAACTGCCACAAAGCAAGTGAATGCTAAAATGCTGTTAATGCTCCATGCAAACAGGATGCTGGTTAATTTTCTTTAATTTTGTTGAGCTGTAATACAGCAACACAATCTGCTTGTTATTGGTAACCAGTTATACTCATTCATAAATTCTGGTTTCATTTTGATAAGAACAGCTGTACTAACATTATAACTAAAATCTACAAGGAGCAGTATGTTCACCGTCTGTGTATATGCTCTAAAAATAACTCTTCTGCAATGCTGAAAAAGTGGTATGCTATGGCAGTTCAGCAGAGTAAGATTGCTGAGAGTCTTAGCATCAAAATGGCAATATAAAGTAATTAATAGTAACTATAGCAGGAGAAGGGAACAGACTTACACATTCTGAGACTCCCTACTTTATTTGCCACTCATTATCCTACAATATTTTTTCCATACATGAGCAAAATGAGGCAGTTCAATTTACTTCTTGGCTATTACAAATATGATAACTCTTCTTACATATATAAGTCCCACTGGAGTTCATTGTAGTGGCAATAAGAGGAATACTTTTTAGAAATCAGTTCCTAAGGTATTGCAACTTGACAGCTGTTTCATTGGCCAAGTATTATGCTGCCATAAATTTACAGTGCTCTTGCACTATCAAAAAAATTCAGAATGCTTACGGATCTCTCAGAAATCAGCGTGTATTCTGCATATGTTAGAAGCTGGCCTTGCTATCTCTGATCAAGTGCTCTGAAGTACGTACACCTGAAGGAATTAACTGTAACAAAAACTGAACCCGGCTTTCATGGCAAGGTGGGTGGGTCTGCGGTGTTTCTGGAACAGTTCTAACATCAGAGTTTTGTCTTCCAGGTTGACACAATGGAGGTTATGCGGCATCCTGAGGAAACAACTAACATGAAGCGGCAAACTATGGCTTCCTATTTTAGGGTACAAAAATTAAAATAAAAACAAGCATTTTGATAATAAGAACAATAGATATATCTAAAATATTTGTGGGATTGCTAGATCAAATAGAAATACAAGAGAATTTTTTTATTCTGTTACAAGGCCTTTGTAGATTCATAAATTTTCTTTTGCCTCTTTTCTCTTTGTTTCCTCATACTTGTATTTTTATAATTTCACTGAGTACATTCATAACAAAATTGTAGAGCCTAGACTATTTCCCATCTAAAATGCTAGAGGTCTAGAAGAGGTCTCACTGTAAACAGACCACCAATTTTGTGCAAATAAAATAGATGTTATTACTAAAATCTTGCTATTTTTTCACAAGATGGGGCATACATACCTTTAAAGATTAAGATCTTTCATTTGTGCTAATAAGTGAAAAATAATCCATCTTTTGGAAGTGTTGTTATAAATCATATGGATTGCCATTTTATCAGTAGTAATCCTGTCTGAGGTAATGCATATTCTGCGTGTGTGTTTAAATCAAAGAGGCAAGGAAAGGGCATTGAGAATGTTGGAACTGGAAGCTTAGAAGTCAAAAAAGTGCTAGTCCAAGACTGTTGGTCAATGTTTTTTTCTTGCAGCCATTCCAAAGTGGAAGAGTTTTCAGCAGTTGGCTCTTGGGCTGCACTTGTACCATGCAGAATAAGGAAGTTCACAGAGTTGTGCTAGTTAGAGTGAGTCAAAGCTTCATGCTGTGTAGGAATACCTGTTCAATTTGTCTTGTAAAATAGTGTTAGGAAGGGCATAGAGGAAGCTGATGAATACTGAGATGTTGCCCCAGTGTGGAGCATACAAGGGCACATGTTCCGACTTGCCATACAGGTGTACACTTAGAGTGCTCTTGCACAGAACCACACAAATGCCAACTCTGTAGGAAGTGTAAAAAAAAAAAAAGTGTAATGGGGAAGTGAGCAAGCAAGTGTAACACACATGCAACCTGTAGCAAGGTGACCACAATCAGCTTGGAATTGTACATGATTTTGAGACACATATGGGTATGTGAGATTGAACATAGTTATAATGTATGCTTATCATACAGCAGCTTAATGAGGTTAGTATGGAGCAGAAGTACCAGTACCAGTATTCAGAGGAGTCAATGGGAAAAAAGATACATATGATCTGATCAAATGTTTTTCATTGTAGTTTAAAATGCAATTGGGTAAATTGTTTTCTTTGTCCAGGGTGGATAGAAAAAGACGAAATAGACCTACCTTTCAATGGGAAGATTTATGTTAGATGCAAAGAACTTTATGAATAGTCATGATAATGTTGCAGTTCAACAGATTTCTAGGAAGTCTGTGTGGTTTATATTCTCAGTGATTCTGAAAGATGAATGTAACAGAGATTAACCTGAAATGTTAAAAGATACATCTAGTGTTCTCTGTGGACAGAGCACTGAACTGATGACTTCTTGCAAACCTTTCCCTATGATTTGCTGTGAATTTCAGTGATTGTTTCATGGTAATGCTTGTGTTTCTTTTGGGAATGTTTGGTCAGTCAAATATGTCTACCGCAGAATTACAGTTAGGACAATTTTCAATTTTTTTTTTCTTTTGGACGTTCTTCAACTATGGAAATGTGATGTAAGGAGATATGAAGAGAAAGGTGTAAGAAGTAAGAAATCAGAATATTTTAATTTTTTTTACCGCTGAAAACTTTTAATAGGTTCCAAGTTTCTGCTGAAAGATCAAAAATTAATAAAAAGGCAATGGAGATTAACATTGCAGATTAAAATATAATCAAGCATTACAAACTATTTACAAATATGTATCTCCTGCTTAAGTAGTTACATTGCAGTTTTTTGTCAAGTCTGTGCACCTCTTTTATTTTCCTCACTAGTATTCCCTCATGGATCTTTTATCCAAAATGGTTGTTGGACAGCCTCACTTTATCCGCTGCATTAAACCTAATGATGATCGAGAAGCGCTGATGTTTTCTCATGAGAGAGTTCTACTGCAGCTACGATACACTGGAATTCTGGAAACTGTCAAAATACGTCAAAAAGGGTATTCTCATCGCATCCTCTTCGAAGAGTTTGTAAAACGGTAAGAGTTGTATAATAGGGATGTTTTTCTAAAACTCCATTCAGTAAGATATATTCTATGTTTAAGTACAGAAAGTTCTACAAACATTGTTTGTAGGTGTGTAGTCTGAATCTCTAATGAGGGCAGGGACTATCAGAGATAAAGACTACAAGAGATATCTGATCTCCTATGGAGAACAGCCAGTGTGAAACCAGCACTGAACACAAGTATTCAGTGGCAAGCCTGTCCCCATGGTTCCCTCTGTAGAGGCAACAAGTGAAAATTATGCATCCTGCTCAGATAATACAAGGATTTTGGAAGGTCAGCGACCTTCATCCATCATATGAAGAATGTGCACGTTTAAGAATGAACTGATATAAAAGCTTCAGATTTAGCTTTGTAGGGTCATTTATCTTACAGATATAATGAATTGTAATCAGATCGCTGTTCACCCTACCCCTTCTCATTGCTACTATTACGTCTTTTATATATATTCTCAATCTCAAAAAGTTATAAATTTTATTCAGGAAATGCTATTGTCTTTAAGATGACAATATGGCTATATGATAAGTATTGTTTCCTCTACATTTTAAATGTGTTTTTCTGTAGTATTTACTGTTTTTCAGTGTGTAGTATTGGTAATTCAACAATTACCAGAAGCAGTACCATTAACCAGTTATTTAGGCATTAGTAGCAAGTAGTGAATGGCTAAATCAAACATGTGATATTTTTTGAACTGGAGGTTGCTTATCCAGACAATACAGAGTTAATGAATCTACTGAAAGCAAGTCAGTCTCACTTCAGTGCCTGATAAAGTTAGGGAGAAAATTATTCTGGGAGGTATTGAAAAACACCTGAAAGACAACGCAGTCATTGGTCACAGCCAGCATGGCTTCATGAGAGGAAAGTCTCCTGCTTATCAAACCCCATTTCCAACCCACCTAGTTGACCAAGGGAAGCCAGCTGATGTAATCTTTTCGGACTTCAGTAAAGCTGTTAATAGTGTTTTCATAGTATCCTTCAGGACAAGATGTTCAGCACACAGCTAGATAAACACATCATGCAGTGAGTGAGCAACTGGTCCAGTTTGGGCACAAAGGGTTACAGTGAATGGGATGACATCAGACTGGTGTCCAGTCACTAGTGGGGTTCTGCAGGGCTCCATCTTAGTCTCTGTGCTCTTCAACATCTTCATAAATGACTTGGATGCAGGCTGGAAGGGATACTAAGCAAGTTCACAGAAGATACAGATGTTGGCTCCTTGAAGGTAGGGAGGCCCTGCAGAGAGACCTTGACAAATTAGAGGGCTCAGCCTCTAACCACCATCCATATAAAGTTCAGCAAGGGAAAATGCTGAATTCTGCACGTGGGATGGGGCAGCCCTGGATATACAGACAGACTGGGGAATGAGATGCTGGAGAGCAGTGCCACAGGGAGGTTCCTGGGGGTCCTGGTCGATGGTAAGGTGAATACAAGTCAGCAGTGCCCTGGCAGCCAGGAGGGCCAGCCCTGTCCTGGGGGGCATCAGGCACAGCATTGCCAGCTGGGCAAGGGAGGGGATTGTCCTGCTCTGCTCTGCACTGGGGCAGCCTCACCTTGAGTGCTGGGGTCAATTTTGGGTACCACAATGTAAGGTACTAAACTATTAGAGAAATGTTCAAAGAAGGACAGCGAAGGTGGAGAAGGGCCTTGAGGGGAAGCAGTATGAGTGGTGACAAGTGACAAGACCCGAGGGAATGGCCTGGAGTTGTGTTAGGGGGAGGTTTAAGTTGGATATCAGGAAAAGATTCTTCACCCAGAACATGGTTGGGCACTGGAACAGGCTCCCCATGGAAGTGGTCAGAGCAGCAAGCCTGACAGAGTTCAAACAGCCTTTGGAAAATGCTCTCAGGCACATGGTATGGCTCTTGGGAATGGCGCTCTGCAGGACCAGGAGTTTGTCTTGAAGATTCTTGTGGGTCCCTTCCAACTCAGCTTATTCTGTGATTCTGTGACATGATGCTAAAGGGAAAACGGTTTCACAATCCTTTCTAATATCCAGAGATGGCATTGAATGCACATGAATCAGTCACTTGGGCTTGGAACTCTGCAGTCCATGCATTCAGAGATCTTGAATGATGAACCAGAGCATAATCAATTAATTCTGAAAAATTATTAGTTTTTCTGATTTATAATATGTTAGTACACCAAATGAATATGTAGTAGGAAAACACTAGAGATTATATATCCCAGGAAGGATAACCAATGTGTTTATTTGTCCGTCAAGGCAATTCAATTTTCAGATCTTTACCAACTTTCTGTGTGTTATATGACTAATTTTAGTAAGGTCACACCGTTCTAAAGCACATTTAACAGATTATTTTTTGTGATCATTAGCATACCTTTGCAACATCCTGAAGAGGCTGAAAGCAGAATTATTAACCTTAACTTTTATTCAATTTACACATAAGTGAACTAAGATTAACTCCACAGAAATTAGTGTAAATTGAGAGGAAATTAATCGTTGTCTTATCAGGAGATCCTTTTCATTCAAAAATGTGCTGAATATAAGTACAACCTTGAAAAGTAATGGTAATAAAACCAGCATTGACTGTAGCTTTCCATTCGTGCAGATAAGAGCAAATTGTGGTTAACATCTTGTCAATTACTCCCCAAGTTTTTAGTCCAGCTTGATGTAACTTGTTAAGGAAAGAAAGTCAACACAAAAAGGGAAGGAGAGGGGGGTAGATTTAGCAATTTCCACAACAGCAATGAAGACTTCTGAGTTCAGAATATAAATGGAGGCAGGAGAGGGGATGTTGTTGCTCCATTGTTCAGCTCATGCTTTATTTTAAAGCAAATTCTATTTTTTTTTGCTCTTGCAAATAAAAACAAACAGCACTTTAAAAAGCTATCAGTGGAACAAGAAACATTTTTCTTCAACTTGCAGCTATGACTAGTCAAGTGTTTTTAGGAATTAAGTATGAATACATAAAAACGTTTGAGAAAACAGGTCAAATGCTAAACAGATTGGCACTTCTTTGTTCATAATCAAAAAGACATTAGGCAAGTATGAAGAAGAGTTTCAAAATGTCAGTAAATGTGAGGATATCAAAGATTTTTTAAGCCAGCAAGTTAATTGGTATTTTGATCCTTTTGAGCAACTGAACAACAAAATGGATGAGCCAGCACTTTTTCTCCCTTGATGTTATTAAACAAATAGGTGTGCTTCTTATCTGCCTGTTCAATAATGCTGTTTTGTAAACTCTTAGCAGGAAATATGAGGACAAAACAATCAAAGGCAGGGAACAGACCCATTCAGAGTTTATCAGGTGGGAGGTAAACAAAAGATAAAGCTCTGTCTAATGTTACTTTTTACTGTCTTCTGTTTTCATGTAGAGCAGATTATTTGCGAACCTGGATGTAGTTTATTGGGTTAAAACACAGATGGTGAGGAGAGGGTTTAATTGTAAGTCATTCACAGAGTGTTTCTTCAGCCAAGTATATTACCATCTGTTTTATGTATATAAATATACATATTCTTTTACTTAAAGTAGGAAAATGTAATCTGCAGTCCCTGTAAACACTGTATCCCTGTCAAGTCTTAGACAGTTTGTCTCCCTTGGCCCTGTCTTGCACCCCATGACATCATGCATCTGTCTTACGTTTGCTGTGTAGTGACGTGGCCCCTCTTTCAGGCTGGAATTCCAGATTTTAGATACAGGTTATTAACTTGATCAGGCAACCAGGTGTGCCTGACATGTGGGGTCAGGTGATGACCATGCACTGCACAGCAGCTAAGGGAGGTGTGCTTTCCAGCGGGGACCTGCACTGAAGGGACACTCTTTGCTGAGGGCCCAGGCCCTTGGAGCTTCATGTGACATGATGTGGTGTGTCGGTGTGTCCTCACCATAGATCCTCCAGCTGTATCCTCCTTTTTTGTGGCGTATACTCTACAGTGGGTTGAAAGATAAGGGACTTGGTAGGCTAATGGTACTAAATGCTATCATACTTGTAATGCCTCACAAGCTCATAGGAATGTGTTGAGAACTTTTGCCCAAGTTTGATTTAAGGGTTGTCTTTTTTCTTCCCTACCTATTTGTGTCAAGCATTACATTTTTTTGTACTGCATTAAGTTGCAGGATGAACTTTTACTATAAGAATTACCTAATCCACAGTAGTCAGATGATGTTACTCAGATCATACACTCCTGGCAATACCAGTGCTGTTACTGTAACAGTGATCCCAGTGAGCCTGGTTCTGCTTTTTCTATCTCACAGGGCAAATTTGCATAAGGTCACTGTTAGTACACCTGCTGTACAGAGTTTCTAAACCACGATTGTTGCATTTCTCATGACCATGTAAAGCCTCATTGGTCTTAATCAGCCACATTTTGCATTGAGTGGAGCTAGGAATAAAAACTGGTCAAACATTACAAAATCCTGTAAAACATACAACCTCAGTAAATGCTTTCTTGTAACACCAAAAATTCAATGGTGATACACTTGCTTATTGTGCAAAGTCAGGGAAGCACTGAATTAAATTAGAAGTTAACAGATTTGCTACTGAGAAAGAATGCTTTCTTTTTAAATGATGTGTTTTTAATGCAAGACTACTTTTAACAGTAAACCTGAACTATACTGAAGTTCATAAGTGATTTCTGGAAACAAAATTCTAACATTGCCCGATATCTTGGTTTTACTATTATCCATGGAAATGTTTGTTTGTTTCAGTGGCTTTAACATTTCACCAGATTTATAGAACGTTCCCATACATTTTAAATATGATAGACTACTGTACCTTCTATATACACTTTCTAGACATTTCTCATTCACAGAACATTGGTAAATGGTTGCAGGGTGGAGATGATAGGAAAACTTTAGGAATGGAAAGTCTGCTAGCTGCATATGAATTGTATATGCACATTGGATCAAATTATGCCTTTCTGAGAGCATTTTTATGATTCTGTATTTAACTGATAATTTACAACATCAGTGCTAGGTATCTGTTTTAGATCTTTTATAATTTTTATTTATGGTTTTTTATTCCTACTCTTAGTATAGAGTCAAATGTAATTATTTTTGTGAATTTAGATTTGAAAGTTTCTGAAAGTGGTGAGATACAAACAATACAAATTAGAAATTTTTGGAAGTTATTTTATGGCTCTTTCAGTTGAAAAAAAAACAACAGGTTTTTTTTAAACTTTCCAGCTCCAGGACTGAGAAGGAACAAATGGTTTTGTGATATTGAGAATGCTCCTACTGTTGCTTGTGGTCTGGGTAGAAAGGGATTTTGCCCTCTTGCACCTCATGCTTTTCACATATCATTATCCATTATCCACCTCAGGCTAGTATATTTTAGTACAAAGATTTGTTTTAAAGAGAAAAAGAGTTAATCATTATTGTTTTGAGTTAATTATGTAGAATTGATGCAGCCTTTAAGTCTGGAATGTGAAGGGAACTTTAGTAAGAGGTACTGGTATAGTACTTAATGGTGCTGTTTAAATGCTATTTATTGAACAGTTCCACAGTTTAGCCTTTAAGGAGAGGTGGGAAAGTAAACCATTTGTTTACAATCAGTTTATTTAATCTGGAACCACCAACACTAAAATGCCTTGTCCTTAAACAGATAGTTAATGCATAGCATCTTTCTGAAGTTTTCCATATCTTAACATACTTGGATGTCTTTAGCATTCAACCTTAATTCTGCATGTCCTGGCTTTGCAGTCTGAGCTTAAATTCAACTTTTAAAAGATGTTGGTTTATTTCTAATGACTAGTAAGCACAGTTAATCCCATTTTAATGTATGGGGGTTTTTTTCTGAAATGGCATTCACATCCATGAAGGATAGTATTTATTGCAGAGTAAAAACTGCTAGTTAAGAAGTACAGAATCCCAGATATTCATCAGGTTTGAGAAATCAGTTCTTCTAAGGGGAAATTACTTTTCTCTTAGTCTTATCGCTGGTGAGAATGTGATAAGTCACATACTTTTAGGAAACATGTAGATGAGTGTGTGCCATGTGTAGAAAATTTTCAAGTGGGATGTATAACTCAGGAAAATTATATATTTTTGCACAAATATGTGCATGTTTATGAAATAGTACATGAAGGACTGTAACTTATATTTTTTTAAATAGCAATAAAAGTATTGGTTTAATGTAGTAGAACACTGAAATATTCCTGGCTACCACATTTTGTGCTGAAATTACAAGTGCAAATATGGAAATAAAAATGTAGAGTTGTGAAATTTTCATCTCATCTGAAAGTAAATGTGATTTCTAGCCCTACTTTTCAGAAATTAAGTTTCTGGTTTCTTGGTGATACGTTGCAAGTAGAGGTCACTCTGTGATCTCTGCACGGTAGATTTACATAAGTATGATAGAGATGAAATTAGGCCAGTAAATCAAAATGAGCATTTGTAGTTGTATATACCCCAAAGCTTTTTTTTGGGCATACTCTCTACCATTTCACCATGTACAATATTTGCATGCTTTCACCAGATACATTAAGGTGAAACATTTTACCTTCTCCAAAATTTTGCATAGGGTCCATGGCTGTACAAAGATTTTAAACTAGATAAAACAATTGGATGACCCTATGTGGCACATGCTGTGCTGCCATACAATTATGCCAAGCACATCATGTCAAACTACTTGGGTGTCTATAGTTAAGTGATTCAGTTGTGAAAACAGGCACAAAACTAAGGTGTTTACTTAAAAACCACAAAACACATGGATTCAAGCTTCAGAACACAGATCTAGAGACCTTTTACAGTGCAGAATGCACACTACAGAAGTAGTTCTGGAGGAGAAATAATCAAAAATAAATTGCCAGTCTTATATTGGTAGCCCTTATTTCTGATGAGTACAGTAATTTCTGCCTTAATTTTGATGAGGGAATGGCCTGAAGTTGCATCAGGGAAGGTTTAGGTTGGATATCAGGAAAAGATTCTTCACCCAGAGGGTGGTTGGGTGCTCCCAGGGAAGTGGTCACAGCACCAAACCTGACAGAGTTCAAGAAATGTTTGGACAACACTCTCAGGCACATGGTGTGTTTCTTGGGGATGTCCTGTGCAAGGCCACGAGCTGGGTTTGATAGTCTTTGTGGGTCCCTTCCAACTCAGAATATTCTGTGATTCTGTGACATAACTGAAAAGCAACAGTATATATAACCAGGTACAGGTGTCTTCTGTGCAGGGGTTAGGTCAATCAAAATGTTCAGAAAATCACCATCTAGAGGAAGCTTTTAATAAATATTGGAAGACAATATATTTACATACAGAAACTAGTTACTCCCATAGTTTGTAAAGTTCTTGTCATTCTGAGTAGCTTGCTTTCTTAGGTTACAGATAAATGTAGATTTATAAAAACATTTGTTAAAACAGGATTTGATAAGAAAAATAACCATTTTTTAATTTATGGGGTTTTTTGGAGCACCAAAGCAACTACATTCCAGATCATGAAAGAAAGTTATTGGAGAGGGTACTATATTTGAGAGATAGTGAAGTTTGTCATAAACAAAATGGTGTAGTCAGGCAGGTAAATTACACAGCTTAAAAATACTTTTTACTTAGGTATTTGTCACAAATATGTCAACTTTTCAGTAAGTGGAATGTCAATGGTAAAACAGATTAAAAAATTATGAGATTCCCCTTGAATATTTTATTGCATCAGTGCTATCTAAAAACTGTTCGATAGTTTTAAAACTCCCATCAGTAACGTGCCTTAAAAGACACATGAACAACCAGTGTCACTCACTTGACTCACTGGAATCCTTCTTTCCTTCCTTCCTTCCTCCCTCCCTCCCACCCTCCTTCTCTCTCTCCCATATTGCCTCCCTCCCATATTCCCTCCCATATATGTGTAAATAACATGGCTATCTGAACTGGCTTCTGAAGCAAACAGCAATTTAATATTAGTGTAACTTCCCCCATATATCTGTCAAATATCTGTTGAAATTTTATGCTGTCACAAATTATTAGTGATGTGTATATTTTAGATCTGAGTTTTATTAGTGCAACTCAGCACCATTTGTTTTGTAAAAACTGGCACCATTAGACTTGAATAATTAGGTGGAGGAAATGTACTTTTTTATTTCAAATACACTGTGCTTCTCCAAACCTACTAAAAGGTATGAGTTGATATTTTTAAAGACTTGGCTAAAGAATTTGCAATATCACATTGTTGAGAAAGTCACTGCATTAAAAATAACTCAGTAATATATAATCTCCTATCATTATTCAGAGTCAGCAATGTCTCCAGTTGGTGAATATCTATGTCTCTGGTCCAGAACTTATTCCAGTGCTTCTCACTTCAGATGTCATTTTGTTCCCGTTTGATCTTTATTAACTATTTCAGTGGTTCTTTTTTCTTTCTTGTGACAGGTGGAGCTAATATCTAGAGATAAACTGTAGCTAATATTTGATCATATTCTCCTGATTTTTAAAAAAAAAATTCTTGCAGAATTCTAAATTTTCTGATTACTTCTCAGTGTTTTCTTCAGTATAATGTGGGATATTTTCTTGACACTATGTGGCTACAGAGGAATTTGTCTTTGAGATTCACTGATCACATTCTTCTCTTCATGTTTTAAAGAATATCTGATGGCTCTTCCCCATGCTAATAATTTGTAGAATGGTTTGCTCAACCTGCCTGTTCCTCTCAATCACAATGTAAATAGAGTAGCACCTTTAGAAGTATAACTTAATACCAAGACAGCACATGGCAGTTAATAAATGAGAGCTGAGGTGGCAGTTGCTACCATCTGACAGTGTATTTGGGCTAAAATAACCTTAACTTTGTAAATTAACTGGAGCACGTTCATGCTGTTACTTAACATAATCGTTTGCAAGTAGGTTTACTTAAGTACTATGAAATCATTCTTGATTAATGCATAATGGATTTACAGGCAGGAAGGGGTTCTTTCTTAATTCAGTTCGAACATGTTTGCATCCCTTTTTCATTAGCTGTATGTTACTTAACATAATTGTTAGGAGCAAGGGAACATGGACAAAATAAAAGACAATATTGTTTAGTATCAGTCTGCTCCAGACCTCTGATATTGATCATAATCATTCCAATTAATTGTTTATCCTTATCATGTATATGTTTAAATATCTGTTTGTGACAGCTGTGTCATGATTAATGAAGAGAACTGAGTATAAGTGAGAATTTGGCCTATTAACTCTAGAGATAGAGCTCTGAGCGAGAGAAGAATGGTGGAAGTACACATTGATTGTCACTTCAATTCTTTCTTTGTCATTTTTCAGGTATTATTACCTTGCATTCAAGGCACACGAGACTCCCCTTGGTAGCAGAGAAAACTGCCTTGCCATTTTGGAAAAATCTAAACTAGACAACTGGATTCTTGGGAAAACCAAGGTAGGGGGTGCTAACATTTTCTCAAGGATACTTTTACAAATCATGTCTAATAGGGGTTCCAAAAGTACTGCATGAATGAACAAAAGAGTAAGGAATTTGCTCCAATTAGCCTCCCAGGTTCCGAAGGTGCCCTCCCGAGCCAGCTGAGTTAGTGCTGCAAGAGGAGGGGTGCATTGGGTACCTCCCCAAAATGCATTCAGCACATGGCTGCCTTGGTAAGGACAGTACCTCTGTCAGTGCCTGCTGTTGTAGTCACTTCCTGAAGTTCCCCATGCCCTTGACGACATGGCTGAAACCTCACAATTTGGCCTATCCTGTGATTGGTACCCTTATCCATGTATGGAGTTTCGGCTTCTTCAAGCTCCTGCTCACTCTGTTAAAAGCCTTTGTTGATAGCTTAAATTGGGGTGAATGACTTTTTCTAAAAGGATGTTGCACAGTACTTTGAGTTGTTTTACATTACACAAAGGAAAAACAGTGAGAATTTTCCTGTCCAAGACCCAGATAAAATGTATGTAAGCACCCACAGGATTTGCCTCCTGAGGCAGAATGCTTTTAGGCAATATTATGTCTAAAACCACATTCAACTTGGGATTTGTCTTTCCACTAACAAGGAAGATTGTCTTTCAAAATTGTTGATACCTGACAATATCCCACCAGCCAATTTCCTTTGTAAAGGGGGTAAATATGGGATTTATTTTCACAGGATCACAGAATAGTCTGAGTTGGAAGGGATCCACAAGGATCATCAAGTTCAACTCCTAAGTGAATGGCCCATACAAGGATTGAACCCTGACCTTGGTGTTAGCACCATGCTCTAACCAACTAAGTTAATCTCAGTGGGAGTTAGCAACGGGGTGATTATAATCAGTGGAATAAAGAAGTTCCACAAGCACAGTGAGAGCAAATAATTGATTCACAAGATCACTATGATATCTACAATCAGTATTTTGCTAGTTTTCTCAGCAATGACGCTGTTGAATAGGCTGCTGTAGAACTAATGAAAAGGCAGAATACAAGAGTTTATGATACTGATTGTAATACTGATTTTTTTTGTTTTGTTTTTGTTCTGTTACAGGTTTTTCTAAAGTATTACCATATAGAGCAGTTAAATTTGTTCCTGCGAGAAGTTATAGGGAGGGTGGTGGTCATGCAAGCCTATGTCAAGGGATGGCTCGGAGCAAGGAGGTACAAGAAAGTCAAAGATAAAAGAGAAAATAGTGCTATTACTATACAGTCAGGTAAATTTTCATATTCCTTATTTCAGTGAGTTTCTTTGTATTTCAATCAGTTAAATTGGATTTACATTGTTTATTCATTGATTATAGCTTATTATGAAATCTAAATGACTGGAAGTATTTTCTCTCCAGCTCATTGATGTAAATATTACTGATTTGCTTCTAAGGTGTCATCTTAGCATTTGGTAATGTTTTTATCTAAATATTTTAGTATTTGAATGTGATGCCTGTGCACAAAATGAAAATATTGTAAGGTATGCCTATAATAACATACAGCACATAATTGAAATGCAGTAGCATGTCTCCCTGCCCATATACCAGAATTCCAGACATACATCATACCATCAAGATGGGCCTGAGAGGCTGATTATCAGTAATTTAGCAGGCTTCCTTGTAGTGAATTTGGAGTACTGCATGAGCAAGAATGGTCACGCACCTTTGTCTTTTGGATTAGGACATCAGTGAACACATGGTGACAATTAAAATTTGAATAAGTGAAGTTGTGTTTGAAGTTGTGAGGATGTGAATACTGCAGTCATGAACCCAGAGTTCAACATGTGGGTGGGTGGGGAAGAGCTATTGGGGGTGGGGGCTGAAGTAGTTATGGCAGGAGAAATGAAAGTTTCAGCACTTCTGACTCTGTAGACTCTGTAGCACTTCCTTAAATAAATGTAATTTCCAGCACATGGCTTTGTATTTTTAGCTTGGAGAGGATATGAAGCTCGCAGGAAGTACAAGGAAATAAGGAACAGAAGAACTGATGCTGCTATACATATTCAAGCAGGTAATTAAAACAGTATTTCAATTGCCAACACCTATTTTTCTGTGGGTGATTTTTTGTGTGTCAGTGCAAAAAAAAAAAAAAGTACAGTCCAAATAAAAGCTATCAAAAACATTACTTCTGATTATTTTTTCTTCAGTGTCAAATTACATCAGTGACAGGTATCAGGCACTTTGGACTTTTTATAAATACTTCTCTGAAAGCAATATAGTAAGTAATTAAAAGCAGTTAAGTTAATTCTTGGCTAAAGGTGTGGATAGGAGACACTGGACATGCATTTCTCTGTCTTTGTGTGGAGCACTGGTCTTGGCAGGTTGCCAGGTTTTTGTTTTGACTGCTTGCTGGGTTTGCCAGCTTTGACCAATCTTTTGACACTCTGCCAGACTCCTATGCAGCCATATCAATATGAATTTGAATAAACTTTAAAGAGATTATTGGAGGAACAGGCCCATAGGGCTGTGTAGGTCTCTAGTAGAAAGCAGAGTACCATATGGCACAGAAATCTAAGAACCAGTGCCGTGAACTCAACGGTGTTTTCAGATGCTGCCAATATGAAGCAGCCTCCATATGATGCAGTGCAGTACGCAGTGCAGAACTCTTCTCTGTCCAACCCCAGGCTGAAAGACTGACTGATAAAAAACGAGTTGTAGCAAACACATTTACAGATAAACCAAGACACAGCCTCTACTCTACCAGCTTCCTGTGCTACAATTCCTTAAGCTTTGTCACCTCTTGTTCTGTATCTTATAGTCTAAAATCAATATGAAAAATATTTCTAATATTATTTTACCTGTTCTTTAGCCATTCCAAGTACATTAATTTGTTTTTGTTTGTCTAAGTTTGCTACTCTGAAATTAAGCATCTCTTTGACTTTCAGCAGAAAATAGAACACCATTCCAGTTACAGAAAGGAACAAAATATCATTAGGATCAAATAATAATTTGTAGTTTTGCATGCATACTGGTATGAAAAATCGTGAAACTCTAGGGTTAAATGCAGTATATTCTATTAAATGGAAGAATTTTTTTCTCCCGTTAGCAACAAGCACTGAAGGACTGCAAAGTACTCTCTCCCATTCTTCCTCTCCTTTGTGTTGTCATTTTCAGTTGTTTTCATGAGAACAGAGTGTAGATCTCAAAGTACTGTCATCTCAAAGTCCCTGCCACTATTTCCTGGAGTATTTGCTACCTTTACAAGTATATACATACCTGGACTTTTGATTACAACAGTCTTTTGCTCAAGAAAGGACAGTGAAACTGTTAACCCATGACTGTCTCATTATTATCAGCTCCTTAAGGAGAGAGTTCTCAGGTGGAATAGGAAGCTTGTGTGTAGCATTATCACTCAGAGACTGCAGGGGACGTTCTGCCTTAGAATTTTATCTAGACAGATTTTTAGCTCTTTAGAGAAAGCTAGTGATCTATTCTGCTGTTAGCACATATGGGAGAGATTCAGAGCTCTGTTGCTTCCTGCCATCTTCTAGATACTGTGTTGAACATGGCAGAGCAGAGGCAGTGGGAGTGAATTTGGACACTGTTGAGCCCTCTGGACCTAATGCCGGAGGAATGTTGTAAGTACTCTTCCCACAACACACTCAGAGCCTTCCTTCGTAACCTGGCACTTGAGTGTTTCAGTGATCAGTCTGGGTGAATAAACATTAGGACTACACGGTTAAGAGTGACACAGTGCATCTTTGTATTAATTAGGCTGGCTGCTCCTCCTGTCTTTGGTGCTCTGGTGGAATGGGATTATTATTAAAATGTATTATTATTAATAATAGTAATAATAAACACTTCCCTGAGAAACAGAAACACTTTTCTGTCTGCCTTTGGAAACCTGTATCTAGGACTTTTTTTACTTGAGAATATTTCTCGTGCAGGTTTTCTCCACATGCTGATTATTCTGTGTTTCAAATCAAAGCTTATGCTTGCTAATCATGGCCATTTTCCAGGCTTTAAAATACACTGACAGTCTTTGTGTTGTTTACATTACATTACACAGTCCAAGTGCCTAGTGACATGGAGACAAAAGCTACTCTAAATCTCTCCCTTCCCTACACATCTCACAGTGTGAGGGTAGTTCAAGGCAGCTTTCTAGTAGAATGAAGTATGATCACCTTTGTATTTTTTTTAAATGAGCTATTTCAGACAGTGAGACAAATTGTTTGCATTCGTCATCCACATTAGCAAAACCATATAATTAAACTATACGTACTTCCCTCTCCTTTCCCTCCCCCCTGCCCCGCTCAAGCAGGTCTTGGAATTTAGGAAGCATTTGGCTTACATGTTTCTACAGAACAGCGCATATTGAAATTTGTTTTCCTTTCATCTCTTTCCCAATAAAAGCAGCCGCTCAGCTTATCCCTTTAGCTTCCTCAGAACTTCCTTTCAGAATTCCCGATCTATTACAGCACATTCACATACCAGAAACAAGATGCCTTTTCATGCTGTCAACCTTTTTCATCTGAAATGTAAATTAATTCTTGCTGGTACGCTTTGACAGAGATCAAAGTAGGGGTATTAACCTTATTGGGCCTTCTCCTCATCAGAATCAGTTCCAAAGACTGCAAGGGTAGTGTTAGGAGGCCAGTCTTCACTGTTATCTATGGCCCTCCTCCAGGCAGTCCTCTGTCTACAAGTCAGCATTTCAAAGGCGCTGATTTCTTTTGTAAATGACCTTATCATTACTTTAAACTGTGTGAAAAATGATTTGCCTGAATAATTCTTGCAGGATTATCCTGCTCATTTTAATTGTAGGGGGACTTCATTCAGGTTCCAGGATATTGTTTAAGTGGTTTTGACAGCAAGTGATCATAGCCTGATATAAAGGAGGAACACAGCTCCTGATTGGAAACCTCTTGACTTGTTCAGATTGTTCATTTCTTGTGAGTCAGTCTTTGAGGTAGGCTTCATTTGCATTTTAAAAATAAACAGATGCCTTTCAAATACATGAGCTGGTGGTCTGGAGATCTCTGTGGGCCCAGCAGTTCACCATCCATTGAAGAAATGTTGGAAGAAAAAACAAACTTAGAAAAAAAACAACCCCCACAATATACGTGAGGATAAAATTCCTGAGTGTATTATATTACAAGAAAAAAACACATTATTTCAGATGGGGGGAAACCCTCTCTAGGAAACAAAATATTTGTGAATTTAAATTAAATGGGGAAGAAAAAGCTACCCTACTTCAGCATATCTACATCTCAGTTTCTCAGAATACACAGATGTTGTTAGACTCATGGCTAAAATGGTACACAGGGTACACAGGGTCTTTCCTCCTACTTCCAGTCATAATTTCTCAAACTCTGAAGGTTAGAAAACACTGATTTTTCCACTCAGAGACAAACTGTAAAGAATGATTTTGTGTTAAGTGTTTGAGTTGACAATACTTTACACTTCTGAGTACTTCTTTGTAATTGGGATTTATTGTGTTTTGATTCACATCTTCATAAGAGGAAAAATATATTGTCAAGCATTTTTTAAAAATTATTTTGCCAGATTCACAGCTGGTTTAAATCAGTGTATATCCACTGAATCATCTGACTGAAATGTTGCTTCATTGATTTACCTCACATGCAAGTCTCATTTAATGTTTATTTGTTTTAGAATAATGAATGATTAGAATTTAAAGCAACAGATAATATAATTATGAAAGTATGTTTTCTAGTTATGATAGCATGTATTTCCATGCAGTGTGACTTGTCCCGAAAGACTTAAGGGAGGATTTTAATCTGCTTATTTTATTTGTGAATTGACATTGCCAAAATGCCAAATGAGTGGTGCATGCAATTCATTTAGATCCGAGGTGACATCACTGAATTCATTTTAATTAGGCCCACTTTAGCCATCTGGAATATACTGTGCAGCTCTGGTCAAGACTGAGTTTAACTATGCTTCCAGAGGTGAAAGGCAAATGACTAATCCATTGAGCCACCATCTCCTCCTCCAACACGTGCTCGCACACTCACCATATGTCATATTGTATTAGAAAATTCTTTATCAAGAACTCAAGATTTGGGCTCTTTCCCTTAAATAAAAAGTGATGGATGTTCAGAAGGAAGCATTGCCTTGTAAATTGCTTTCTTTCTATAACTTCTACTGATGCAGTCTTGCTCACATATCTCTAACATGTATGTGCGTCTGGCAAAATTTACTCCATTTTAATAAAAAAAGAGAGGGACAGATAACAGCTGCAATTTACTGGTTTACATTTATAACAAATTCAACCTTTTAACAAAGTGTTACCTTTGGGATTTTCAGCAGCAAAAATATAATGTTCTCTTCAGTAGAAGGCATGCATTTTTTTAATATTTATTCCTCTGTTTATCCATCTATCTGTACCAGTATGTATTGGTGTGTGTACATGTACTCAGCTAATACCATTGTATGGATCTAAGAATTACATGAGTAAAATGTTCCAAAAACTTCTAAGCACTTGATAAATATATCTAAAACTGTTTTCTTAAAAATTATCTTGAGAAGGACATCTAAATAGCAGATGAAGTTTTACTTTTTTATATCCGTAGTTTTCTTTCTTTTAACTACATTGTCAGTGTAAAAAACATTGAAGACCTGTTTCTCCCAATGGCAGCTGAACTGATTTATCATATTATCTTAATTCCACAGTCAGGGTAAACCAGACTAGTTTGTAGAGGCTGCACAGCTTTTGTTAACTTTACTCTTCCTTCTTGTTGTGTTCTGTACTAGCTTAGGGCATCCAGTAATTCTTCATGCTTGGTATGTCTCTAGTAATTGTTAAAGGCCTAATGCTCATATGCAGCAAGCATTTTAGGAAAAGTGAGAAAGCCTTATAGTTTTAAAATATGGGGATTTATATTCTGTCCCCATCTCTGAGCTAAGCTCTGTCAATGTTCAAATGTCTGATTTTCTCTTCTGATTTTGAGGAGAAAAAATGGAGACTATTCTTGCTGGATTTCATGCTAAAGTCAGGAAGGGACAATGTACACTGTACCATAAAATATCTTCCTTGCTGATATTGCCAGAGTTTCACAGTCATCTTCACTTTTTTGTTTGACCAAGTCTCAAGATCAGAGACTGTGATGAATGGTGGTTGCAGCACCAAGCCTGACAGAGCTTGAGAAATGTTTGGGCAATACTCTCAGGAATCTGATGTGGCTCTTGGGAATGGTCCTGTGCAGGGCCAGGAGTTGGACTTGATCCTTGTTGGTCCCTTCCAACTCAGCATATTCTGTGATTCTCTGAACTCTTAAGTCCAAGTGTTGATGTACACAGTGACACCAGACCTGCTGACTGCCTTAGTGAGTCTTGCTAATAGTCACTCTTTGTGATATGTACTGCTTGTACATGAGAATTCATTACTTCCTTCTCTAATGCTTCTGCTGGAGAACTGAAGAGTTTTTTTCTGCTAATAAACAGGCATCAGCCAGTATCCTTCTAGAGAGGTGAAAGGGGGGATGTATTCATGGCACCCAGCAAAGGATGTGACTCTATGCCTTCTACTGCTCATTAGAATTAATTTGGCATGGAATGAATAATCAAATTCATGGGCTCTAATTTCTCTCAGATGCTGTTAGTTAAGCTGCTGAATGCTCTTTTAACTAGACAAATTAAGAAAGTGATGTGCTGTTCCTAGCAAATCAACTACGTTCTCTTCAGCAAGCATGAGCTTTCATTTCTGAGTTGCTGTTATATGCTATTTTAGGTGATGTTGTAGAATAAAAACGTGTCTGTGTAGAAAAAGTCTGCTTCATGTGATTTTTTTAATGACTGAGAATTAATCCTTCTACTGTTTAAAAACTACTTCATCTCCTTTCTTTATAGCACTCTCACAGACCTGTGATTGTTTAGCTTTGATCTTTTTACACTGTGCTTCACAATTTGCTCTGTAATTATATATTTCCTGTGGGAATCAGAAGGAAAATGCCTGGACTTTTCCTATCTGGAATTGTGCAATATTGTGTGTAATGTATATTGCCTTGGTATTTAGACCCTAAAAGTTTATAACTGCAAGATGCCAAATTTCAGACTCCCTGAAATAAATTCTTGGTTTGCTAGATGCTGAAGCTCACAGAAAACTCTCTTTGTGTGAGAAATGATCAGTACAAGTAAAAATTCATGTCCTAATTTGTGGCACATAAAGCATTTAACACCAATTTACTAATAGAAGTGTTAAAATTAAGTTCAGTTCTTATGTTGCTTTTCAGATCCTGTCATCTTTGGCTATGTAAAGATTAGGGTTAAAGCTACTGTTGCTGGAAAGTTTGGAATATAGACTGAATAAGGTGAAAATGAGGTGACAGCTGGTAATCATTCTTCTTCAATGATGCAGTGATTGTTCATGGAGCAGTAGCAACATGAGTCTGCTAATTTCACACTCTTTGAGCCAAGTGCTTAGTGTCAAAACCAGCACCAGTCAGTAATGCAAATTGCTGTGATGGAGCAGCTTCCCAGCCTCTCAGACTCCCCCAGTAGAATTCTCTGCATATGCATTTCTTTTGAAACATTATAGATCCTGTTAATAAATGTTGAAAAGATGCTGTCCTACTAGTGCTTGATGAAGCTTTTGAGAGACTGAAAGAAGTTTGTTTATTCTGTACTTCAGTTGTCCCAGGAGTCAAAAGTAGGAAAAATACAACCATTTACCTTTCAGATTCTAGGTAATTTGGAAGAAAGTTAGAAACCATCTTATGGGAAGGTTATGTTGAAGAGGAGGTGATTTTGAAAATACCCATGAAAACAGAAGATAGGGCAAAAACTATGTTTATTAAACCAGATATAGCAGGTTTTTATGTAGTGAATGGGGGAAAGACCAAAATGGTTATACTGACATTAGAGTCTCTGAGAAAAAGAAGAACTATTTTTAAATATAAAATCACAGCATGTATCAGATTTGATTTTATAGACACACACATGCCAAGAATTACTAAAAGCTGAGAAACTACTAAGGATAAAACTGAAGTTTAGATTATCAGTTAATTTTTTTCAGTGCTTCTTTATAGTGGTCCATTGACTAACTGACACTCAGCATGTTTGAGCTGCAGAGAGGTGACTGCTGGCCAGCTGTCTCTGCTGCTGATAGCTGAGTAGGATCCTTGCCTGGTCGGTAGGGGATAGTTAGGGATTGGAAGCCTGATCACATGGGACAAGTGAGAGCTTGCCTCATCTCTGCCGGACAGGAAGACTATTCTAGTCTGATTATTAAGCGAGGAAAGTTCCTCAAGCCTCATGATACCTGAGCTCTATATTTCGTTCAACACCTCAGCAGGCCAAACTTCTGTCATGCCTTCTGTAAAGTGAATGGTTGTTTATTTTCGTAACCTCTCATTAAAAGGTGATTTTTGTGCTTCTTATCCCAGAAACCTCAGTACTTTCATAAAAATCAGAAGTGTGAGACACAGAGAAATCTTGTTAATCTTCTGACCAGTTTCTGTGTTCCTCAATTTATTCAGTATTCATCATACCTCCTGATTTCCTTTCGTAATCTGCAATGTTACCGTGACCCTGATCTTGTGTGGGGTTGCCCTAGACCTTATTTCTGGGCCTATCCTACTTTCCACTGTAATGCGTAACCCCGGACTCCAGTGAGGGGGCTGCTCTTCTCCTTCGAGTAATTAATCTTCTAGAATGATTCTGATTTGTATGCATTTAATGTGCTTAAAATATTTTCCTGGACAGGATGCTTTTTTTTCAAAAATCAGTAGTATTTCCTCAGTGGTTTGAAGTGCAGTGGACTAGTAAACAGCCCTTTTCTCTCACAACCCTCAGCCTTCTTATTCAGCAACTGTTCGTTGTACACTGAAACAATGGCACTGATACTGTATTTACTTTTTTCATTATTCAGTCCTATCTCTCCCTAGGTATTTCTACTTAATGCTTGAAATAAACCCTACAAAAACAAAATGTAAAATTTTGTGAGTTTAAGTGTATATTGCAACCTTTTTATTTCCAGTCCAAAGTGCAGTATGTCTTGCTATCTGTGGTTTGTGCTGGAGCTTTATTACTGCTTACAGGTGTAAAAAATTCAAGATAAAACTATAGAAATAACAATGGTATTCAGGTACCCAAACCCAGAGACAGTCTGTGGAAATAAAGCATGTAGATATCTTCAAAATGTTATTCATTGTCATTTTCTTTACCATTTCATTCCACTACATGCTTCCTACTTAATTTAGTATTTTTAGTGATTATTTTCTTCTGCTTTTTTTAGGAATGGTATAAATTCTAATCTCTATAATTTTTTCCCTGTTTTTGTGAGAGGTATTTGAAGTGTTTTATTATGGTTACAGTCAAATGAAAAAATAAAAGAAAGAATTTTTCTAGCTGTAATTGAATATATCTGTCCCTGTCTCCTCACCCCACAGCCCCACAATAAAAGTAAAGCTTCTGATTCTGTACAATCATGACTAGCTCAAATCAGGGAAGTTGTGATTAAAGGAGTTGTTTTGGGGGTGATTTTCTTTTAATACATTCTAAGTTGGATTCCTGTGTAAATTAGACACGTTTTCTTTTTGAGGCCTGTTTTCCTTGCCTGGACTGTACCAAGTGGTCACTGTAACAGTGAGAGTGTAAGGCCCTTTAGAATTTCCAGGTGTCGGTAACTTTGCAAACATCGGAGCCATTCCTGTGAAGTGTTGAGTGTTCTTGTCCACTAATTCAGTAAAAGTTGGGGACATTTAGGTCTGTACTGCAGAGACAGCTGCCAGTCTGCATTTCAGGCTCTGCAGAATCTTTCTGATTCATAACTCTGTTTTTTAGCTTTCAGGGGATATATTGTTCGTAAAAACTATGCAAGACTGAAAAACAGCACCGAGTGTGTATCAGATCCTCAGCTTACAAGCAGCTGCTCTACTTCTGATTTTGGCTGTGAAGAAGACTGGTAAGTTGAATACTATGCTATCTACTCTTTAACAAAAATAATCTTCCACACAATAAGATCTGAAAGGAGCAGGTGATTGTGATTCAGCCAGCTCTTATAAAATGTGCCATAATCTGAGGATGACCACCTGTAGGTTAGCAAGTTCCCCCTCCATCTTACTTATCTCCATGATCTCCCATTTAGTGGAAAGGTGCTGTTTGCTCTTGGTTGCTGTCCTGTTTCTGTGAACTTGTAAGTACCAAGAACATTGTAGATTGCAGACAGAATTGCAAGTGCTTAGCATTTCAGAATTGACTGAAGTTCATGTTACTAAATGTCCAAGGGTAGAAAGTTACCCTTCTGTGCCTATAAAGCTCCATGCAGACCAGCAATGACGCAGGGAAAAGAGATGTCAAAAGCAGATGGACAAGTCACTGACAGAAAGCCTAGGAGTACTGTAAATCATGGTGGTGCCTGCTTTTTGAAGAGAAAAGGTATTTTATCCCTTTGAGCAATGGCTTCATTCTAGAAAAATCTCCCCCTGACACTTCCTTGGGTATGAGAGGCAAAAGGGATCTCTTACGTCTGACTCACCCACAGTGCTCTTGGACAGGTGGCTGCATTTGCAGGACTAATCCCTTTGATTAATTTCAATGACTGAGAGTTATGAGATCTCTCCTGCTGAAACCATTCTGGAGAAGTTAATGGTTATTTCTTTTTCTGTGTATGCTCATAGCATTGAGTTTTGTTCACTTCCATGCTAACTGTGCTGCATGCGCTAGAGCATTATTGTAGGACTTTGTTGGGGTATAACCACCTGCGTTCTTGTGGGTTAATAGTGCTCCAGAATCTTTCCCTTGAATAAAGTATCTTGTTTCAGCAAGAATAAGGTTCAGGCCATTGAACAAGGACTAAATAAATGAATTAATGGTTTTGGTAGTGATTTTCAGGGTAAAGAACAAGCCTGCTGCATCTTACCATCATAGCTCTGTTCTGGGGTTGCTCGACTGCTCACAGGGGAATGAGTTTCCTGATTTATGATCTGCTTCATGCACATGCAGTGCCTTCTGTTTCTAAAGTCTTTAAGGGGCATGTGTCTTGTGATCCCTTTAGGGCTATTGATGATTTTGTGGTCATTTGTTCTCTGGTCTGTGCTGATGGTTGAAAGGAAGAGCTAATAAGATCTCTGCTGTCAGTTGTCTTTGGCATCCAGAATTATGTATCTATTTACAATGTAAATAGACTTTTTCATCTGGACTTTTTTGGAGGCACAGAGCCCCTTTAAACTTTTTTATTCATTTATTTAATGCATAAGAATGTTTTTCTTCCCTTTTTGCATTAAATTGTCTTTGGAATTTCATTATTCACCAAACAAATTTATTTGGATTTGGCACAACTTGGCTAAATTGTATTTTTTGAGGCTCACAAAGATTTTATGGTTCAGTACTGTTGAGGTGAATTTGGGCTCTATATATACAACCTTTAAAAATATTTACCCATCAAACTTACATTGAAATCAATGTCTAAATGCATTTAGATATCTGACCTGAAGATGCCCATATAAAATGCATTGACAATTCAAGTCTTGCACTGAGCCCTGGTTGCTGTGTACAGTCAGATAGATAAATAAGTTCTTTTGCCTGGAGTTTGGGAAACTGCCATTACTGCTGGCAGTTCTCAATTTAACCCAAACAAATGTGGCAGATTATTTGCCTAATCCTGTGGCGGTGGATCATACCAACACTGCAGGACCTCACTGGTGGAAAACCTCCTAAACTAAGCACCCCCTGGAAAAAAAATTTCTCATCAATGGCCTCAGGTTATAGTGCTTTCAGCAAGACTCAAAAATGTCAGCATTTCACAGGTAGTGTTCAGAACCCTGGGACTAAATCCAGTAACTTAGCTCCCATAAATCAAGCTTGACTTTTTCCTGTAGCTGTTACTGGGCTGTTGTTTTAAGCACTGGCTATTCAGTCATACAGGAAACTTGTAGGAAACAGAAAGGCTACTGAAAACATAGTACAGATGCCTAACGCAGCAGCTGCTAATCTGACCGTAGAGAAAGCAGCCTCACTGTGGTTTCACATATTGTGAAACTAAAGTATAGAATAATAAAATACTCTTTTCTCTTATTTTTTCTTTCATTTTTTTGTAATTTAATTTCTTTTATTTTTGTTTCTTTTTCTTTTTCTTTTTTTTTTTTCCTATGTGGTAGTTTTGGAAAATGAGAAATGAGCTTAAAGGTACTTGGGATGAGAAAGCAAAATGATACAGAGTTCTGTTGTATGCAGAGGAGTATAATTTTACATTTAAATGCATGGCAACCTGCTGCTTTTTAAAAGATTTGTTTAAAAAACCTAGTTACAATGTTTTATGTAAAGTACTCAATTTTACTAAGTGATTAATTTCTAAGTGTTCAGAAGAACTGAGTGCTTTAAATAAAAATTAATTCCTTAGAAGGAATTGAATCTGTACACCTAGTTCATGCATTTCAGCCAGTGAATGCAGGACATAAGGAAACTGAGCTAATAAATGACATAGGATACTAATTAAATGCACACATTTGTTCATTTAGCATTACATGTTAAAATGTTTCATGCATTTATATGCTTGACTTGGTAATCAAGTCAAATGCAAAGCTGGTGTCATAACTAGCTAAGGATGCATTGAGAGTTAGCAAATATCTCTGATAGGAATAGAAATAGATAATGTAAATCTTACCAGGGAAGTGGCTTTGTCTCACTGAAAAAATGTTTTTCCATTCAGTTCCACAGACTTGTGGAAGTGTCTGTGACTCTTTCTGAAACAGAATCCTGGGAATAATTGTGCACCTGGGAAGCTGACACTAAGTTTGAATTATTCCCCAAAAACCATGTGTGTATGAGACACTTGCCAAGCCTTTTCTTGACATCATCAGCCACTGAGAGGAACCTGCAGTCAGGCCTGTGTGGCATCAAGGAACTGAATCACAATCAAACCTTAAAAGGGGCAATTATTTTAAAGTCAAACATGATCAAGACATGAGTCAAACATGGTTCAAATGAGGAAAATGGAAACCTTTCTGAGCCATTTTCACAACAGCTGAATAGCAGGTTTACCATTCTGTATGCAACTGAATAGGCAGCAAAGGAGGAATGTGATGGGGTCTCCTCTCTCACAAGGAGAGCACGGACACCAACCTTACTTAATGTCTGCCTCCATTTTGCAATTGATCATTGCAGACAACAGAAATGCAGCATTTTGCAATGGCATAGCTAAAATTCCAAGTTATTATTAGGGAACTTTTGAGCTAATTAAGAGTAACTTATGGAGAAGGGAAAAGTAATTTTCTAAAACATTGTGTGATTTGAACTTGTTAGATTGGCAGATTTCTAGTGAATATATTTTTCATAAATGTTCCTTCTTAGCAGGATAATCTACAGTTCAGTGACTAAGGACTTTAATCTACGCTACCTTGTTCATCTTCTTGTTCAGACAGGGCTGTCATTCTCAAATATCTTTAAATCCCTTTAGAACCCCATCAGAGTATCTGTAACCTGCTTGTTCCACTGTCATCATCTTTTCCATTTCTTTCCCAAATGAAAATTGTGTTAAGTAATACTGATCTGATATTTACCCTGGAAAATACTTACTTTATTATTAATTTTTTTCCTCTAGCTCACTGTACTGTAGCTCACTGACTGCTAAATATCACAGTATAATTTGTCTACATGTACATGATCAGTGCCTTTATACTGTGCTGTATAGCAGAAAGCATTGTTTCCCCATAGTGACTTTGTTACACAACAATTAGGTCTGTGACTATAACTGTGTCAGTGAGTCCTTTGTTTCTTTTGGAGCTCTGTGTGTTAAGGTGCATAGCAGAAGATACCTGACATCAACAGCAGTTCACACTCTTGAACCGAGTTCATTGTGATTTTTTTCTCCTTACATCTTTCTCTTTTTAGCTATTTGGTATCAGCTTAGGTTCTCAAAAAGCATTCTTTTTAGTCAAGTTCTTGACATTCACATGAGCCTTAGGTAATCAAGATTGTATAATACAGTCTGTACAAAGCTACACAGGCACACCAACTTAGGTGTTTGAAAAGGTATGGAAAAAGAACAATTATCAGCATTTCTCTGTTCTACAGGAAGTATGCATCTGAAAGTCAAGTTCTAGAAATAGGTCTGTTTTTGCTTACTAATGGCTTGACTGATGAAGCAGAATATGATTACTAAATTTGTATCAGTACTGAGTGAGTGATGGTACAAGGGTTTAAAAGAGGGTAGGATTTGAATTAGAAACAGTTACATGAAATGTAATGAACCACAATACAAAAGTCAGTAATGCTCCAAAGTTTACATTGGGCACTAGCAGTGAGGATACATTCAGCTCACATGTGCATCATAACATTTTCTCATCACTGTCAAGACTTGGTTAAGGTAGTATATTAGAAACTGCACTTGAAGAAAATTAGCAAGTCCTTTGGCAACAAAAATGATCACATATCTCTATAAACTGTGATAAATTAAGATCTCTAAGGGAGATGAAAACCTAAGGGTCGTATGGTATCATTTCTCCAGTCATGAAAGGCTGATACGAAGAGAAAATGAACAAACTGTTCTCTGTTGAGAATCAAGAGAGAAATAATGGACTTGCATTGCAGCACAAGAATGTTAAGTTAGACATCAAGAACAACTTACTGATGGTAAGCTGAGTTAAACCCTGTGTAGCTTACCTTGGGAAGTTTTGACAACTCCATCACTGTCAATTTTAAAAATCAGGTCAAACAAATGTAGGACCAAAAATAAAAAAACTGATTTTTTTTTGAAATAGGGGATGACTTAGATGATTTGTCAAGGTGTTTTTATGATTTGTAAATGCACAGTGACTTCTTGAACTGTAATGTATCTATGCCAGTGGGTTTGGCATCGCAAGACAGCCACTTTACAGCATTGTAGTGCCACCAGCTGTTGCTGCATCAAGTATAGGGAGTAATTATAGAAATCATTCTAGAGGAATTCTCCATGTGTCTGCTTTACTTGTAACGACATTGTTGCTGTGCCTGAAAAACTGAATGAGCTTCATTTCTCAGTGGTTTGCTACAGCTGGGGGCCCACTGAAATAGCATGCAACGTGGATTTTATCTATATGGACACTGGTGAGTTAGCACATAAACATCATATCCTGTATAATACTGAGAGTAGAGATTAAACATGTTTTCAGTCTCATGAGCACAGACCCATTTAGAAACTGGTTTAATATGAATTCACCTGTTCCATATAAAAGCTCTTCTGTCTTTTGCTGTGGTTTCTTTGACTTGATCTGCAACCTGCCTCTCACTAAAGTGAGGTTCATTCTGTCAGTCAATAACAAAACCTTCCATGAAATCTTTTGGTTAAAAGGAAAAGAAAAATAATCGCTATGTTGATGTGTTTCTATTCTTCATGGAGAGCTGATTGAAAGGGTCACATCTCTACACTTTAAACCTATTTTGTTTCAGGATCTTCAGAAGAATGCCATTGGTTATTTACTCCCTACACCTTTCTTATATTTTCTCTTTGGAAGATTTTGGTTTCTGTCAAGATCACATTGCAATTTCTTGTATAAATCATCTTTGGAATATGAATTTCCATTTCTTTCCATAACAAAAGCTGGTATAAAGACATTGTGGCTTCCTTTAATAGCTTCACTTTAAGCTATTAAATTAAACATTAAGATTATTGCTTGTGATGGAAATAGGAAGTCCGCAATCATTATGGCATGCAGTAGAATCCATTGGGCCTGATTCTGATGTCACATGAGCTTCTAATTACTTTACAGTTCATGAGTTTAAAGAGTTACTCAAGACTTTTAAAGGTGTAAATGGGAATTTGGGCACAATTTTCCTTTCTTCCCATCCCTCTGGAATTTTTCATCTACCCACACTGGAAGGATTGAATTTGTTCTCTTCTGTAAAATATTACTTTTGCAAAATGAGCTGTATTATTTGTAGTAGAATATCTAGGAGTGTTTCTAACATTTTCAAAAGCATATAAATAATGAATGTACAAGTGCTATTGCTTATACTCATAATAGCCAGAGTAACTCCAGAACCAGATCTTTTTTCTCCAGCATAAGATAATCTCCTCTATTAGATTTATGTTGCTATGGTTCAACTGCTTTCAATGCAAGGGATAGTGAGTCTATACACTGTACAGATGTGTAGACAGACCTTAAGAATCAATGTTTCTCTCTTTTTTCCAATGTTTCTTGCTAATTGAATGATTTATAGACAGCCTGTATGTGCAGACTGAGGAGTATTATAGCTCAGTAGCTGAACAGTCAGCAACAAATTGTTGAGTTGCCAGACTGAAACCAGGCACATGAACCCAGATCTGCAGTCTGATTTTTTCAGAATTGTTCAACATTGTGGTGTGTTGACCTTGGTTGGCTGCCAGGTGCCCACCAAGTCTCTGTCATTCCACCTTCTTAACAGGACAAGGGAAGAAAAATGCATGAGTAACAGCTAGTAATCAAGTACATACTTCTAGTAGCAACAGTACCTTCTGTGGAAAGATGGGCTCCCTTGCAGCAAATACAACCCAATTTAGGATTGTTTTAATCAGAAACATGGCATCACTGGGATCCTGATATAGAGTTGGGGTTTAAGGGCTTCCAAGTTCCCAAGGCTGATTTTTGCTGGCTTAAGCTGTACCAAAGGCAAGTTGCTAATCTTTACTTTTGTGCTTTAAACAATTATACAAGGTTCTAGCCATGGCAAAGTTCTGTTTGTTTTTTCAATAGAAAACAAATTATTTTCATGCTGCAAATTTAGATCCAGATCCAAACCACCCCAAAATCTGAATGTTTAAATGTATATGATGGTTCAGTCTGGTTTTGGCATTGTAGGCCACTTGCAACTTACTGATCCGATAGCAAATTTTGATTTTGACATCTACCACAGTGATATTTGAAGTTTATTCATAATTTTTACCTTGTATTTGATTAATTTTCAGCACTGTTTGGGAAAGGGGCAGTGCATCATGTCAACAAATGCTTGAGGAAATTTTGGGGAAATGTCACAAGTTATCTAACCAATCCAACTAATAAAATTATTATCTAAATAATATATAACAACATAAATAGTGATGAAGAACTTTACAGATAATATGGTGTATGCACAAATGCAATGTCAAATGCAGTCCTAGATGTATGTTACACTTTCCAGTTCAAGAAGTGTGTCAGTACTAAATGATAATGCTTACTAAAATGGATCCCTTCATTTCCTCCAGGGAAAACGTAAGTTTAAATTCAATTTACAGTTTAGGTAGAATGTTGTACTTCTCTTTCTTAGTGTCAAAGAATAAAGGGGTACTTAAATTCCTCTAATCTGTCATGCAGATCCAAAGTTCAGTCATGAAATTGCAACATTACAGAAAAGATGAATGCTTACAATGTTCATGAAAGCTTCATTCTGTTTTCACAATCAGAAAGTTTTGGTTTTAATCCCCGTTTGAGGACCATGAGCATACCCAATAATATCTATGAACCTCAGTTTTTTTATTCCACTACATAAAATTCATAGCATATTTTTTTGGCATTACATAGCTGAAGATTCTGAAACAAGTTCTGTCTGGGTGGACTTCACTGTTGAAGAAATCCATTGACTACAAAGGCCTGACAAGGTTCAGGGCCTGCAGAAGGTTTTTATGTTACTTGAATCAGCATTAATGAGAGTAGGAGTTGGCCTTTAATATTCTTATGGTAATATAATGTGATGGTAAAATAGTAACAGATATAGGCAAAGAACCTAAGACATTTTACTTCTTGCTCTGTGCTTAACCCAAATGGCTTTAGGAGAACACATGTGTTTCACTTCTTCCTCATCCATCAAACTTTGAGTGTCTAAGTTTGAATTCTGCAAAAACAGCTTTTCACAGCCCTGGGAAAAAACTTTCACGTAAAATCTTAGCAAATTAATACATCTCTTCAATTTAATTAAATTCTAATAAACTCATTTTACACATCTGCACAGATCCACAAAGTTTTAATGACAAATTCGTTGCTCATAACCTGTTGCTGTGTTTAACAGCATGGACTTTCTTATAAGAGGAAATGGGACTGGTCTGTGTTTTTTTCTGAACTGATTGTACGTGCATATTTAGAAATTGGAGGGGGGGGAAGGGAAAATCAACAAAAAAAGTGTGTATACCAGTTAACCATTTGTAAGAGTGAAGAAATTACAATATTTAAACTAATTTTTTTTTTTTTTTTTGCTTTTAGGCAGCAAACCAGTAACCAGTCTTCTCCCGTGGTGCCTGATTTTCTTGACAAACAAACTAAAAAGGTACTACTAAGTTTATATTCTAAAACAACATCCCATTATAACTTCAAATTCCTGAGTCCACAGTTCTACAATGTGTTCGTGGCTGCTTGGCATAGCCATCTGAACATGAAACCGTTAGTGCTGTTTTGAAGTCTTTGAGACAAAAGCCTGCTTGCTAAGAACTTTAGTTCTGTAGAGAGACAGGGAGGTACAGTGAATAAGAGAATCAAAAGGCTGGAAATTTGCTGCTGAGAATAAATGCTAGCTGCTCCCTGAGGTGATTTGTCTGTGCACTTCACTTTCTACAGATGTTAGAGACTCTTTTTTAGTAAGGACCTGAGGTTCTTTGGTAGCACTTTGATATCCTGCTCGAATTCAATATGTGAAATGGAGGAGTCGCTCTGTGACTTGGAGCACAGCATAGTCTTTGAAGTCTGATCCAATTTTTGCTGCTTACCATTTGATGTTGAAAGGATGAAATGGAGAAAATGTACAGTTTTTGCCAGTAACTCTGCTGAGCATATGTAAGATTAAAAAAACAAAATCCCTTGGATGATGTACTTAGAAATGTTAAGCAGATTAATACCTTCCTATAGCTTTTTTCTAAAGATACAAATTAACTATGAGAGGAAATCAGCATACAGTGCATGCTACGATTTAACTGCATGAGGAAAGGGGATAAATAAGTTAAATGGAAAAAAGTAAACAAATGTTTGTGACATGGGTGCTAAGTCGGTGTTGCTGAAAGCCACAAGAATCTTGTGTGACTTAAATCTAGCATTAGATGTTTCAGAGATTCTTGGAAAATGACAAGTTGCTCTCTGTGAGATCACAGCTGTAAGTTGTCATAACCAAATGGAATCAATACCTTTCTCATGTGCCTAAACCAGCATTCTTTATTCCAGAATAATTTGGATGAGATATCTTCTTCTCCAGATATTCTAACACGTTCATTTGAAATGAATGATTCACAATCAATTAGCCAATCCCAGACAGTTGCAGACCATCAGTTGTCAAGTCTCTTGAGATCCCATGAAAAAGGAGGTAAGAAATGTAGCAAAGTAGCAGAGATATTTTGTTTACTGCTTATAAGCTGCATGTTGTCAGCATGTAACTTGCCTTATATATTTATGAGATCTTTTAACAATCCCTTGAAAGGCAGGAAACATAAAGGAAAAAACTTTCTTCTATACATTTTCACTCTGGAAATATGAAAAAGCCCTTAAGTATCTGTATTACAGAGGCAAAAATAAAATTACTTTTAAAATACACCTTCTATTAAAAGTGTTGTTACTAATCTCGAAATACCTTTTTATTGAAATCAAATCTACCTTCAGGAGCTTCAGCTTTCCTTTGCCTTCCAACCTCAGAAGTCAAACAGTAATGAAATCTCTCATGTTTGGCAGAATGAATGACTACTAGTTTGTTCACACACACAAAGATTCAGTCAGCAACACAGGAAAGTCTGCAATAACTCTACAATCTGTGCAGTGCATTTTTTTATTTTATTTGCTCTTATGGTTTTTTTGGCACATTCAGCAAGAGTTAAAAAAATTGAAGTAAAACATTTTGAATTTTTTTGAGTTTTACCTGACCTGGTTTATCTTTCAATATTCTAGGAAATCATTACCTATCAGAATACTTTTCTCTGGTATTGTAATAATCCTGTCTTTGCAAATCCGTGAATACAGACTTTATTACTGTACTGTAAAATAACTTTCACAATTTAAGATGAAATAGGTTGATAATGTGATATCTGTAACCAGAGCCAAAATGTATATGATAGTAAATTAATCTCCAGGTTAATACTGAAAATTAGTTGTTTATAATGTTGTGCCATTAACATTTGTGGTTTTATTTATTTAATGGGACGCCTTTCATCTTGTAAACCTACAAATATTTATCTGAATAAATAAGCCCTAATCCTACAATTTATGTGTTTAAATTTTACAGAGTTCAGTAAAACAATTTACAATGCAAAGGTAAGAAGATAGATGTTTATAGGGAGATCATTCTGTTATGGCAAATAATGCAAATTCAATATTTTTTGTCTTTTACACAGGCATAATGTGCTTTACATGCTAGAAACAAAATAGTATGTAAACACAGCAGATTGAGAAATCCATTATTCTCTCTTTATGCATTTCTGCCCATATGGGTTTTGAATCCATAATGTGGAACTGCAGGGGAAGTTTGCATTACTATCTTAAATTATTACATGTTAAACAATAAACCCGTCAAACAGAAATATCTTCATTGCAGCAAATCCTCTGGAGGGAAACAGTCAGGGCCCAAATCTATCATCTTTACTCTCACTGGATATTGTATGTTGCCCTGCAACTGGTCCTCCTGAAATCAAAGACCTTGTGTCTGAGGTAAAACAATTAGAGTAAAACTGGAGAATTGCACGGCTAGCAAACATGATTCAGAGCCATTACCCAGTAATTTAGAGAGTCTTCAAAACATGTGAAGTGATAGGAGAATAAAATTTGAAAAGGAGATGAATGCAACATTGATCTGAACTATTGAAGAAACATCTATGTTTAAATGAATAAGCATGCAAATGCAGAGAAGTAAGGAATTTCCTAGTTAAGCATGAAAATATTCAGGTAGATAATCATATAAATCACACTTCAGTGAGTAATTCTAAGGAAGTAAACCTGATGAAGAATAATAACTTCTTTGGGTGCTTTTAAAAGCATGGCTTGCATTCAGAGATGCAGATGCTTTCGCATGATGATCAGCCTGTATTCATCCTTAATGTACCAAGTATACTTTTAAGCAGATAGTATTCTTACAGCTATTGTGAAAACCAAGTGAAATAGCAAATATTTTTTTGGAATAAGGAAACATGCATAAAAATACATATGCTTTATAATGTAGGGCAATACTACATAAGCTGTTATTCACACACAAAAAGAGCTGCCCACTGGGTGGTCCAAACAATGCAAAGACTGTTACTTTTCATAGTGAAACATTATTCTGCAATGTTAGAGATGGATTTTTAATTCTCTGTAGATTATCTTACAGACAGCATTTCAGCTTGGTGGTGCTTGGACCTGAAACACAGAGCTCAATGGGGAAGGGAATGTGACAGGTTTCTGCACTGGTCCAGGACCCAGTTATGAAGCACTGTTGATGTTTGCTGAAGGCGGAACTCTGTATACAGGCTTAAGCACAAAAGGAAGGACAGGCTGCTTATTTCTCTTGAGGCCTTGGTAGGTGAGGCTCTAGTGCGGCCAAGAGGGGACAGAACACAAAAGGAAAAAATGGTTGATACGAGTTTGCATGATTTTATTATTAATCAAGCAGACTATTCACTCACGTCTTGTTATCCACCTGCCTAGTAGCACAGGATGCCTGTTTGTAATAGCAGATTGGCAAAGGAAGAATACACAAGGAAATTACCACAAAAATCATGCAAAAACTGTACTCTGTAATTAATATAGAAACAAAAGCCTCTTTTTCACATCAAAAGCCTTCTCACTGGGTCATTGAAAGACTGAGCAACTTGGCCAAACTGCATACACAGCAAGTGCATACATGTGCTGTGGTTGTATAGAGTTGCAGGGGCTGGTTTTACACTGCACAGACATTCCCCTGCTGTCTGCCAGAGCAGTGGGCAAGACTGGTAATAGTGCCAAGAATTCCCTCCAGTGACACAGTGCCTGGACAGAGAGTCTGGTCATTAGTAACAATTAAGCCAGGAGTTAATTATTCTAGACACAATAATGTAGTGCTGAAGGAATCAAAATAATATAATCTCTAGAGGCCAAGTAGTGGTATTCTCTTAGATGAGATACATAGTGAGAATGTTTGAAATTATTAATGAAAAGTGAGTGCTTCCTAGGGAATTGACCAGTGTAACTTTGCTTCAAAGGTAAATGTGACAGATTTTCTGAGATGCAAAGGAAATATGTTTGCAAAAGGAAAGCTAATAGTATCTCTGCATTGACCAGGCAATGACATAATTTTTTATGCTTAGCACTGATATTTTGAACAAGTGAGAAAATACACAGAGTCTCTGGCCATGGGCATGCTCTCGTGGGAGAATAATATGACTTACAGTTATGTTCAGTTCATGCCTTGCACCTCACATGGCAGTGCTGAAACTTTGTGACAGGTAGAGAAATATGCCAGGATTCTGCAAGGTCTGGAAGTATACAGTCTTCAGTGTCTGTAGCCACAATCTGAGGCAGTGAATAGTCCACTTCAGTACAGCCTTTGATTTTAGGTTCTCTAATCTTTTATATGCTCAAAACTAGTGGAAATTAGGGCTTGGCATGTTTCAAGCTGGAGTCCCATTAGTCATTGACCCATTTTTAATGTTTTTCTTGCAATATGTATTTTTTTTTTATGATGATCATTTTTCTCTTCCTTTCTGGCCTGTCTGGTAACTCAATCATAAAATGGGTTTTGGTGAATGTAGCTGTGTTGGGTTTGGAGAAACGTATGAAATCACTGGATTTTGTAGTGATGGAGGACAAGTAGATAATTAAATACGTCAAGTTACTGCTTGATGGGGAGGAAGGCTGCTGCCCACCTGAGAAAGTACTGTGGACAAGTTTTGGTAGGGGCATTGTGTGCATGGGAGACATTATTCCCAAAATGTTACTCTGTGGTTGTCATCACACAGATGGCATTTACAGGTTCATCACCCTAAACAGGAAATTTAAAATAGTAATGACTTCATTAATAGTTAGGACTTAACTCCAGTTTTAAAGAAGTGATCCAACTTTAATTCTAAGCATAATTATGTTAAAACACCCAAGTCACAGAGAATAGGTGGCTTGGATGTTTGGTCTTTGCTTCAGAGTACAAAGCCAGACTTTGAGCCAGACTTCATTATTGAAAATAGTTTAAACTGCCTCAACCTTGGCTCTAGAGTACAGTCTTGATTCAGTGTCTTGCCGCTTGCAAGTGAAAGTTGCTTAAATATATATACATGGTAGTTTAACATTGTAGTAGAGTTTTTTTAACTCTGATCTCATTTAATTACTGTTTTTACATTTTTTAAGAAAAGTTAACAGCTATGGCAAAGCAATAATCAGCGATGACTTGGAAATGGGGGCACTTTTTATCCTTTGATTCACAGAAAGTCAATATCCCAGCATGACTGTAATAGGTATTACAGTAAAGAACGGGTAGTATCTCACACAAAATGTGGTATCACGATCTGGGTGCCTTGTAACCAAAGACGCCACTTCAGTTTCTGAAAGTAGAGAAAGATCAATCCAAGCCATTGACCTGTTTGTGTAACTCAGCTTCATGTTTGATTTCATAATGACAAACCTTCCTTTCTAAGCGAAAAACAAAGCCGCTGCTACATAATGTAGTATGAAATACTGCATGGACTTCCAGCTAGTTCTCATTGGTAGATGGGATGATACTGATGCATGAATGCTATTAATTTCAGAATCCTATCATTCAGGAATTTAAGGGAAAGAATTTGTAATCTATTTAGAATTATTTTGGGTTGTTTAAAGAGGAGCTTCTTTTCATCATATCTAAGCCCCCCGCTGAGATCAATCTTACCACTGAAGGAATATAAATCATAAAAAACTAGATGGTAGTCAGTAAAATCATAACAGCAACCAGAATTTGGTCTCTTGTTTATAAAAAATTAATATGAAAAATTCTCTCCGTATCTGGGGTTTTGGGGCAGAATATTGGTTTTGTTTCAGGGGATATTTTGGAATGTGTCACATTTGAGTTGGTCATTCTTTTGCAAATAAAATAGCATGATCATGGCACAGTTTGTTATGAGAAAATCTAAAAAGGCCAAGATACTGTTAGATTGTACTGAGCATGCTGTAGCTGTGTGTGAGGCCTGTGATATCTCCATAGTATTGTCCTACTACATACTACACTGTAACAGAGGAATTACTATTAGCCATGTTGCAACTGAAGGCTCCAGCAGAGGAGTTGCTGATGTGGGATGTTGTATAATGGATGATTTCCAATGAACAGATCCTGCTACAGTAGTGTTCTGTGGCTTTTGAACCAAAATCTATCTGGACATGTGCAGGAGAAAAAGTAGCTTCTCTTTATTTTTTCCTAAAAGGGCATCACTGGATTGCTGATCTCATCAAACCTGGGATAAACCCTGGGCTTTGGGCTTAGTAAATAGAAATCATGTTTCTAGATCATTCATTTTACCTTACAAATGAGTAAGTAGAAATCATCATAAGAAAGTATTTTTTAGGATGTCTCTTGAGAAATAAGTTGGTAATAAAGCTGTGTCTCAGATCAATCATTGCTGTTAAGAACTGCCTGGATAGCCAGACTCAGAAAGTGGTGGTGAATGGTGTTGCATGTTTGTGTCTGGTAGAAATGGTGTCCCCCAGGGGTAAGTGTTGGGTCCAGTCCTGTTTAATGTTTATTGGTGGTCTAAATGAGGAGATGGAGTCTACCATTAGCAAATTTGCAGACAACACCAAGTTTATTTACTGTAAATCTGCTGGAGGATAGGAGGCCTGCAGAGGGACCTGGGCAGGCTGGATCAGTGGGCCAGACCAACAACGTGAGGTTCAATGTGACCAGGTACCGGGTCCTACACACTGCCCACAACAACCCCATGCAGCCCTACAGGCTGGGGGCAGAGTGCCTGGAAAGTGGCCCAGTGGAAAAGGACCTGGGTGCTGTTGACAGCAGCTGAACACGAGCCAGTGCGTGCCCAGATGGCCAAGAAGGCCAGTGGCATCGTGGCCTGTGTCAGGAATAGTGTGGCCAGCGGGACCAGTTCCCCTGTACTGGGCCCTGTTGAGGCCAGTTGTGGCCAATTCTGGGCCCCTCAGTACAGGGAGGACATTGAGGAGCTGGAGCAGGTCCAGAGAAGGGGAACGAAGCTGGTGAAGGGTCTGGAGCACAAGTCCTGTGAGGAGCGGCGGAGGGAGCTGGGGGTGTTCAGCCTCGAAGAGGCTCAGGGGGCCTCATCTCTCTCTACAACTCCCTGGAAGGATGCTGTAGCCAGGGGGGGGTCAGCCTCCCAGGGAAGCTGAGACAGGACAAGAGGACATGGTCTTCAGCTGTGTCAGGGAAGGTTGAGGTTGGAAGAATTGTTTCACAGAAAGGGTGATTAAACATTGGAGTGGACGGCCCACGGGGGTACTGGAGTCACCATCCTCAAAGGTGTTTAAGGAAAGACTGAACATGGCACTCAGTACCATGGTCTAATTGACAAGGTGGTGTTCAGTCTTAGGTTGGACTCAGTGATCTCAGAGGTCTTTTCCAATCTAGTTGATTCTGTGATTCTGTTTCTATCATAAGAAAGGATAATCACCTTTCCAGGCTTGTGGGGCTGCATATGTATGCAGGTGGATGCTTTTGGTAAGGCTGGTACTGTGCATTGCATTCCACGTGGTGGGCCCTGCAGGAGCTCCCAGGAGGGACCATCACCTCCTGTCCTGTGGAAAGCCTGAGCTTTTGCTTTCTGGAAGTGTGCTGGACAGGAGCCTGTTAGCTTCACTAGCCATTAGGGTGGGAAACAGTACCTCATTTTCAGGACTTCAGCTCTTTACCATATAATTCAGTGAGAATTCAGAAAATCTGACTGCAAACAAAAGTGACATCAGTTGCACTTCTCTCAGACTTATGTAAATTTTTCAGCTGAGACTTGTAGTGATGATGTTTGCATTCTGAACTGATTCACGCATCAATGGTTTCTGTTAAATCTTTTGCTACTCTGTGATGGCATAATATGCAGACTGCATTTTGCAAAAGTATCAGACCAACAAATCTGAAAAGAAATGGGATTGTTCATAAATTTTTCTTTACTGCTCAGCTTTGTAATTGTTTTTTTCCCCTCCAACAGGCAAAGGCACAAACAGTGGCAAGTGATAAATACAAGCTTTGATTTGTTAAACACATGTTAGCTCTATGTTTAGCCCTAGGCAGTGAATTTCATTATAAGCTGGTTTACTTCTGGATTGGTTATTGTGATTGCTTCCAATGCAAAAAGATTTGACCTGCAGCCATGACTGATTAGTATCAGAGGTGAGAGATAAAATAAGATGCAAGTAAACTGCACAGATAAATTGCACTAGAGTTCTCTAGAGACAACTCAATACTTGTTCTATATAAAACAAGTTGAAATTCAGCTTGTAATGACTGTATTGCAATAAAAATAGACTGCAGAACTCTCTCATTGAAATACTAAAAAATATAGTAAGAAGCCCAAGAAATTTAATGAAGTTGAATAATAAATATACAATAATGCTGTACCAAAACCCTGCAGATTTTAATAGAGGTTCATTTTCTCCTCTTAACGCATAATGTCTACCACTGTCTTTCTGATCCAAGCTGCTGTTCACTTGCTTCTTCTCTTCATTTTCTATCCCCAACATACAGGTTTGTTTGAACACTTCCTTTTGCTATACCTTTGTTGGTAGTTCAGTTTTTCACCATGCAGCACATCACTGTTCTGTTGTTATTGTTTGAAAACTCTTTTAAGTATTCTCTATCAGCCTTATTTTTGTTATTTTGCCAGTTACTGGTGCTCTGAACCAGCAGCATATCTCAGATGACTAATGTACTCTGGCATGTAGTGTGTTTCCTAATTCATTACTCTTCTGTTTCTAAAAAAAGCACACCATTTTATCTAGGTAAACTTTGTTAGAATAAGAACAGTAGGTACAGAGCTTTGAGAGTGCACACAAAGTGAAAATAACTGTAATAATACTTTCACAATGGCTTTTTTATTTTTTTTTTTTTTGTAGGTTGCATAATTCTTTAACTTTTTCTCACATCAGAAACCTTTAGATAATTTCTTTATTTCTGGTTATTTTGTAAGAAAAAGGCTAAGACAGTTAATTGTTTGCTTTGATATGATTTAATCTGCTAGGTGTATGTTACCAAATAATTTCTGGGGTTATGCTGATATTTAAAAATCTGAACTCACTCTAATGAGTTCCTCATAGCTGAGTATTAATAGCTGGATTTCAGATCTTTCTTCCTAGAAGACATTGTATGCTTTCACAGATTATTTTTACAGTTCTTCACAGATACTGTGAAGAGATAACATAGTGGTAAAAGCAGCAACATAGTTAATGTGATCTTGCAGAATGTTACATGATGTGTGGGATAGCTCAGAAATTACCATAACAAATTAATTTCTTATGTTCTTTGCATGGGTTTGGATTTTTTTCCTCTGTTCTAATTTGAGTTATCATTCTAGCAGATTGTGATTAGCTGCCAAAAACCATATACAGCTTAATAGAAACCCAAACCATGGCATATAATTTGCATGGTTGAGCAATGCAAATGAAAAAAAAAATCCAAAACATCTCTGACAAGTAAAGGATAGATACTGAGGACAAAATGTTTGCAACCACATATGTGAAGATGTAGATACGGCAAGTTACTCATAGATACAGTTTGATAAATAGATATTCCATTCAGTAAATCATGAACTGGTTCTGAGGTATTTAGGTGGAAAGAAATTGCCTTGCATGCCTTTACTTGTTAGCTCTGCTCATGAGAATTATTGTATTATTTGGCTGTCCATCATTACTTCTCTCTACTCACTAGGAGTATTTTATCTTTCAGTTCTCTCATAAATAACCTTAGATGGGTCTCATGATTAAGCTGAATATAGCAATAGCCAATACTAGCTTGTCACAGTAGCTTGCAGAGCTCCTTTGTGACCCCAGGCAAGGAGAACCTTTCTTGAGGATCTTTCTTGCCTATGGACAGAATTACTGGAACCAGTTGTGCTCAAGTGTTGGCAGTACAGCAGAAAGATAATGCCACACCTGCACCTTCCCTGCTTTTATAGCACCTTTCCCCCAAGAGAAGGTCAGGGTACCTAAATCACAGGAAGTATTGTTATCTCTGCCAGTGGGAAAAAGAGAAGCTGCTTTCCTCTCTGTGGTCAGGCAGGCAACATGCACATCGTAGTCATAACAGAGCATCTATAAAAGAAGGGTTGTTGTGAATTCTAGTATTTCATTTCCTAAAAATATCTTAGTACCTGTTCTTTGTGTTTAAGGTTTGTCCTGCCTTGTACATGTGAAAACATAAGCAGTGAACAATGTGAGAAGGCAGGAAGCACAATTGTGTGATTACTAACTATTGCCTCTTGCTTGTCAGGCTGGTCTGTGCTACCAGGCTAAGTCTAACAGGGAGAAAGCAGACATAACTAACAAGCTGAATAGCATGAAGAATATCCATGGAGACTTGGTCATTTTTACATGTCCTTCCTCATCTGACTGTCATACATTTTGCTGGGAATCAAATACAGACAATGTGTGGGATTTTCTAGTATTGAAGTTGGAAAGCTATGCCAGCTCTTTACCTTCAGTTGCAGCTAGTTTTTGCCCTTATAGGCTAGGAAGAACATCTTCGATTCTTTGTCTGTGGCTTTGTGAGCATAGTGCTATTCTTGGGACTCCATCTCACTAGTGTGCTTATGTTGCCTCCTGCACACACACAAAAGTTACATTCAAAATAAGGAAAAAAGTATTACATTGTTCCAGCCTCTTTTTGTAGTACTGGGATTTGCAAACGCCAAAAATGCCCTGAAGCAAAGTGGTGCAATTGTTTTTTCTACATTCTTTTAATGCTGTTCTTTACTGCATATTCTTAGTCATGATAAAGAGCATGACTATCAAATGAATAACAGCAAGCTTGTCGGTTTTAAAGGGCTTATTTGAAAAAAAAACAAACCAAATTGGTTGCAGTTCTAAAAAAAAAAAAAGAGCTAATTTTAATAGCAACATTGATGGGTGTAGTTTCAGAAATTAAGTGCAGCTAGGTGCTGCAGTTAAAAATTGGTAAAAGAGATATTTGTGTGACAAAAATCTTTGACCTGTTGTTTTTGGAGACAAATGAATATATATAAAGTTCAGGTCTGCATACTGTCTCCCCAAATGTCCCAAAAGGGGACAGGTACAACATTCCAGTTTGGGCTAACCCCTCAGATTTTGCTCATCAGACTTTGAAACAAAGTGATATCAATTTCCTTTATCTGTTGTTGTCCATGTGCTTCCAATTAGTTTTTCATTCATAAGAAACTGATAAATTGGAAGTTCTTAATCTCCTCACAAGGATTTACCCCTTGCAATAGTATTCAGAACAGCTGTTAGTTCAAGTCTATAGTATAGATCAGTTTTCTGTCTGTATATCCAGGCTCACGCTTTGTGCTTTTTGATCATTGATTTAGGGCCCAAGAAGGGTGAGTTCCTCAGATTCATATCCAAAGGAGCTTAACTGCTTTAGAAAAATGAAATTTTGCATGACTACGTTTAGATACTTTTATTTGTAAACCATAGTCTACTTTAAAACATTCCCTGGGAAGAACGTAGTCATCAGCCAGCCACAGGCAGACATGTCTCAGGGCATTGCAAATGAAGTAGGATTTTCATTATAGTCTTTCGTCATCATAAGCAACTTACAACCTAAAACTTTCAAGATCAGAGATTGCCTACATGGCAGTAGCATGTCACACAAGCTAATCATTGACACATATTGAAGAAAATCACTGTTAATTCACAGAACTCCCTCTTCTCGTCCCACCCACAAAATAAACATACAGAAAGTATCTGTCAATGTTCAGCTTAAATTTTGTAACTTGTTTGTGGAATTGTAGTGGTTTGTGGTGTGACTTGCAAAAATTAAAAAAACATGGAAAAAAAGAGGAATCAACCTAATTTTTTTTGAAACGGATTATATCTGTAAGGCAGAAGACACTGACTATGATAAACCATGCAGAATTTCACATGTAGGGAAAACGTGTGACGGACATAGGCAGATGTCATGGAGTTAAAAACAAGCCAGAAGTGGCATGTAGAAGGAATATGCCATCAAAGAAGAAAACCTGTGCAGCCAAGCATGATAGAGAAAAGAGAAAGAAGGGGATGAAATGAAAAATGAAAATGATACTGTTCAAATTCAGTAAGGACAGAAAGCTTGGTAGCCTTAGCAGTCCTGCTGCTTTCTTTAACATTGCTTTGCTCATATCTAGTTGCTCAATTTTTCAGGGAAAAATGTAATTCTGGCTTTAGAGCATTTGAAAGTAGAGTTACAATTCATGCTCTGTTTTGAAAGGCAAAATCTTTTTGAAGGGCGATATTTACTGAACAATTTCCTTTGCAGTACTGCCCGCAGTATTGCGTGACTAGTTTGCAACACTTCATATCATTATTTGCAACATAGTTTTTTGTTATGCTTAGGAAGCCTGTGTTTCTGAAAGGGTAGAGCATTAAGTAGTCAAAAATCTTTGCAGATAAAGAAGAGACCAGATTAAATAAGGGAAATATCCCCTTGTGTGATAACAACCTTTTCTTCAGTGACCCTTTTTTGTTTTCTATTTATGAATTTTGGAGGCCATCCAAACCAAACCAACCAAAAAAAAAAGATAACAAAGTATGTCAATACTTAATGCCACATCAGGAGAAGAGACAAGGTAAAATGTAAGACTCCAGACAGCCCAGTGAGTTACACAATTCACTCAGCTTTAAAAAGAGATTCCAGAAGTTAACTGAGACAGGAGGAATTGAGGGGGCTTGTGAAAAAGAGGGAGAGCAACTTTTTCCACAAGCAGACAGCAATGGGATAATGGAGAACCATTTTAAACTAAAAGAGGACATATTTAGATTAGAAGTTAGAAGTTCTTTACTCAAAGTGTGGTGAGGCACTGAACAGTCTGCCCAGAGAAGTTGTGGGTGTCCCATCCCTCAAAGCATTCAAGGCCAGGTTGAATTGGGCCCTGAGAAATCTGGTCTAGTGGGTGACATCCCTGCCCATGGCAGGGGATTGTAACTAGGCGATCTTTAAGATACCTTGCAACCCAAGCCTTTCTATGATTCTATGGCTTTCTGCATCTTATCTGCCTTTCAGAATGTACTGGAGTATTGGCAAGAGCTGTAAATCAAGTTCACACTCCTCTAAGAGCTTCTTGTGGTGGCTTCTTGAGGTCTTATGATTATGCAGGACCATCCACAGCAGAACAAGGTGTGCCTTGCTTTCTGGAGGTTATTCCTTAAAAGTAACAGCTTTCAGCTCTATTGATGGTTGCTTCTGAGAACCAGAACTCATTTATTCTTTGAGCTGGCAGACAATTTAAGATCAATGTTTAAGGTCAGCCTTTACCAGTGGGTTATCAAGATCTTTTATCCCTTGTTGCTGAATGAGTAAGTGTGTCCCAGATTGGTCTCTGGTTAAAGCCAGATTGGTCTCTGGTTAGCTATTGAAGAAATAATACACAAAAAAACTTAATGGGAAAAAAACCCTTACTTTGTGTTCTTGTTTATGCTCTGTTAAAAAATAAAATTAGTGGCAGATGACATACATATTCTCTCAATATTGTCAGATAAATTCTCCAAATAAGAATTCCCAGCAATGAAAACATCATTGACTGTCTTTAGGCTTGTAGTTGCATTTACTGTAGTCAGAAAACGCCAAACTCAGAAGGTACATCTGATCTGTAAGAGAGCTGAGTCTAATTGTAAAAGAGTTAGAGTTGTGTCTACCATTTCATTTGCAAGCCAACTGGAAAATTGCAGGTGCTGGGTTGATGCAGGACAAATGCCTTTCATAAGCTCTGAAAAAGTATAGCAGAGGAAGACATCCCCATATTTGCAGAGGTTGCTCCAGTTCAACATCAATTGAAAATGGGAAAGGTTAGAGAATATGGGAGCAAGACTGTTTCTCAAGGTCTGCAGCCCTTTATCCTAATGACTTTTGTTCAGGTTTGTGCTGCTCTGCCTTAGAATGATTCCTGTCCGGGACAAGTAGGAAGAAAGAAATAGAGCTGGCACTGCATGCAGTGAACAGGCCCTCTGTGCTAGTGGTGTCCTTCTCTCAAGAGGCCTCAGGGCAATTGTAAATTGGTCCTATTATGCTCAGCATCATCATACATCTTCATGCTATGCCATGAATAAGGATGGCTGGTCTGTAAATCTAGCCCATTGTATCTGGATTACATTTGTTAAACTAATGCTTGGGGTTTTGTCTGGCTTTGTTCATACCAATACCAGAACATTGAGTAAGAACAGCAAATCAGAAACAAAAAACACAAGCATTTTAAAACATTGCTCCCACCGATTTGAGCCCCAAGTGTGTTTTATATAAACATTTTGAATTGGGGTTGGATTTTTGACCACATTGTTTACCCTGAAGGATCTTTTGAAACAAAAACAAACTGAGCAAAACAAGTTTTGGTGGGATGGGCCTGTGCCTGTTTTCATGTAAGCTGATGGCAAAGCTCAGAGCAGGAAGGCGGAATCTGGTGTACATTGTGTTCTGCATATTCCCAGCTGACTTGCCAGGAGTGATCTAGAACTGAAACAAGACTCCCTTTTTACTGGGGCACAGGAAAAGAAGTCATTACTAATCTAAAACAATTCAGCTGTTTGAAAACAATAGACTTGGTTAGCACGATATCCTGATTGTGGCTTATTCCCATGTGAATGTGTGGCCTGTGTTAGGCTAGGAAGGTGAGCGCTTTTGAGAGCTATCCTCTCTCTTGTATGGTGCATGAAGGTAGCCTGTATTCTATCACTGTCCCCTCTGTCTGCTTCAGCGTGGGTCTATAATGCCACAAAGGACATGAGGCAGTTGTTGGCTTTAGCATGAAACTGTTTCCAATGGAATGTCCAGGGTTATATTTATGTGAATGTGCCATGTGTCATGGAATTGCAGTGAAGGAGGCAGAAGATTTCCCCCTCCTAATTATGAAAAGAGTGTTTTGCTTATAATAGCTGTTTGAATTTATTTTAAGCTTTGACTTTCATGAAATACTGTAATGCAGTTTCTGTAGATGCTCTATCATTGAACAAAGTCTGCTAGAGAAAACACAGGTGAGAGTGGAGTTGAGTCCCACTGTGTAGTGTTGTGCTTAAGGTCCAAGAAAAGAGACTGGGTAAAAGTGATACAGATTGTTAATGGTATTGCTTGTCAGACTTTTTATTTAACTTCAAATTTGAAAGAGCTACTCCTTTATTTCTAAACCTTCACATTTGCATCCCTTTGATATGAAATACTTGTGAACTAACTAGAGAACAGAGCTGTGAGTTCAGTAGCCACGAAATCCTTGATTTATTAACAGAATTTTACAGGCTTGTGTGCAACATCTCCTTGTTCTGCGTATAACAAAGGCAGCAGGCAGAAGCAGAGGTTGATGACAAAGGTCCCAATACTTCAGGGTGTAGCAGTGGTTATCCACACATCTTGTTTAGCATTGTAACAATCATTGCCTCAGTAAGACCATTCAATGTGAAAAAAAAAAAAAAGAGAAAAATCTGAATTCTAAGTACTGCTTAGAATTAGATGTTTATAGTACAACTTGAAAAGTAAATGGGTTGAACAGTGTAGACAATGTAGTATGGCTGTGAACAGACTTTCTTATTTGATATGTTTCATCTCTAAGACAAAGATAATATATATCTGTGTTGTGAAACAGTAATGAGCAATAATTGTGATTTAAGTACATGAAGCATTTAAACTGCAATAACTAACTGCTGCATTGTCCCCTACAGTGCCATTAAGACACTTAAAGGGAAAATTTGAATTACTTCTAAGACTTTCTGTTACCTAGTTACTCTGAACGCAGTTGGGGATATACAATTGCTGCTTAGATTACTAATAACTTACTAATTATGTCTTTGCAAATAACTGTGAGAAAACATTTTAATTTAGTTGCATAGGAATTTCAAAGTAATATTTGTGCTGCTTATCAGATTCCTGCAAATTTGAGGACACTGATATGCGTTCCTTTTGGTGTATGCATATGACTACAACCTGCAGATTTATGTGAAAAATGTTGTATTTTTAGTGTAATGTTATGCAAGATGGCATCTGAAAAAAAAAAAAGCCTGCACTGAACTGGCAAGTTAGGCTGTATCTGCAGTTAGAAGACTTTGAAACTGTAACTATATTGCAGATGTACAACAACAAACTTCCTTTCTGAAAGGACATCTCCTCATAGGAGAGAAGTTCTTAAAGCAGTTTGCCAAATGGATTGAGTCGTTCTGGCCAAAAAACCAACAGTATTTCTGGCTGAGGACTTTTACCAATCCAGATGATGTCAAGAAATAAATGTGTTGGTAGCATTTGCTGGTATAGACTCTGCTTTAAAGTAAACTGATGTTCAGAGCAAGGGCTAAATTCAGTTTTCTTTTTTTTGTAACTTTCATTGCTTTCGTTGCTGTGGACCTTCTGCTTGTTGTGCTCTGTGGGAAGTCATAGTTTATACACAACCATTGTATCATAGGATTAAAGAGCTCAGGCTCAGGTTTTCATTTGGAATGAACCCTGCCAAACATGGGCTTGTGATTTAATTTAAGGAGGAGTGATGCATGCTCTTAGATGTATTTGAATAAACACCAGTATTTTGTCCTGTAGATTCCTAAAATAACCAAAATAAAAGCAAAGTGGTAAAAATACATCAGGCTGTCAGGTTACTGGCCTGTACTCAGAGCTTAGTCAAGACAGTGGAGAAGGTCCCAGTGGATTTTGGATGAGATCAGAAAAAAATAAAAAGAGGAACTAAATGGACCCTGTCATGCCAAATTTCCCCAAAAAATGCCTTTTCTGATACTGAGGAGCCATTTATTTTTTTTTCCCAAACAGAACAATTATTTTCATGTGGTATTTCTCAACAGACACAGGTCTTTCAGGACTGAAAGGTAGAGTGGATACCTTATGCAGGCATTGCACACATGCAATGTGGTTGCAGCTGCACAGCATCCTCCCTACACCTCTCAGTCAGAGCATGGTAGTACTAAGTAAGCCTTGGTTTCCACAAATAGATTTGCTTAACTTATTCTGAAAATTCTCAGTGTACACTTCAGCATTATAATGTAGGCAGAGAAATTTGACAGGGATAGCTAAAAATATTATATATTATAGGAAGATCAAGTGTAAAATGATTGGATAGACTTTTTTATTTTCAGACTAATACATTCATGAACCATATTCATTCAACACTAAACCCAAATGTTTCCCATGTCATCGGAGATTACATACAGTGTGAACAGAGAGGCCAGTCACATGTAGCCTCTTTGCCATTTTTTTGTATTCGTAAGTCCCACAAGTTTCTCCTTTCTGCTTGACTGTAATGTTCAGACAAACTGAAATACATGCAAATGCAAGTCTGTGAGCACTGTACTATGGCATTGGAAAAACAATAGATTAATTAAGAGAACAGTATCTTCTGTAAACTTGAAAACAAATTATTGTGTTTTTAATGTCTGACATTAAAGGTGAGTTTTTTAAAGAACTATAGTGTTCTTCTAAGGCATTGTATCTGGAATTAGCTCAACCTGTGAAAACATTCTTCTTTCAGAAATTAACTTGATCCCTTTTAAGTACATGATTTTTAATGGCCTTTGGCCACTTTTAATGTCGATTTTAGGTACAGCTGAACCTAAACAACTGCAGTTTACATGGTCATTATATAATTCATCTAGATTGATCAGTTTAATGTCTGATTTTTCAAGATTTCCTCACAATTCTGGAATTTTAGCAATGCAGATATTTTCCTTTTGCCCAAGGCAATAATAGATGTGGTGTGCAAACACTGCTTTAAAGAGGGTGTCTGTCTGCTGATTTACATATTTTAAAAGTATTAAGATCAAAAGTAATGAGAATTTAATCCATATGGCATGTAAAAGATAAATAGGAATATTAATACTGTATCAAATACTAATTAAAGGAAACACCAGTCCTATTTTTAAAATCTTGCATGCAGATGAAAAAGAAGTCATTGCAAAGTTAAGATCTGATTCTTAAAGAAATTAAGAATTTTTTTTTCGAGCCCACATTCTAACTGAGTTTATATGCTAGGCCAAATTCTGTTTGCATAGTACTTCACAGTGTCACTGGAGTATCCCTTTCTTTCAAGTGTCTCACATGATTCTAAAACTGAAAACTGCCATCAGCTTTACCACCTTTTAATATGGATTTTCCCATTCATTATCCAAGAAACTGAAATACCAGTGTTTTCTAACTTACCTAAGCATACATGTCTGGGCTCTAAAATAGCTTGTTCTTGGGAACCCTGTTGGATTTTGACCAAGCTTTATGTGCAGATTGTAGCAGTGGGTGAAGAAAATGTTGTCATCTCCTTCAAAGAAAACTTTAGACAAGAGTGGTCAAGATGAGTCATAAATTTGCCATGTCTTTGGGCTAGACTATATTTTTGTCTTTCAGTGTTGCAGAATTTTTAGGTGAAAGTACCTTGGGATGTGTGCTCCTGACAGAGTAGCAAGTACTCAGAAAAACTGGCTCTGGTTGCACTAGAATTAGAAGCTTAAGTGCAGGACCAACCTAACACCATACAGATAAATCAGCCATAGCAAGATGTGTATGTATCGTGGAGATACATTTAGAGCTTCATTATCTCGAAAACTGTAGACCTTCAGTTCTCCATTAAGTCTTTGTTATAAGTAGTAAAAGGAAGAAGATACATTTTTAACAGAGGTGCTAGTTAGCTTGCAGTGAAAAGTTTCATATGAAATATGAGAAAAATAAACAGGGAGAGCTTATAACAAGTTTTGCTGGTACTGCAGAGTCTTGTAAATGAAAGAATAAATTTCATCATTTGCTGTAGCTGGCTGAAAAAGACCTGTGAATAACTGGAGTGATTTTTCTTCATTTGTGCTTTGAAGAATATGTGATATGCGTACACCAAAGCTGTCTGGCACAGCTGAGTCTGCCAGAGTGGAGAGAAAAGTGTAAAATGTTGAATCTTGCTCACTACTTGCGCACTACTCAAACTCTAATTCTTTCCTGTAGGTCTGTGCTTCCTATGTGTTTCTATAGTAGTAGAAGTCATCACTAGATAGCAAATCCTGCCCTTCACAGGTTGAGAAAATGGGCTCTGACCAGTGGACTATTTTCTGTTTAAAGGTGGCAGTGGTTCTACTGTAGAAGGCAGTAAGACACTCGGCAAACTGCATAGACCCCCACTGTTGCTGCTGTGTTCCCTTCTGCTACATCAGGGTGGTGAGGCCAAAGTTGTTTTCTCAGTGGATCAAAAAAATCACAGTTCTTCTGCAACCCTCTGTCCACTTTGAAAGTGCTACTCCACTCTAAAGAAAATGGTACAGCCACACATCAAGCACATACCAGTTGTTCCACACAGGTGTGGAGCAAAATTGGCCAGGGACTGCTCTCTCAGTGTAAGAGGCAATTTGATGGAAGAAGAAGAATACAGTCAGTGCAGAAAGAATGTGAAGGAGAGTGCTGTAAAACATTTCCAGCTGCATGCATGTAAAGCCAGTTTAGCCAACCCAACAGACGATGAGTGGGGATATAGACCCACCTGCTTCTTGTCCTCTTCCAGGAAATATTAGGTAGATGCAGTAATTGCATGATGTGCCCCTTCTTCGCAGTCAGTATAAGGATGATTTCGCAAAGGTGCCAGCCTGGCTCCATCTAGAAGAAGCTGAGCTTTGTCTTGGGTGAGTTTATGTTTTTATACTCAATTGTCATTTCAAATATCTGGCAAGAGTGCATTGGCTCTGTGCCTTCTGAGTCATGGCCTCCCTGGGAAGGAAGGATGTGGTTAAGCTCACTGAAGCTGTTTTGTGGACTGCTGAGTGGCTACAGGGCCTTGCATCCCAGGTGTGGTTTTTTCTGTTCCCTTTCCTGCAGAATAGCCCAGGTACTGTTTTTAATAGCTTTCTGTGTATTTTGTAAAAGACCTTTTAAATATTGAATACATTTTCATTTTCCAGCTGGAAAATTAAAACACAGAAGTATGTCATCACATGGTTCATTCAGTCTTGAAGCAATTTTGAAATGTTAACCGGAAAAGTCTATCTGCCTTGGAGCATTTTTTACATCAAACATTCCATGAAAATATTTTCCTGAAACTCTTTAAGTATTTCCAAATATTAAAGGAGAAGAGAGATGACTTTCTGAGTATTGGTGATGGGCTAATGTAGATAGTGTCACGTTCACTTTTTTTTTAAACAGAAAAGTAATGTAAGCATTACAGTGGGGGGGGAGTCTGACCAGCATCACCCGTTGCTGGCACAGGCTGACACATTGCTGATGCCAATTTGCATTCTGAAAGAGGTGTTGTAGACACCAAATAAACAGAGTTTGTTGGTAAGCACTTTGACATGCAGAGACAAGAACCAAAGAGAAGTAAACAACTGGCACAATGAATAGTTTTGGAAATAAATACACAAGTAGGTATATCTCTCCCTCCTCATACCATTCCCTCCTCAACACCATCTTGGTTTAGCTTTTGAAATGGTTTCTAGTAGCCATGCAAAAACCTTCATTGCCCTTTTTAGAGCTGGGGAAGAGCAAGTGGTGGTGATTGGAAGAGGGATAATCATCTTTTCCCTTCAAGACAGAAGGATTTCCCAAAGAGGAAAGACTTTTCATTCCTGAAGTGTGTGTAGTACCTGTGTATATATGTTTAGGATGTACTGCTGGCTGTGTGTCTATCAGATAATAAAACTCATCTTGTATTGGCATTAGGTTAGCTTAGTGCCCTCTAGAAATTTACTGAGCAGAGGTTTATTCTGGGAGTTTACTGTGGTTCTGAACCTAAATGTTTTCTTTACATCCTTCCTTGTCTTCTGTAGTTTTTGTAGTTTTTGTCTGAATAATTCTTATCCCTATCCTCCAGCTGGAGAAGCAAACTGAAGTACTTCTTAATCCCTGCCTATGGACGTAAAAGACCTCTGCTTCTTTTAGTGGGGGACTCAGAGATCTGAAGCCCACGTCCTCCCTGTGTTTATGATAGCTTTATAGCGGTCTTCCAGAAAAAAAACAGAAAGACATTCTGGTGGACTTCTACTTGGAGATGAGCCCAAATGAGTAGAGCTGGATTGAAAAGATGTTAATCCTAGAGCACACACTACTTCCGTAGGATGGTGCCTGTCTTTCCTTAGGGCTGTGGTTTCCAATCTAATTGCAAGACAAGGACAGTATCCCAACAGCTCTGTGTAGTATGAATTCCTTCTGTAAGCCTGGGTTGTGTGACACCTCATGTTACATGTTACAGGTCTGAATGCTAGGCTCTAGTATTTGCTGTGGATTGGTGTCATTGGGACAGCACTACTGAGCTGGGCAGCTGGGTCACTAAGGTAGCAAGGCAGCATCTCAGCCGACTCAGATCATATTCAAGAACAAAAATTCATTCAAAACAGTACTTGACTGAGTATTTTTTCCATACTCAGCAAGATCTTTTGCAGGACACGCTACCATTTTACTGACCATTTTTGCATTTTTCCTGAAGCCAAGAACAGACAGTTCTCAGTACAGACACGTGGATTTTTCTTCCTTTGAGAAAAAAGACTTCCAGAAGACTATGACAACTAGCTGGTAGCTATGTGTGTGATACGACTATTACTATCATTTGTAGGAGTCGGTGCGTGCAAACCATAGTCTGAGAGACTTTTCACAAATCTCTGAGCATGAAAGAGCTTTTGAATGTTGAAGTAGTGAAGTGTCCCTGTGGTTCAGGTGCTATCCTGCTACATGGACAGGATATTGTAGCTGGTGTCTGATGCTGGAAGATGTCTTTCCTAGATGTCGCATGCTGCCAATTTATAGAGCAGCTCAGAGAAGCAGCCTGCAATTTCTTCAGACTCATCATCTTGTGCCTAGGTGCTGCAAGGTGCTTCTGTGTATGTTTAGGTTTATTTATTTGTGGAGGATAAAATGCTTAAGAATATCAGTGTGCCCAGAGAAGCTCTGGATGCCCCATCCCTGGAAGTGGTCAAGGCCAGGTTGGATGGGGCTTTGAGCAGCCTGGTGTGAAAGGTGTTCCTGCGCATGGCAAAGGGTTTGGAACTAGATGATCTTCAAGGTTGCTCTCAACCCTAACCATTCTATGGCTCCCTAAAAATTTCTCTTAATGCAAGCTTTGACTTAGAAAGAGGAAATAATGAGCCTGTGCTTTATTTAATCATTGTTAAAGGAAAATTAAATGCAAATTTTTATTTGATTTCAGCATATTGCCTAGTTCCCTTAACCAACCAAACTGGGGACAAAGGCTTTTCTGCCTTTATTCCCATTTCACAGCAGGTTTCTGCTAAATGAACTTCGTTAGTGACGTGATTGATCTCATTTCATATCTGCTACACTTTTTTATCATTCTCTGATACCAGTCATGAATATACCTTTTTAATCTCCCTCTCCACTCATAGACTTCAGTTGAACTGAAAAATCTAGACATCATTTCATAGGTCATTTTTCCGTGGAAATGCCAGTTACTGCAGTGTTACTCCTTCCCATGTTCAGAAGTAATTTACCTGTTGTTACCAACACAATTGGGTAAAACACAAAAACAAAATGCAAAGGTGTCTCTTCCTAGTGGGCTGGGGATGGCATAGTATTTAACACAAATTTTAAAAGAACATGAACAAAAATACCAATATATAACATTCAATAACATATAATTTCAAAATTATTTGTATATAAACGAAACAGGTCAATGAATACAGCTATTTACTAGCACCTGAAGCAGACTAGAGATGGCAAAAATGAAGCAAATTAAAAAACAGGTTAAACGACCTATAAAATGGGCATTGAGCTTCACTTTAATGACCAGGCAAATAGCAATATATTCCATCTTTGGAGCATCTGAAGCTTGGAACAACCCATCAATAAGGAGTATAGGAATAAGGACTGTGAGGAATTTTTTCCTTTTATGTGCAAACTGAAGTATTGCAGTGCAGTGTTACATCCATATGGGTCAGTGATGTAAACTGCAAGTGGTTACCTTAGCTCTAGGTAGCCTGGCTTTCCAGAGCTGTGAGGAATCAACAGAACTGTGACTGCTTAACTACCTCCAGTGATTTGTTCACCTAGACAGTTGTCTGTGCCTCAATCCTGAGTAATGCAGCCACCCAAAATATGACAAAATTCCAATAATAATTACTATATCACAATTTAATTCAGAGCATTTGGGTATGAGACATTTTCATTGCTGGATAGATGTTTAACCACTTGTGTTCAGCACACTTACAAAATCTGCTCACTAAAAGGATAAAACCTGTTGCCAGATTTTGCAGGCTTTTTCCTCTTTCCCTTCCTCAGCCAGGGACTGATGGCATAGGAACAGGAATGGCATAGGACTAGGAATTATGAGTGCAAATCATGTATCTCAAAAACCGAAGGGCTGTAAAGGCATCACCAGAAATTGCCATAGAGCATAATTGCCCTGAGAATGCCTTATCAGCACCAACGTGCAGCTTGCTGGATATAAAACTTCTAAAGCAACTCCAGCTATACTGCTGTCCTAGTACCCTTCAGAAAGCTGAGCACATGCCTTCTTTACCAGGAAGCACCCTACAGGGAAAGCATGCCCTGAGCAGACTCAGCCAGGGAGAAGACATGAGGATGAGCTTTTGGATCAGTAATTACAGTTACCCAGAAAAGGATCAAAAAATGTTACTGGTGCTGCTTCAAGCCACAGGTGAAATGGCAACTGCAGTAACACTGCTTCATAGTCTTCTCCTGTCTGTGTATAGAGGGAAGATTCTAGTCCTTCCTTCAGCTCTCACATGCAAATCTCAGTTACTTGGAATTTGTTCAGGAGAAGGGTGAATTTTATGCTGAAGGAATTAGGAAGCATTATAGATTCAACATATGGGACCATATGTCATTGTATGGTTTCCAAATGTTTCTTTTTGAGCTTTTGCCCTCCATTGCGAACAGATTATTTCACCACACATTGTCTAGAGAAGAAGGGGGTTTCATATTCCCATTTCTTTCATTTAGCCACTATTAAATCTATATCAGTTTCATAATACTGTTTTTCAACATTATTTCATCCTTTGTTTCAGACATGCACACCATAAGTGTGGTTTGAGGCAAGTGCTTTTAATATGTTGTTCAGGCACTGCCAAAGTCAATGGCAGAAATAGAGAATACAAGCAGAGAAGGCCCTAAACCACCCCTAAACCAAAATATTCCACTTGTTTATAAGGCTGTTAAAAATCAAACCAAGCCTTTTGCTTGACCCTTAATAGAGGGGAACCAGCATTGATGTTTGATTGTGATTCTAATTAAACTAAAATTGGAGATGTGTGGATTCTGCCCTCTCTTTGCTATGCAGATCAATATCCTCACGTAATGTAAACAGAGCTGTTCTGTATCTCCCTCTTTTCCTGTGATTTTCTACTTCAGCCTTGGAGACGAGTTCTGGTGTCCAGTGACATCTGTTCTAAATCATGTTTTGGAAAAAATGTAAATACAGAAAACTTGAGGTCAGACCCAGACAAAGCAGTGGGCTGCCTCCCAATCCCTCTCTGCATTTGGTTTTGTTTGATGTCAGGAAGGCTGTCCATAGTCAGAGTCTTCAGTGATGGTAGCAAGAGACTGTTCAGATAAGGCTTTTCGTGGATTTTTGAACAGGTCTTGTAAGTATTAAAACCTTTTGATGAGCTCCCTATCTATAAAAATCTGTGGCTTGCTGGGTGCTGATCTCTTCTGAGAAGGAGGGTGTTCTGAGGAGCACAAATTGTTCATCCTACCCAAAGGAGTGGAGATGGTCTTCTGTGACCTTCTCCAGCCTCAGGTACTCTCACACTTGTCATGTTTTTTATAATTTATTCTTGTTTGTGTCTAATTCTGGTAGTGTCAAGTTGTCTGTCTGCACAGGCCTGCGTAGTCCCCAGACCTTTAATTTATCAAAATTGATAGATTTAAAAAATTCAAAGTTTTGCTGAGCAGTGATACCTTCATGTTGGACTCCTTGAAGGCAACATTGCAGAAGTAAATGCTGAAGGCCCAATTTATAAAAGAGTTGAAGTGCCTAAAATAATCTGTTAAATTGTACAGAGCAGGCATCAGCAGACCTTAGATTCATAAGGGTATTAGAAAATTGCCCTAGGCACAGGGTAGTAAACTCCTTGGTCTCTGTAATCTTGATAGAGGTGATTTTTGTTTTCGTATTCTAGGGCCCTTTGGCACGGTTCTGGGCATTATTGTTTCCCTCAGATCAATAACTGTGAAAATCAAACTCTGTTGGAAAAGCCACAGAGAGGCAGAGACTTCTTAACTAGGAAACAGCTTTACAATGTGGAGTTGGCATACATTTTACATTTTTATCGAGTGTGTATTTACCAATTAGTCAGCAGCTTGAGCCAGTGGATTTAATGAACTTGGTGTGATTTATGCATAGCTTTTATTAATTGTGCCAATAGGGATAAACATTGGATACAAATAGATGCAGATGTCTCACTTCTTTCTCCTTCAAATAATACTATTTCCTGTCATTAAACTACTTCATCTACTCTGTGTTTTAGAAAGTGATCATTTCTTACCTTTCATACTACTGTCCTTCCAAAAGTAAGGCTCAAAACTTTCACCAACCCATATTCTCACTGGTCTGGGCTATACCCAAGAGCAATACAGAAGTTTAGAGAAGAAAGCATTTTCTCCTTCTCCCCTTTCTCCCTTCAGTGGAACGTACATTAAGTAGTAAGTAGGCCACAGAAACAGGGAGCATGTGAATGACTTGAGATCCTGGTAATTTGAGCAGTCAGAGAAAAAGGGGGCCAGCACCTGGCTTTCAATCTCTGTTTCAATGAATATTTAACTACTTTATGTAAAGTGGGACACTTTCAACAAATGAGGCTGAGAGAAACCTACCTAAGAATATTTTCTAACCCAGCAGTTTGGCTACTCTCCTGAGAAGCATGATGTTTGGGTTCAGGTCCCTGTACCAAATCACTTAAAGGAGGTGCTTGAAGCTACATCTTTCACAACCTAAGAACACGGCCTAATCACTGAGTTTTTGGATATCAGGGGTGGCAGCACTACCTCCTCTGTTTTGGGAAAGGAGTCCCCTTGTGACAAAATCAAAATGTTTTGTTTTTTGAGATGCCAGAATGAATTCTTTCAACATCTCTGAAGTTTTTTCATGTTATTTCAGCTGAAACTGTTAGTTAATATGACCTGAATTCACAAAAAAGTTTCTGATGCCCTAAAATTCCAGTATTACTGAGGGAACAAATTGATAAAAAAGAAGCCCTATTAACTTCTAACTGAGGTTAGACACTCTACAGTTTTCTGGTCATGGCACTTCCTGAAGAGGGCCCATCAGTGGCTGTGTTTTATGGTTTTTATTGGGATGTTTCCCTTCCACAGAGGTAGAAATTCCTCCCCTTTAGAAGCAAGGAAGACTGTGATCTTGAGTGCCAAGAAATGAAAAGAGATTTAAATTAGCCTGCTGCAGAATGCTAATGGCCAAGAAGTGGAACACCTTTCAGAGATCTTTAGGTATTTTCACCCATTAAACACTATTTGGAACTTACACAACTAAATACTAGGCTATTTTTAAAGACAAAACCCCTTATGCAGATTGGCAAGTCTAGTGAGATCATTTTATTGACTTTGTGTGCTACTTTAATAGTTTCTCATCTTCAAATGCCAGTAACCTAGAAGAGACTTTTTGAGACAATCAAAAGAAAAAACAGAACCCAAAACATAGGCAGTTCTTATGATGTCATTGACTTTTTTCCTTCATTGAGTATGGACAATAAGCATGTTTTTCTGATGCCCTAAGTTAAATTGCCATAGTTCTAGTTTTATTAGCTGTTAGTAATATGTTTGGGTGCCATCGTAGTTACACAGTTGCAGGCAGGATTTTTGGATTTGTCCATTTGTTTCCACATGAAGGACAAACTTTGCCGCCTCTTTAGTGTTGTGGTACGTGACAGGATATGAAACATTTACTTCTGACTATTTTTATTCCAGAAACAAAGCTAGAAGAGGTAATCAGCTGTGCCCCCTCAGCTCCTTGGTCCCCTTGGACCCTCTCCTACCTTGGTGTTTCATTGCAAGGATGAACTCTGATGAGTTCAGTCTTCTTTTGGTGAGCCCAGGTTCACAGCTGGTGTTTGGGCACTCAGGTCTTTCTTGAATAGTGGCACAAGCTACTGCTCTTTCTTGTATAAGAGGAGCAATATATCACGTAGCTCTTCATAGTATGATTTACTCTCTCTTCCTCTCTGTGCATTGAGCTCCAGTGAAATAAGTAATGATAACATTTAGAATGTCATCATTAGACATCTGAATTTAATACTTCAGCAGAGATAACTGGAAAATTCATCCCTCACATTCTGTGCATGTTCAAACTGTTATCCTAGTCCTGGCTATCTGCAGCCAGGGAGGAAAGAGAAAGAAGGATGAGCGTAATGAAGACATGAGCCCTTTGCTGGCACTGTCAGATGGTACAGGCACCTTCTCATCACGGGCCACACAGCAGCTGTGTAGCCAGCCTGCCCACATCCTGCCCTGCAAGGCTTTGTCTTGAAGCCTAGTAACTGGAGTCCTTTTTCTCTGAAAAATAAATACACAAAACATGTAAAGCTAAGCCTTCATATGCCAAAACAGCTCCCTGTTATATTTTGTATCTCTGCACAAACTTTCCAGATCAAGTCCTAATAGCAGAGACACACAGAATGGAAAAAAGTGTGATAAGTGTAGTTGACCTCTCCTATGTATTTTACAAATAAAAATAGGGATTTATGGTCCTGTATAAATAATGTTGTGAACAGTGATAACAAAATGGTGAAAGAACAGTAATTTGTTTTGGAGAAATATATGTTCTTGGTTGAGAGTAAGAAAAAGGCATGAATCACTAAAAATAACATATTTTTAAGAATATTGGTCCCATCTTATTAAGCCTCCCATGATCTATCATTATGCAGTGGGATAACACATTGACTTTATGTAGACTGCTGGCATGAATGAATGTTTGCAGTAAAAACTGAAAATCTTGTTTTCTTGTATGTGGTGTTGTAGATAGTTTTCTTCTATTAATTTATATCTTCAGAGAAGAAAAAATATCTTTAGCACCTCATATTTTTGTGTCTGCATTTTGAAGTTACGAATAATGTAAAATGACCTAATCAAAAATGAAATGTGTGACGAGGGAATAATTTTGTGCTGCTCTACCTTGTCAAAGCAAACGAGTTGTAACTCAGGGTCCACAAGTCATGTTTCTTTCCATTTTCTATATTATAACTTAAATATTTTTCAAGATTTATAGTTTTATGGGTCTCTTCAAAGCAATTTATGTGGTTTGTACATTATTTGAAAACATAATTTTTGCTGATTATCTTCAGTTTGCTTTTGTCTACCCAACAGTCTCATATTCATTTAATTTAGACAATGAGCAGCTACACATTGATTGATACGCTCCATGAAAGCACAAGTTATTCTTATGTTTATTTTATTGAAGAACCTAGCATAAGAATTTTTCATCAAAGGTCAGCCTTAAGTACTCTTACATATTATTGTGCGTTGGTAGAAAGTATATGGCTCTCAATTATCTCTAAATTATAACTGCTCCATGAGTTAATTTGAGTGTTGTATAGACTGAGTGATGAACTTATAAAATTTATTGTATCTTCTACAAATGAAGAGAAATGCATATTTCTCTCTACCCATAGCCTTTTATTTCTCAGTGCCCTTTAATAATGGGAATAATTAAGACAGTCCTTTCCAAAGACAGGAGTTAAAATCCTGTTACACATTTTCATTTGAATCTTATTTCTCTAAACCATGTTAATATCAAGGTGTTTTTCTGATACTTTCCAGTTTTTCCCTTGTATTCATATGCTTTGTGTTGGGGTTGTCTTCAGAGAAACTAGTCCTAGTAGTGAAGGTGTGCACCCACGTTGGTGCTTCCAAGATATGAGCCTTTCTACTGAGGCCAGGATATTTTCTTTATTATTCCAGCATTACTTCAGTAGGAGACATTGATGAATCTGTTCACAGCAGTAAAGCTGATTTTTAGGTTTTGTCTCTATGGGGAAGTTAGTATAGAATAAGCTGTAATATAAATTTATGATATAGCAACTCAACGCATGCCAGTACTTTGCAAAGCTGCTCAAGCTAGATGTGAATCAGACCCCGGAGGCAGTGTAGCTGGATGAGTGCAGTACCGTGCCTAAGCTAATTAGTCCTACTGAGAAGTAGGATAAGTTATGGAAGAGAGTTATGTTAATATGGCCATACTTCCTGGCTGTCCAAAAGAGAGAAATCAGAAGTGGCATTCTGTGGCAATAGGTACCCTTGCAATGCGCCGGTTTGTTCATGTTGCAGCTCTGTGGGGTCCTTTGTAGGTCATTCACACAAGGAATTAGTGCACAGTAATTAATAAAGTGTTAATTCACAAACTTTGTGTACTCTGCAAGAGACCCAAGTACAGAATCAGGACACAAACAGGTTTTGATGTTGTTATATCACAAGCTGCTCTATTGGGATACGCTACTCAATACCGTGAAGAATCTAGGATAGGCTTGTAAGAGAGGGGTTGAAAGAAAATCAAACATCTGTAGTAATTAGGAGGTGGAAAACATATCCAAATCAACTCCACAAAAAAAATTCAGAAATCATTTAACCTGTATTGTCTGGAGTGACGACTTCTATGTACCTGCAGTTACACACCATGAAGGACCCTGATTTTCCAGAACAGGTGAGCTGTAATGGTTTAAAAATCAGCCTTTCCAGTGCCTCAGTTTGAACCCTGAAATCAGTGCATATTTTGGTAAAGAAGGGTTCATCAAGTTCTGATTAATAAAATGTCATCAAAGTCACTTGAATTAGTCCCGTGTTTATGAGAGAAATAAAGACTCTAACTAATTCCGTAGCATTTACTATTTTAAAGTAAGTGACACTCAAGTACAAAGATTGTGTTCAGTGGGGAATATAATACAGTGAGCTGCTATACTAATGCAAGCTGTGTGCTGTCAAGAATGGTGATTTTAGAACAAAACAACATACTGTCACATAAGCAAGTCACTATAGTACCATAAAGTCAACTTACTTTTATATGTGCACGTGTGTATATCTTCCTCTGCATCCATGAGCTGAAATTTTCGCCAAAATTTTCTTTAAAAGCATTTAGGAGAAACTAGATGAAAATTATGCATATTCTGTGTGTTTTGCACTCCCCAAACTCTTACTACAGGTGGTGTTGCTGAGTACCATGAAATACTTAAAATTACTGTATTATTATTGAGATCCCAGGGTTGGACTTTGCAGACCTCCCTCACTTTTCTTCAAATGTCTTTCCTACATTTTCTGAATTTACTTTGCTATTATTGGAAACTTCCATCTACTACTTCAGGATGAAAGATAAGGAACTGCACCTCTGAAAATGATGAGCCTTTATTTTTATATGTCTAGCATTCTTTCACTAGATTCATGGTGTAGGTTGTCAATAAAAGGTGGTGATTTGGATTTGGAAGGGGTACAGAAAAATGAACCTAGATGCTCTTTCACAGGTTAAAACATAAAGGTCTTTTCAACTCCTGCTTGATTTTCAAAATCTGTGACTGACTGAATAATTTGTTTATGCTTCTTCAATTTCCCTTTCAGAATATTCCTTCAGAATTCAGTGGCCTGAGTTTGATCTGTAGATCCCTTGTGAACTTTCACTAACTGGGGGTCCTGATAGCACTTAACAACCCCTTAAAGAAATGGATTACTGTAGAACGTAGGTCAGCAGCATTAGTTTCCTTTTTCTAGCCAAGATACCTCCTTTACTTCCAACATTTACAAATGTCAGACCAAAGTGCCGTAGCAACACCAGGAAGCAGATATCTAACTAGTGGTATTTTTACAAGCTTCAGTCAAGCTTTCTTTAATACCTCCTTTAAAAGTTACTGCTGCCAACTACCTTGAATTCAGAAAAAGACCTTCTTTCTTAATGAAGAAATCTACTGAGAGTTTTATCTTGGGCTTCTACCATTTATTCTTTGAAATATATGCTGAATCTGCTACACTCAAATTTGAGATACTAGTTGTATCAATATGGACCCATGGTTTCAAGCCTTTAGATATGCAAATTGTGTTTCTGTAATGAACAAAACCTTAGAGACCGTGCTGTTGTGGTTCCACAGAGCTTTTATTGCGCCTCATCATTATGCTAAATTAATACAAATTTCCTGTGTGTCCAGAATTCAAAGTCAATCAAGTGGCTTAATCTCTGAGGGCATGGGATAAAAATGCTATTATTACAGTTTGGAAGAAGGTGAGGGATTACCTTTAAATGCATCCAGGCTATATGCTACAACAGCAACTCTGAAACACAGACCATTATGAACCACGTCTTGATAGAGTGTGAACTCAGAGATTTCCTCATGCCCTACTTTTGATCACACAGAATAATTCCCCACAATTGTATGATGCATTTTTGGCAAACTCAGTAGTTGGCTCTGTAGAGAAGCAGTACTAGAAAGGTACTTGTGATTTGTTACTCTTCTTTAATGCACTGAATGTTTTGACTATTTTTAAAAGTTAATCTCACTGTTTACTTTCATGTTTGTTTCATCTTTTTCCCCATATGCTTTGCTTTTCTTAGCTAGAATCCACAAGATAAACCAGTGCCAAGTGTCCAGTGAGTTTTCTGAGGCATATTAGCACATGAGATGCAGCTCTTAAGATCCACAATCTGCAGTTTGAAAACTTGTGTGTTAGTAGCTCCAAATGTGTTTTGGAGACTATCTCTAAAATTGATGACACTGTCATGATATTTAGGATTTGTACTTTAAAGTTGCCAAAGCTATTTATTTAATCATATTGACTAAATGATCATCCTAATTCTTCTTTGAAGGAAGAGCTGCCATCTTGTTGTGCAGAAGTATCATGAGTTGCTCCATTGTTGATGCTGTATTTGTGAGAAATTTTTTTATATCTTCTGTTTCTGAGCAATTTTAAAAAATTCTCGTACTGCCAACATGACGTGTGGTTTTACTTTGGAAGACAGGAAAAGACAAAATATTCACTGATATTCTTTCTAATCCTATTTTTTTTAATTTCACTAAATAAATAAACTGCATCAACAGTCTGAGTCCCAGCCATGGCATAATACTGATGAGACAAGCTTGCATCATGGCAAACCTCTGAATGCACAATGCCTGTGTAGGTGTCCCAGTGCTTCTACTTTAGGACTAGTACCTCCAATAAGTACTCATGGAGAAGGGAAAATGGGGCATGGCCAGAAAACTGAAGAATGACTAGCTTTCCTTGTTATTCATCTTTGCATGGAATTTCATCCTCGGCATTCCAGAAGCTCAGGCTGATCTAGTGCACTGCTAATAAAAAAGCAAGTGTAATACAGCCTTCCTGCCATAAACAGTTAAAGTTGATCTTGAAATTATCTTTACAGTAATGACTCTGATATTTACCTTGTGAGAATTTACCTCAGCCTCTGTTTCAGGTGCCTCTTAGGGATTTGTTCTGCTTGAATTTATTTATTTTAAGTTGATCTTCCTGGTCATTTGAATATTAGCAACCTTACACCACAAAAAAAACCAAAACCAACAAATAAACAAACAAAAAAAACCCAAACACAAACAAAAACTCACCAACATATGAGAAAGAATATTTCCAGTCCCATCCAAATCTATTTATCCTGATTTTCTCTATCTCACAGTAGCCAAAAGGAAAAGCCTAGGATATATTACGAAAGTAGGGCAAGCAGAGAGATTTGCCCAGAACACTCTCCAGCCAAACATGGTTTATGTCTCAGGGATGTCTCAATCTGGAAGTGATCTCTTCATATTTAGTTGCTCTCGGTAGGTTTTTCTCCTGTGAAGTTCTTCATCAATTTGTATTGACCATAAGGCATTGCTCAAACAGTGAGAAAGACATCACCTCACATAATAATGTGAGATAGATAGATATTTTTTATCACCTGGTGGCTATCATGTTAACCAGGTCCCCTAGAACTAGGAAATAGGCTGTGATTCCAACATATCTGGAATGACCTGGTTTTCATCAGTAACTGTCTCTTCTGAAAAAATCATAAGCTGCATCCTCAGCAGGTCACTGGAGGTGATTCTGCCCCTCTGCTCTTGTGAGTTCCCATCTGGAGTGCTGCATCCAGCTCTGGGTTTCCAAGCACAGGAAAGACATCAATCAAGCAAGTTCCAAGGAGGGCCACCAAGTTGATTGTAGAGATGGAGCACCACTCCAATGAAGAATGGATGGCACAATTGGGATTGTTCAGCCTGGAGAAGAGGTGGCTTCAGAGTGACCTAATTGCAGCCTTCCAGTACCTAAAAAAGGGGCTCACAAGAAAGATGGAGAGAAACTTTTCACATGGGAATGTAGTGTCAGGACAAAGGGGAGTGGCTTCAAACTGAAAGAGAGTAGTTTTAGATTAGATATTAGGAAGAAATTATTTACTCTGAGGCTTGTGAGGCACTGGAATAGGTTGCCCAGAGAAGTCACAGATGCCTCATCCCTGGAAGTGCTCAAGGCCAGGTTGGATGGAGCTCTGAGCAGCCTTGTCTAGTGGAAGATATCCCATGTCAGGGGGATTGGAACTAGATGATCTTTAATGTTCCTTCCAACCCAGGCCATTCTATGATTTTATGAATTAACCAAAAAGCAGCTTCCACAACCGCCTTGGGTCAGGTTTGAGGAGCAAAAGAAAAATAATGATCAGTTAAATTTTCTGCATTGTCCAGAAGTAGTTTCTGCCATTCTGATGGTTTGGTGTGATTTTTTTTCCCCCCTGAAGTTACAGTTGTATCTATGTAAACCTCTTGGACTTTGACTAATTGCCACACCTCTGGAACCCACTATTAGATGTTATTATGTGCAAGGCATATAAGAGCTTCTGTATATTCAACATACAGGAAGACATCTTCAGGACCATTCTTGCAGATGTGTACTGTTTGCTGACAGTTTTGAATCTTACCTGTGTTAGTCACTGGCAGTTTAGTTCTTTGGTATGCTTTGTTTAATCTCTGCCTTTTTCCTCTGCAGTCAAATCACTCACAATAGAAACTGAAAGAACTGACAAATACGGAAGGATCAGAACTGTGTTGGAAGGAAAAAAACAGCAAAAGCCAAGATTCTAACAATTTATGGGTCTTGTTTCCCAACAAAATGTATCTACAAGCCATTGTCTCAGGGTTCAGAGACAGCTAAATGATTGATTTCACATAAAATATTTGTTGTTCTAATTACAGTGTCATCTGGGTCATTGGCAACAAACAGATGCAAAAACAGCCTTTACATACCATCTTGAAGAACTTATGATTTGCTTTGTGTGCTTTATAATCTAAAGCATATGGCTTTGCATATAGCTGCAGTATCCAAAATGAAGCCGTACGTAATGAATCACTGGGTGGAAGAAAATGCATTGCTTCTGTTACAAGTTCTTTCAGTGTGTGTATTCAAATGGTTCTGTTTAGGGTTATAAACAAAAGGCTGTGCTCACAGTTTCAGCAGTGTGTTACTGATTCTGGGATGCACATGACATCAAAGAGGCTACACTAATTTCCCTAGCAGTCTGTGGCTCTTGGCACTACAAGCACACTCCATCTGAATAAACAGAATTCTAGTTCACCACAGTTGTGTGGGGGATCCGAGGTGATCATGAAGCTTGGTTTTATTTTATTTTATATCTTTCTATAGGACTTTTTACTCCTTCAGATTCTGTGTGTTCAGTGAATCTGGTAACTACATTTGAGCTACAGACTACAAAGCACTTGACACTGAAAGTTTATAAATCTAATATATTATTCTTATGTAATGAATCCAGGTAAGAGCTTTAAGTACACTGGAGTTGCTAAGGATTAATCACCCTTTCTAAGCATTAATATATATATTTTTAAGTAGTTAACCTGCTTTCCATTAGTAACACTTACATGAAGATTCCATAAGATATTTTGTGAATTAGCAAGGGCTGAGGTCTTGTAACTCCTCCAAAGACATCTGATTTATTGTTCTTTCCATGCTTGCTTGTCACTAGTGGCATGAAGAGTGCCAGCTCTTATAAATATTCCTGGACACTCTCAGGTACAGGAAGGGACCAAGGGAATTTGGTGGCAGGAATGGTTTCCATCATACTAGATCTCATTATATCAACAGAATGGATGGCCTTATTGAACATTTGCAGAGGTCTGAAGCTACTGGTAGGTAAGCATAAAATATTCTGGAGAGAATTACAGTTGTTAATAGTATGTCAATGTGCCTCCAGGCTTCTGATGTTACTAGATTAATTTAATCCTCTGATGCCAGAACATAGGTTCTACTGCTTCACCAGTAGGTGAAGGGTGTTTATTTCCTTTTCTTCTTTTCCGTAGTTTCTCAGTACCTTATTTAATCAGGGCTTTTTGTCTTTTTCCTGACCATTTCTCTTTCCTATAGCTTTTGCCTTTCCCTCTAACTAACCTCAGAATGGAAAAGAACATAATGAAGGCATACCTTATTACTCAAGTCACCAAGTAGTCTTGCTCTTTATTCTCTCCTACCCTGTGTTGTTGTTTCTTGGTGTGGTTTTGCCTGTACTGAGATTAAAATCTTACAGAGACAGTGTGTTTATTTTCTATCAGCCTCCAGCATTTTTACAGAACTACCATAATATAATTGAATTTATAGTATGTAGCATAGACACGATAACTTCATTATTTCCAAATGAAGCTACAGATTATTCTACAACATGTGTTCAGTAAAGCCTATTAGACCTGTTATCCAGTCCTTGTTTCTGATACTTTTATAGTTGGTAGCATTAACAGGCAGTGTACAAATACCCTGTGATGGGGGCCGGCTATCTCTTAATGTGTGCTCATACTAAAGTCATGCTGCTTGCAGTTTAGTACAGGGATGTGCAGGATAGTTCTGCACTGACAGGATTGAGTATGGCAGGCAGATGCAGCAGGAGCTCAGTGGGGACTAACTGCTCGCGTATTCACTCTGCTTCCCAGGCACATTTTTATTTTTGCCCCCATTTTGCACTTTACTCCTGTTTTGCACTTAAGCTGTGATACAAATTTGTACAAATGGTGGAGAATCATGGGAATGGAAAAGGAAGAAAAATACATTTGTATGAACACTCATAGCCAAACAGCATTGCGTGCCCTTTGTAAGATGCTCTTATTTAAAATAAAGCTGAAATAATGAAAATCATGAAGTCTAGTTAATTTGCAGCAGTTTTTACTGCATAAGTGATGTTCAGTCAGTCCCATTTAACACTGATATCAGTGGGACCAGAATCATTAGCCCCTTGAGTCCTCTCCTTGAACAGACTTGCATAGCACACAAGAAAATGTAGCTGTTCCTTGAAGTCAACATGCTGCACATAATTATCCACTGGCATCCAGTCCAGGAGGAGGATGTATATTATCGTTGTCTGTGAGGTCATTTCTGCATTTGCCTAAGACTTCCAGAGAAAAAGTGAAGTTAACTTACTGCCTTGAAAAATGATTCAAAACTGGAAACTTGAAAACATCAAAATACATATAATTATCAAAGGAGAACAAAGACAAGTTTTTCCACAAAAGTCTTCTCCCCAGGCTATAACAATGCTTTACATAGGCATGATCAATATATCCAGGCTTGAGAACCAAAGTCTTTTGGAATAAATTAGACTGGCAGGAAAAGAAACAAACAAAGAACAAATTAACATGATTTTAAACATTGCTTAAATTTTCATGAATGTAGACCTTGAGATGTTATGATGAGATCCCATGAGTCTGTGCTAATATTTGCTTATAATTAAGGGTTGCACTTTCATGTTTCATCTGATATTATAGATTGGAAATCAGCTACATGCTTACTATTTTTCTTGGTCACACTGATTCATCTACTTTATTTGCTTACTCTGTTAATAGTATATATGATCCCCTAAATGGCCCCATTACCTTTCCTTTAACAAACTGCCTGTTCTCGTACTGTAAATCTCCTTGTTTGAGTAATTAGGAAAAAACTACTCTTCCTGTGATACTAGGTTTGTGTTCACCTATAGCAGAAAAAGAGCCAAGACTAACCACTTCCAAACCCGCTTTGGGTAAATGGCTTCAGAAGGAAAGTGAATGTCCTCAGCTCCACTCTTCAATGTGTGTTGTGGTGGATGAGGTCCCTTCAGCACGGGAGTTGGCAGCACAGCCTCTTTGGGGCACTGACACATTTAGCAAAGAACCCTTCTATGCATTCCTTGCAAAAGAAGTAAGATGTCAATCAGTGTTTAGAGCCCCAGGTGTGCTGCACCACCCTTAAAACAATCTGATTCACATCAGTGGATTTTACGAGTTCTAAATGCAGTTGTAGCTGCTTCATCACCATTTCTCTACAGAATTCTCCATATATGAAAAATTAGCAATGTTTGGTAAGATTATCAGCATCAGGAAGTTTTTAAAGCAAGAATTTGGACTTGAAGAGTATATGGAGACCCTGACTTCATTTCAGCAAGCAAAATCTGATTATTCTGTTCCTTCTGATATGTCTGCCCAGTGCCTGGTACCCATGTTTTCAATACTGAGATAATCAGGACGCTCAGGACATCTGAGATCTTCACTGAATACCAAGTGAAGTCATCTGCCCCGTGGGAAGTCATTAGAAAAATACATTTTCGCCACTACTGTTTTGAAAGTATTGGTCAGGGCCCAAATCCTAGATGCCAAAAGTTCTTGTGTCAGGACTAAAGAGCCCTTTGAAGGCCTTTGTTAAATCTTACTGTTTGGCAGTTTGTGCATTTCTGAATGAGTCCTTTGCAGCTTATGGAAAGGATGGATTTTTAAACAGAAAAATCTTCTAAATAAGATAAGACATAAGAAATGTGCTAATCGTCTACAAGCCAAGAGATGTCATTGAAAGTGTCAGTATAATGGATATGATGGCTAATTGAAAAAAAAATTTCCATTTCAGCCATAAGAAAACAAAGAAGAAGAATCACATGGAAATTCAGAAACTATATCCCAGAATTCAAAAGATCAATGCAGATCTTCTGCAGACTGAGACTTCTGATAAAAATCACATTAGAGAAAATAATTTCTGTTGTTATATGTGATCTGTGTCACATCTTCAATAGTTTTTAGCTTTAGTTAAAGTCAAAACATGCCTTTTCTAAAATCTTCTAGTCTCAGCTATTGGTTATCCCTTTTATTTCTCTGGTACCTAAGAGCCCAAACCAAAAGACCAGAACCTTGAAGTGCTTAGACACATTAAAAAGACTAACTAAATGTGAAGTCAAACATTAGAGATACATTTTATATGTGATCTGTGTCACATCTTCAATAGTTTTTAGCTTTAGCTAAAGTCAAAACATGCCTTTTCCAAAATCTTCTAGTCTCAGCCTGAGTTTCCATCATGCTGGAGAATATTTTTTCTCCTAATTGATTGCTTTCAGTATGTGCTGTATTTCTGGTCTAAAATTTTCTTCTGCTTTTGACCATTAGTTAGTTTACACTTTTGTTTTTGGATGTGAAAAATCCTCCATATTCTATATAGGGGTTTAGAATTGCTTCAAATCACCTCTTAACCTTCTTTTGAAAAGAGTGAAGTACAACAATCTTCTTATATTTCTCACCATATGGCAGATTTTCCAGGTTTCAAATTGTTCCAGTTCTCAAAACATTCTTCACTTTATTGCATCCACTTTAAAATAATTCCGCACACAATGATAAAATTGTTTTTTTGTTTCTGTTGAGTAGTCTTCTCTTCTTTGTACCCAGTCTATTTCATGTTCACCTGAATATCCATAGTTCCCAAGTCTCTTGGAGACACTGCTTTCCAACTATGCAATTCCCAGTTCATAAAAATGTATCTCTAATGTTTGACTTCACATTTAGTTGACTTCACATTTAGTTAGTCTTTTTAATGTGTCTGAGCACTTCAAGGTTCTGGTCTTTTGGTTTGGGCTCTTAGGTACCAGAGAAATAAAAGGGATAACCAATAGCAGTAATAGAGGACTAAACAGAAATACCATCAGTTTCTTTACCTATAAATACTTTCTACTCCAACAGATTGGCCTGTTAGCCAGTTTCTGTTTCCCTTCACTGTAAGAAATATCAGTTTTGTGATATCTTTAGGGAGGCATCCACATGAGCCTGCTCACCCATGTGTGTCAGCCCCCCTGGGTTCAAACAAGAGAAGGATGCCCAGAACCTCAGTTATTCTACACTTAGATTAGCTGACATAATGCATTTGGCAGGGAGCATTTTGTCTACTCTCTGTTATTTCTGCAATGCAGTAAGGGATTTACCAAATAAGAAATTGTAACCTAAGGAGTTTCTGTGCTCAAAGTTACAAGAAAAGATTTTCTTCCTGACAAAAGGGTGTCAGATCTCTTTCTTAAAAAGTGGTGCTAAAGGACAACCTGAAGAAAGTGCATGTGCTCACTCGCTCACCTGGTCTCTAAATTTGTAGCAAACTAAGGAGCCTGGGCATGCCAGAGGCGCTTGGCACAATTTCCGAGCAGTATAGACAATACCTCTTTAGTGAGACTGGTGCTGCTACTATTGCTATCAAATTACAAGTGACTTTTTTCTTATTGGTGGCTTTAAGTTTGTCATCAAAGCAAAATATTTTAGAACAGCATTTAAAATACCTAGTCAACTGCTGAGTGCTGAGCACATGTTAATACCATTTTCTCCAGATATGGTAGTTTATGATAAATGTTACCAGATTTTGTACTGATCATGTAGTGTGCAACTAAGACAAATGGGCCCACTGAAAGGGTATTTCCTTTGGAGAACACAAGCTGCAGACCACCCGTAGGATACATAGAAATAATTAAGTGTCAGGATGAAAAGGTAGAGCAAAATATTAGTGACTGATAATCATGATGAATAAAAGACATTAAAAAAAAACCAACCTATATACATGTGTGTTTTGAAAAAAAAGAATGTGAAGGCCTCAAGAACACTTAGGGGAAAGGAAAAAAGAACACCCCCTCACATTATTGTGCTGTTTAAAAATTTCTAAATATTTGTGTGTGGTGTTTTTACTTCTGGCAAGCTGCAGAGAGGTGTGTGAAATTATGCAAAATAGTGAGGACATGAGTTCATACCAGCCTCTTTCTAGGATAAAAAAAATATTCATGGAGATGTATTCAAAAACCACGTTGCTGTAGGAAAAAACTCAGATGGCCTTGTGACTGAAAACGTTGTTTACAAAGTTGCAGACCCTGCTGTCCTTAGAGAGAAAGCTCTAAGATCAATTTGAGTAACTTTCAGAGAGAGGCTAGAATGTAGTTACGACTGGTCATCCGCAAGATTTTCAGACTTCAGAGAGTGCAAAATTGCATTTATATCCTGTATAAATCACAGTGAAAAAACTTTCCAAAGAAAAAGATATTATTTGGGCACCCACTTTCCTCAGAAGTATTTTCTGATACAGCTTCTGCCTTGTCTGGTTGTACACAATACAGGCAAGTGGCAAAGGTTCTGGATCAACCATCACAATCTCTTTAGCAAAATTGTACTGTTTTGCTTAACGTGAAAGTATAAAGTATTGAAGCATTGGGTATTAAATTAGCAAGGAGCATGAGTGCATTATTTTAAAGTTTTTTTGTATTAGTAGATAAATATAACCTTTCTCTATAAAATTGGTTTTGAATTTTAGACCCAGCTCTGCAGTCAGTTCCCTGGTGGTTATTTAACCCACCATCCCTCCCAGGTGTTGTGATGGAATGGAACAAATGCTCTTCTCCCATGCAGACATTGCAGTCACACACTGAGAGGAAATTAATATCTGTCAAATTTTATTGTTGAGAGGGAGAAAGGCAATGAAAGAGAGAAAGTCTCCTAGAACAGTCAGTCTTTTGGCTGAAAAGGCCAAAGTTCAAACATCTTGTCTACCTCATTCAGATTGCAGGTACAAACTGTAAGCCTAGGTACATAATAAACCTCCTTTGTAATGTTACCTGCTCCTTAAGGCCAGATCTTGTCAATGGATTTGTGAGATTAGAGCCCTGCATCTGCAAAAGCCATATTAACTTCAGTTTTGAAGTGTTTAAAGGAACTTATGCTACTTGATCTTTGTGCTGGCATTTTGTATCAGAGCAAGTTCCTTGTGCAGTATGGAATGCCAATGTATAAGATGTATATTTTTTCTTCAGTGCTGCCAAACCCTGTTTTTATTCATACTGTCACTAAAACAATTTTTAATAGGGAGATTCGAGAAAAGTTAAAAGCATTGAGAGAATTATTTGAAAAGTAAATTACCTTTCCTTACCCCCCACAGTATCTTGTAGTAACTTACTTTTCCTGAAAATCGTTATCCTGTAATCCAAAGTATGTACCACAGAAAATACCTAGTAAAATAGGCTACAGCACACCATAATGTCTTTCCTCCTTCATACTAAAAAAAAAAGAATCAGCAAGCTGTTAGTCCTTTTCAGGAACCCTTCTGAAATATTTCCTTCATCTTTAAACTCTGCTTTCCAGATGACTTTAAGCAACTGTTACTTTACAGCACATCACAAATTATATGAAGAAAGTGTAATTCCAAACTGGTTTGGTTAATCTGATTAAACGAAGAGCCGTGTCAAGAAGGTAGCCTTTTTATATAAGGAAAATGATGATAATAGACTAAGTCTCATCAGTCAAGAGACTTTATTACTGTCTACTGTAGAAAAACTATTTTGCTGCTGCTGAATGATACGTCCCTAGCAAGTCACAATATACCTAATTTCCTGCTTAGATAACAGAAGATATTAAGATAAAGTGTGAAAGGAATAAGGAACTGTGTGGTATAGATATATGGAAGAATAAAAAATGTTAAAAAGTGAAAATTAAGTTCTGCATTAAAACTTGCATTTGAACTAACTTTCAAAAGAGAAAGCAAAGATTCCTAAGTTTCTGTTTGCTTACTTTGGATAGAACAGACTTGCTAATAAATCAAGGACCAAATAGGACAGAAGAAAAGACTGTTTATAGACTAAAATGTGCTAAGACGTTCAGAGCACCTGGCACAGCTTAAAACTAAACTGTGTTATCTTACTGTAGGTTCAGAAAACTGTCTTGAACAGAAGCTGAGAACACCTCGTCGACGATGTCAGCAGCCCAAAATGCTGAATAGCCCTGAGGACAACATGTACTATAACCAGTTAAATGTGAGTTCAAAGTGGCAATAAAGCTGTTTTACTGGCTTTGTTTCCAGTTAATAATTCTGTTATTAATACCTGTTTCAGCCCCTCCAGCCCCACCCCCACGTTCTTCTGCTCTCGTCTTGAACATGTGCTTATGCTCTTTATCTGTTGCTTTCATGTCAGGATGTCTGCCTTCACGGTGAATAATTGATGTGGTTTATCAAAGACGAGCAAGATGCATGCTTCATCAGGCTCACTTGAGCCCTTTGATCAAAAAAATTATGCTGTGACTTCTGATATTATCAGCATCTGCTTGCATTCAACACAAAATCACTTTGAATTAAAAATTAACGACTTGCTGCTTTGCTTTGACTGTGTGTTCTTGGCCCTCTCCACAGGGAACTCTAGAATATCAAGGGAGCAAGAGGAAGCCAAGAAAACTTGGGTAAATATCTATCTTCTTAGTTCTAAGCAACTGTAAACAGAAGAAGTCCTTTGTGATATTACAGAATATGCAAAACTTTCTAGAGAGGTTTCTAAAAATAAACAATTAACATATTTCTGTGCATTGACATTGGACATTTTCTGCAGAAACAAATGTAAAACTTGCATGTACTTCTGTCTGCAGACACTAGAACTGATTCTTACAAAACACGCTCCCCAGTTCTCTCTCCTTACTATTATTACCAAAAAAAATAGCATTCTTCATAGTTTCAAGTGTGTTTAACACTAGTGAAAGGTACCCGCTGAAGGGTGTTGGAACTGAAGTTCTGTGACCTAGAACAGGGCCAGAAGCCCTGGCAGCCCCACAGCACCACACTGGCCGTGGGGCTCTGCCTTCCCAGGGAGCATGTGAGGAGCTGACGGAGAGGCCACTGCACAGAAGGGACTCGCTCCTTCTCTGTTGAACTGAGTCAGTTCTCAATGTTTAGTGGGCAGTTATCACCTGGTATAGGTAGGAAAAATTAGGCTGGCTCCTATATAATTGCCAAAGTATTTCCTTGTCTGATCACATAGACTGGAGAGAACTGATGGATGCTTGGTCTGGCAGACACATTTACTCCAAAAATTTGCAAGAACTTTCTGTATTATTTCCTCTGTTTTTTATTAATCTCTGAATGTAACTGTATGAACAGGAGGTCTTTGAGTCAAGGCTAAAGCCCAAAATTTTGCAGCACTGTGCAAGATTTGTTTTATTTTCTGTCCTTCCCCTTGTTTAAAAATGTTTGTATTCTGGGAACAAAAGCACTAACATAAGGCTGCAGTGCTCATCATGCATCACAGAAAAATGAAAGCCCCTTGCTGTCAATAGGGCTTTTCCCAAAATTTGATGATGTAGTCTTTGGCTCGTATTCACAGCAAACCATCATCTGAAATATAATACCAAAATAATATCCTACTTGTGGAACATATACAGACAAAAAAAACCACATTACTCAGATTACATGCCCATTTGACCCAAATAGTTGTTATATCATTTTATATTCCCAAACTGAAAGATGATACTGCATTTCACTGATCCTCAGAACCATTCAGAATATAATCATAGAAAAGTAACAGCAGTTTAAGTATGTATAAAATCTGTATCTTTCTCGTCAAATCACCCTTTTTTTTTCCATTCTTATACTAGGGCTTTTCATTTTTACATCCACAGAGAAGTTTCTATTTCTGAAGATATTGACAGAATTAAATTTTAACTTAATAAATGTTGTTTATTTACTTTCAAGACAAATCAAAGTACTGGATGGAGAGGATGAGTATTACAAATCATTGTCAGCTGTTGAATCTACCCCTGAAGATGACAGTTTTCTCAGGTCCCCATCTCCTCTTTCTTCAAGAGATGTGTCTTTTGCTCAAAGCTGAACCTCACTTATTCTATTGACTAATACTGGTAAGAGTATTTTCGTGCTGATAATCTCTTCCCAGTTAACTTTGTTCATGTGTGTTTGTATAATATATTAAAAATACTATTTTAGATAGTAAATTTAGTTCACCGATTTAGACCTGGATTTGCAGCTGTACATTGTCACATTTAGTTGTATTTCTATAAGCAGCTCCAGTAAAGGGGAGCAGCACTACCTGTATGTGTTGATGTTGATAATGGACACGTTCCTTTAGCAGCAAGGTTAGTTTATACAATTCTGACCCCTTCCTTCCTGCTTCCCCCTCCCCCGGCTGCTGTTGCCACCCTGTGCCATCCCTTCTGTTGTGCTGGCACAACTGCTGGTAGAGCTGTGTGAAAAGTAAGATCAAGGAACTGAACTAGATTAAAAGAACACAGTACTAAAAATTTTAATTTGGGGTCATAGTGAAAATGTTTTGTATTTCATTAGACTGATATTAAACATTGTTCTTTATAACTTCCTCTGCTGTGTCTGGCTTTTAACACTAGAAAAATGTACAGAGTAAAATCATCTAAAATACAATTGTGTCTCAGTTTACCTTGCAAATAGTTTTCTTATAAAGTACTGGTTTACCATAAGTTTAACTTGAAGAATTGTTTCAAATATAAGTAGTAAAACAATTCTAAAGCTAATGTTTCACACACTGCTTCATATAGTCCTTGTGACTGAAACCATCGTTATGACTAGTTATTCTTGTTATCCATGCAAATACTGAATTTATTACCTAACCTATATCTCTGGACTCCAATGACTCCTACATTTCCACAGCCCTCTTGTACATAGCAGGGGGGAAAAGGTCACCTGCAAGTTTTTCTACTTACTTTTCACTTTCTTTGAAAATCCTTAAGGAAACAGTATGTGGCTTTCTATGGAACACTGAGATTCTTTTCCAGTTACGCTTTCCACGTCAGAAGCTGACTATTTCACCTTACTCTTTTATTTCTGTTTCAGAGACACGATTTTGTTCTGTGACCATTCTATGCTTCTTTTCCAGACAAGCTCTTGTCAAAAACTGTTGGTAATGAAATGTTCACATTTACTGCCTTACACATTTGCTCAAAATGATTTTTTTTTTCACAAACCATACTGATCAAATCTGACCATGTATTACACAGACCTAGTTATGATCCTTGTTTTTATCGCCCCTCCAATGGGTTTACCCTGACCTGTGCTAATAGATCTTCTTCCTATTGGAGATGCAGCTCAAACCTGTTCCTTAAGCTACGTAATTTCTTGCTCTCAAGGGTCACTGGCATCATCTTTTTGACCACAGGACAAGGAAAGGTGGCATGAGAAACGAGACCCAAGTGCTGACAGGATATCCCTAAGCGAGAATAGGTAAAAAAGAAGAAAAGGTAATGAAATAGATAGTTCCACAAAAGCTTTGTTTCTCCTAACAAACACAGGAGTTAAGTTCGGCAGGGCAGATGAGGTTGAGCGAAGGATTCCAGGAAGAAAAATTCTTCAGTCATTCTTCACCCAAAATGTGAGAGAAGGTTGAAGCTGAAAGTTATAATCCTGACAGGTCTTGAAGTCTTTCAGTTCACTCCTCATTCTCTTCTGATGTACATCTGGGTTGGTGTCCTTTAAAGGCACTTAAGAGCCTTTGAAATTTAGGAACTCCTTAAACAAAAGAGAATTGGTGAATAGCTGCAGATGAATTAATGGTATTAAAAAATGCAGCGCAAATAGACATGGCAACTACTATAAATGCCTGTGTACAAATCAGTTTATTTACATCTTGTCAAAATGTAACAAGAATGAGTAGTTGTTATGATAACTCATCAAAAATTATGTAACTTTTCCTATGCCATGTATAAATTCTCAGTTAATTTGTAACACATCTGGATAGAAAATAACATTATTTTTAAACAGTCAAAGTATTTACTCTGCTCTTCCATTGGCATGGATCACACAGAGTTCTAGCAACATTGATGCTTTCTGGTCCCGTCCTTCCATTTTGAAAACTATTTGGGAAAATAAAGTTTTATTATTACTGCAATTCACGTCATTATGCATAGTTAAGAGTTTATCAATTGTTTTAGTTAAATGGTAATGAGGTTTCCAGATAGGTATGATATCACCTGCCTAAAAACCAGCAGTTTACGTTACACTGAGTAATACTCTGAGTAGTTCTATTAAGTTCATAAAGAAGTAAGAGAAAGTGAAAAATAATACATAATTCAGTGAAGCACTTAAACCAAAGCCTAAGTCCCATTGAAATCAATGAAATTTTGGCACGTGATTAAGTGTCTTGCTGAATGGGGGCCCAAGTTAACAAGAGCAGCTTCAGGACGTTAAAGAATAAAGCACAGACAAAATGCAAAAACTCTCTAAGTACATCCCTTAGGTTTCTTCCTTTTTCTTCTTCCGGTTGTTAACCTTGTATCAATCTCAGCCATCAGAAATGGACTTCAAAGAGATTGTAAGCAGTCTTTAATTGCATGGAAAGGGTAGAATATCATATTTTCTTTGTCATATGCAATGCCACTATCCACATCTCCTGTAATTTTTCAAATTAGTTAATGTCACTAATACTTCAGTGCTGGATTTACAACCTAAAAGCTGCTGTTGAGTAGTATGTTTTCATTCTTGTTGTTTCTTAGCTAAACATTATGCACAAAGATAGTCTGTGTATTTTATTCTTTCCTAACTTACCCCCTTTCCTCATTTGTTTTCACTTTACCCTCAGCAGATAACCCTGTGAGATGGTCTCTCACCCTGATTTTAGAGCACATACATGCCTTTCGATTATTAAAAGCCTTGCTGTAGAGCCATGCAGTCACATTAAGGCTGACCAAAAAGTTGAACTTCTGTTATCATATTGATAGAAGTGTGTGTTTGGGTTGATTGATTTGTGTGTAAAAAGGAGTACAGGAGGCATGTCAGTGTGATGGTCCTGGTCAGTGGAAGCATATCAGTGTCAATTGCTTAGATTTTCACATTTGGCTTTGGTACCACTGAAGCATTGTTCTGATTTATTTCCTTTCATGTATATTATCCTGAAATATTAATGTATTTTGCTTAAGAGTTCATAACATATCCTGTTCTTAATATTTTATAAAAGTAAAGAGTTTAAATCCTGTTAGGGAGAAGAAAATTTCTTAGACAGTGTGTAATATATTAAACAGTTTTCAGCATATGGGAGAGAAAAGGATAAAACTCAACAAGGGATTTTGGTAGATTTCTTCTGTAGACCTTAATGGCACTAGAAACTGGTTCTTGCTGAGGACAATTTCTGCCTTTCAGTTATGGCAGCTTAAAAACTTGTCTCCATGCCAAAAAAAAAAAATCAGGCAGGGAGCTTTTAGAGATTAGCTCCTTTCATTTGGTAATTTTAAATGTGCTTCTGACTTAAACATTTACATCACTTTAGTAACATAAAGGGACCTTAGAATAGGAGTAAATTGCAGCCATCTTAAATTTGCCCTCAATGTGACCTCCCTCACCCATACACTGTAAGAGTTGTGGAAAGGGCTTTTGTGCACTGAAGGTCTTTTGAGTGGCCCCTATCAGGCTATCCAAGGACTTGTTGTTACTTAGACGCTTATAAACTGTGGCTATAAATAATGTAAAACTGGGTGGTACTACTATCTATTTTACACCATTTAAAAATTGATGTGAAAATGGGATTTAAGTTCCCAATTTAAAACCTTCACCTTTTAAAAAACAGAATTATAATTTGATGTTTATCCCCTCTGTTCTGATATTTGTAATTATATAGGAATATTGCTTTTTTGTTGTAAAATATTTAGCCATGAGATAAATAACTCAAGTCTACCATACTCTTATTTCTCATTCCTTTTTTGATTGTCTCAAAACAGTAGGAGAATTCTGAAAGACAGCCAAACTCTGGCATTTTTAAATGTCTTCAGGTTAACCAGATATATATAGTGCATACAGTTGAAAATGAAGCCATATGGCACAAAAGTATCCTCCTATGAGAAATAGGTAAGTGGTTTTAGTACTGATATATGCACAAGGCATGGCACATACTAAACTTTTCCATCCTGCTTTTAACTCTGACAACAAAATGTGAGAAGTAATGTCAGTTTAGTTGTTAACACTAGAAATACATTTCGATAACACACCTTGTCTTTAATGCTACTCACCCTAGGAGGAGTTGTAGCAGAATGCGTACTTAACAGAAACTGTTCCTGCTTGACAACAAAGCAGTACTCCCAAACTGACAAAAGTAGCACAGGATGCTGTGAAAACCAAAGGCTAGGGAGCAGCCCTCTGGGTCAGAGCTAAAGATTACAGAACTCAGTGAGAGGCTTTGTGTCTCATTTGTGATGGGCACTGGAACAGATAAGGGAGAACATTGGTAATTCATAATAATAGAGCACCGTGTCTTTAAATACACAGGCTGATGCCTAACTCATCGTAACAGATTTGTCAAGAATTATTGGATATTATTTTATTACATGTATAAATCCAGCCAGAACAGTAAATATATACATTGTGTCATCGTGGAACTGTTTATTGTAGTACTCATGCTGTGATGGAGCAGATAAGTGAAAAGCATGTCTTGGAGTAATATTTCCAGAAGCCAGATTACATATTATTGATCAGGCCACTAATAGATAAATCCCTTGCTTTTGTTTGCCAGGCTTATTTTTTAGTTAAATTGCAGAGAGATACTCTTTTCTCAATAATTTAACTAGGATTTTGTATTATGGTTGGCAAATGGAAATGGTAAGTAGATAGAACAACCTGTGTGCTTTTTTTGTGCAAAAGATCCAAGCCCCAATTTCTGACCCATTACCAGTGAAAGTCTCATCTCAATCTCTAAGTGAAAGTAATATCACCACTACAAAGACTGGATGTCATCCATTGGGCTGGAGTTCAGTGCTGGGAGGCAAGGTTGGCCTGTCACAGCTGTTTCCAAAAATTGTTGTGCTACTGATCATGGCAAGTCTCTGATGAAGACCTATCTAAAACTGGAATAGTGGGACTGGGGGCCCCACGCTGTCTAATGCACTGATGGAGAAGGTTGAGGCCAGGACATGGGTAGCAGAATCTTGAGGTTCTGGTGGAAGCAATCCTCAGAAATCTGGGTGCTGGAGTATAGCATTGAGGTATAGCTGAGAAATGGTCATACAGAGAGGCTGCACTGGGGCCCTTAGCAAAGAGGACAGGAGGTGCTTCCACAAAATTGTGTGACATGTTTTATTTAGTGGGTTTTGGTTTTGCTGCTGCTCCCTGTTATAAGCAACAAGTTAACACAGTTGTGCAACTGGAGAGATTATGTAAAGACTTTTATACAAAATGGCTCTTACTGATGATTGCAAAATCTTTGAAACAGAAACTTTTAGTTTTGTCATTTCTATTACCCCAGGAATGAGCACTCAGTTCTTGTTCTGTAGGATTAGTTTGATGGAAGTTTACATCCAAATTCAAAGGTAAGTGCTGTACTTAATGCAGGCACAGACTTAATTTATTTGATTAAATTGACCCGTTAGAAATGAAGTTTTGTAAGAAAAACAAAATGTGAGACATCATAAAACTGTAACTTTTGATAACTTGTATTACAGTCTCATCTCACATCTTCAACTCAATACAGATTTACAGCTGAGTTCCAACTGGAAATTGGTATTGATTGATTACGTTGCTCATTTAACATTCCAGCATGCTGCAACAATAATGCAACAGACTGTGATGAAATGGGATGTGATCTAACAGGACATGACCGATGGGATGAGAGCAAAACACTGGGTTTGCTAGTAGTGCTGTGCAGTGGCTCAGATTGACATCTTGTGTGCTTTGATTGTTCATTTCATTTTACTGTCATCCTACTGAGTTGAACATTTTAAAAGACAACGGTGTTTTTCCATCTGTAAGTCATGGAAAGACAGATGGATGTAGAGAATCTCCACCTACAGCTCCTTGACTGCATGCCACTGCCCACTTAGTGGCAGAGAAATCCCTTCTGGAAAATTAGAATGTCTTCAAATATATTATCTTGTGACATGCTTTTTTAATATAGGAACTTACAGATATTTTTAATTCTTTTTTTAATGAGTGCAAGTAAAACAAACTGGTTCTTATAAACATAGCTGCTATATTATAAACACTGCTTCTATTACAGTGAAGTTAATCCCCAGTCCTTTTACAAGAAACTCATCCTTATTAAAGTAACATTAAGAGCTTCTTTTTATTGATCTGCTCCCTTCACTTAATGATAGGAACTTACTGATGTTTTAATAATAACCTTGCAAGCTTTATCTCATTTTACTTCAATGTGTGTTACAGATAGATGCTATGGAAACTAACTTAGCATAAACATTTTGCAGATGTCTTTAAAGGTTAAGGAAAAAAAGATTTAGTTGCACTGCATGTTAACAAAGATGGCTGAAAACTGCAAGATAAAAGAGAGCCTCGAGTATGAACATCAAAGAATTGTTAATGACAAGAAATACCATTAGGGTTAGCATCCCTTTTGTTTCAGCCCCCTCACACCTGCAGTGTGTTGCAGATTCTGTCTTTGTTGGCACATCTGAATTACTTCCATTAGCATTTATAGAAAAGTGGCTGCAAAACAACAGAAATGTACTCCTGGTTTTCTCTGTTGCTCCAAAAAGTCAGATATTAGGTTCTCTGTGGGTTTCCTTCAAGGTACAGTATCTTATTATAAAGGAGACTATAGACCCAGGATTCCGTTGATTGCAAATGAGCTAGGCTGAAAGGAGAGGGGAGCTTTTGATACTGCAAGAGAACTAATATAAGCAACTACAAGAAGACACATAAGAAGCTCAGACATTAGCAATAGCAAAATCAGAGCGTGAAATTCAGATTAGCCCTCCACAGGCTGTGAGAGGGAGGGGGTATTGGAAGACTTGGCATGGCTAAAGGTGTAACCTGTTTCATTTGGCCCCTGAAAATTTTTAACAGATGGTGGGACCAGCTGTCTTTTTCAGCCATTTAATAAACTCTTCGGTGGTAACAGTTTGGGAAGTGGGGGGTTTTGAGTTTCAGGCCAGAGGAAAAAATAAAGAAATCTGTCCCAATTGTCTTTGCCAAATAGAGAAGTCTGGAAACATTATGAAAAGTTAAAGTGAAAAATCTAATTGATGGTACTGTCCTGATTATACCTTTCAACAGAAGAGAAAAAAAGGGCTGCCTGTGCCCAAGTGGACCAGTGCATTTTAAAAATGCCTATTATGTTGTTATCTTTATCTGTCATTTTAATTTCAGCTCTTGCAAAGAGGCTCATAATGGGAAATTTTAAATGAACTGTAGAATGAGAAATTGTCTTACTTTTTGAGACATGATACTATGTTAAAGAAACAGGCAGGGTGATCTCCTATAGTAAAACAGAAATACCTTTTGGATAAGATTAGGTTTACACAGTTTGCATATGTGAGTACAATGGTCACTGAACTTGTGTAACACAGTGTTACAAAATGACAATAAACTGCTATTTGAGAAACATACTGCGTTGAGCCTCTAATAAAAGCCTTAGTGATATGTGTGATTTTATTTATTATGAGAGTTCACAAAAAAAAATTATAAAAAAAAATCCACTGCAACTGTATTTCTTCAGTTAAATTAATTTTTTTAAATTAACATTTCCAACAGAACACTTAAATGGCAACTCTCAATTATATGAGATGTTTTATTTAAAAAGCATGTCTAGTGTCTTTGAACAGAACAGTTCTTTTTGCACATTTACATGCTACCCAGCTGAGCAGCCAACCCTTCCATTTGACAAGGGCTTTGTTCTGCCTACAGGCCTATTATAAGCCCTAGATTGTTTGCCCTTAATAAATTGCAACAATAAGACAGAAACCTCTTTCAGGTTAAGAGAAATAAAACATGTTGCCTACATAGCAAAGCATATGAAGTTTAATAATGACAACAGAAACATATCTACTAAATCTCATTTGCTTTTCTCCCAGATCACTACGGTTAAGATAGTACAAAAAAGTTAGCATCTTTCATGCATCAAACAAAAGGTTAAAGAAAACAAGAGTGGGACAAAACAACTCTAGCTACAAAATGTATTTTTCTTCACAACATAAAATTATACTGAATGCTATGCAAAGAGACTAGTGGGAGCTAAATAGAAAGAAATATGAACATGATTAAATGTAGAGAAAAAAAATGTTTTTAACTGAAACAAAGCATGATTTCATATCATCAAGAGGAAGAAAAGAGTACAAATTATTTAAATTGAAGAATTTATACTACTCTCCAATGTGTTGGTGTGTGTCTGCTTATGCGTGTCTTTCAGGCCCTCCACCAAATCACAAAGCCCTACTAATTTTGCTTTTATAGCAGCTAATGGGCATTCTTCTGTGGCTCAAGTGTTGGTGGGGAACTTGTGATCTTAAACAAAATTGTTAAGCCCTGTTTCTGAGGCCCCATTGGTAACATTCAGCTGTCAGCTGTGTTGTGTTTGCTAAGATTGTTAGAGATGGCTACCTTTGTTGAACCTAGATCTGCATGTTTTTTACACTTAAGCTGGAAATTCCCAATGATTTTTGGAGTGTATCTGCAAATTTTGGATAAAATGGGAGGTAGAGTGCAAAAAGGATAAGAGTCTGGACTCCTTGTGCAACAGTACAATTGAAGAAGGTAAGCGTATCTGTCATTAAACCACTAGATATAAGCAATTTGAAAGAGTTGCCTCTATTAGAAACTCATTAGTAACTCAATACAGTGCTTTCAGAAAGAAATTCCAGTCACTGTTCTATTTATAGTTTACATTTTTTTAATTCTTTTTTTAATTTGCAGATGGAAGTTCTGAGACTAAGGATTTCTTTACTTTGATTCTAAGAGAAGTGCTTGAAAATGTAGTACTTGAAAATGTTGCTGACAGGCTTGAAGTGATACAAACTTTCAAAGGAAATATACTGTTTATGACAGATATTGATTCAACTGAGTTAAAGGCTACTTTTCTCTCTTTTAAGGTATTTTTGAGCTATGGATAATACTCAGGACTATTTGGTATTTTCTTGGGAAATTTCAGTGTTTCCTGCTGAAATTTCTGTTGCCATTTCTTCTACTCAGTCACAACATGCAGGAAACGTGGCCATGTTTTTTCTCTCTGTCTTCCTTTGTGTTAAAAGAATTAGAGGCGGATTCTTCACTGTCTCTGCCACAGTGCAGTGACAAGGTGCCAGCTTCAGTGCTTCTTCCAACTGCTGCATGGAACCAAATGGAGAGCACATAATTTGTTATTTCTGAGAGACCAAAGCTTTCTTGTTTTACCCTGTAGCTTCCTACAGTGCTAATCTCTGTTGTATCCAATTTCTGGGTGACACTTGGAAGAGGAATTTCAAAGGATGGACATGAAGAGAGAAGTATTTAATGGACTTTCATAAGGGAATTAATGGACTTGGGAACAATGGAGTAGAAAACTTCTTATGAGAGAGACTTAAAAGAAGGGGAGGAAGCTACTTGAGACAGGAAGAAAAGACATGAACCATTAGGTTTCAAGGTAGAGGCACCCTTTAGTAAATTTTGAAGATTATTCTTATATACTATAATAAAGCATTAAATCATCTCTCAGAGTATCTTAAAATGTATGTAATACCTATATTAGAAAACCACTTTAAGATGCTTTGGAAGCTTCTTGAGAAGGCAAGTGGTATAGTTACTGTAATACAAATAAGTTTGTTTAGAGCAAAATTACAAATGGACTAGTAATTTGAATTACAAAAGTAAAAGCAAATAAAATGTTCCAGGTATAAAATTCCTATCTTCTCTACAATGGAAATTGCCATAATACTACAATCTGTATCTTGAGATCTGGTTCCCCTTTCAAAGATCACCAAAAAAATCTTCAATTTTTGATTGTTCAGAGTGAAACATCTTTTTTTTTTTTTTCCCCTAGACCTTCAGTACTTCATCAGTATCAGGTTTTTAAATGATTATTTGATATCATTATCTTATATCTTACTGTAAGCTTTGGAAAAAGTCTTTCCTGTGATAAGTTTACAGAAAATACCAGCACAAGAAAATAAATAATCTGGAATTAATAGTTTTCAAAAATAGTAATTGTTCACTATGCTAGATATTTAGTAGTTTTAAGTTCAGAAAGATAGACTACCAAGCAGGTGATAAAAATCCTAAGTAGGTGATATATAGTATATATTATTAGGAAATGCTTCTCCAGATGTCTGTCTATAAATACGCTACTAGATGGTGTGATGTAAATATTTTTTCTTTGATTTATCCATCATTTTTATAAGCATATTGAAGCAAAAACAGTAGTAATCCTTCATCTGAAGAGATTGTTTTCTTCATTGTAGGAATGGTATAGTCTAAAAATAGATAATTTCTCCCCTTTTACTAGGGTTCATTACATCAGAAGAAATTATTTGCTCCTTTAGACAAACTCCACAGAGATGGATATCTCTAACATATATTTAAGTTTTCACCTTTAGATTAAACAGACCAAAGGATATCAGAAAAATACCAAAAGGTGAAAATATATCACTTGGATTTTTCCAGATCAATCTGGTAAAAACCCTTGCTTCTCTCAAATATCTAAATATAGATACTATTATATTCTCCATATGTAAAGATCTCAGATGTTTACAGCCCATTTACAATTAAATACATAATCTGTCTGCTCAGCCAGACTAAACCTGGATACTTTCATTAAAATCACACTGGGTTTGGTTTTGACAAAATATTTAATCAGTAGCTGGAAAATTGTGTTCACCAGTAGCTCACACAAATTCTTGAGAGGCAGGAACACAAACTTGTTCTCAATATCCTATGAGTCTTCATTTAGCTCTTTGTATATCAGTGTATATTGATAAAGGACAACAACAAAACCTGGATTGAAACTTAGGGCATCAAGGAAGGGTGCTGAGCAAGGGCTGGATAGAAGTAATTGTCCACATCCTCTAAATTCTTCTGAATGGTCAAGAGCGAAAAATACCCAAAACTTCTATTCCTCTTTTGTACTCTTCAGACTTCCATGATATGGACCTGTCTGCTACCTCATAAATATAAGACTTAGAGGGAACCAGCCAAACATGGATCAACAAGATGCTGGTAGCAGAAAAAACAATGTCCCAGAACTTAGCTGATCCAGCAATATAATTTTGTGTTTGTGCCTCATGTATTTGCAGAGCATCAGATTCACTATGTTTGATCATATAATAAGTAGTACAGTAGTAGAAGGATGCACTGGAAAAATTTGGTGAAACACTGACTGGGGGGAGGAGAAAACTGGCATAGAGAGAGGGTCTACTTGAGGTGGGGGAAAATTAGCTTTTCTAACTGCTCCCATGTGTGAGATCAAGAAAATATAGATAGTAGCATTACTTAATTCCCAAAGCTGTTTCAGGAGCAAAGCTTGCAGATCTGTGTGCAGAGGTCATCACCACTGAGAGTGGTTGTTTTGATGATTGGCAAGTGAAACAGTGCCATGGACAGAATCCTGTAGTGAAGAGTTTGCTAAAGCAGTGAAAGGATGGGCTATAAAGGTAAGCAAGTATCTAGTTATTTCTGCTCAGTATGTTCAGTGTTAGAGTTAGAGAAGCACATCTGGTTGTTAAGTACAGCCCAACTAATGGGTATTTTGTCTTTGTAAAGCAGAGGTGTTGGGCTCTGGTTTTTTGCTTACCATATGCTCTAATCAGAGTCCCCCAGGAAGAGTAGACACATAGGTGTTGTGGGTGTGTTATTGCTTTATTTGCACAGGCTGCATGTTTGTCTCCTCATTGCCTCCACAGTGTCATTGCTGCCTTACTGCGTGTTCAAGGTTATCTGAGTTTTGCTCCATCTTTTCCACAGAAAGATCAACATCTGATCATAATTCAAAAGTTGCTAAGAGAGTGTACAGGTGTCAGAAGAGATTGACATGAAATCAGGGGGATGGGAGGGCTATAGAAAAGAGTTTGGATTTTGCAAGGGAAATGAGGGGGAACATGGTATTATATGGTCCCAAGTTGTATACCTCTGCTCATCAGTCCAACTCCCTGCCCTTCAGTAGGGTTAATATATGACACAGAACAAGGTATGTGATTCCCTATTGCCTTTGATAAAAAAGCAATAACAACACAGTACTTCTTTACAGAAGAGTTGTGAAGTTAAATGCTTTAAAGATTATGTGCTCCAAGTGGCTAAAGCTCCTCCCAGTACACTCACTGCACAGTTTTACTGCCTACTTACTCAGGACTGTCACAAGATTTTGCTTGTTGATCCAATTTCCATATTGCCACCCAGCTCGGCAGCTGCACTCCTGTTACTGAGAAAAATATCCTGAATATTCCTTCCACTCCTGGCTGGTATATCCTTACATACCCTGTCACTGGTAAACTTGGCAAATAGACAGAAGTTTACAAAAAGAAGAAAGGGAAACTGTGAAGAATAATTTCTTTACTGGCTGGTGGTGGGAGCAAATGGGGAAGTGGAGGCAAAGTTTCCACACCTTATCTAGGCTGAATGTGTATATGAGTTGAGTGTCAGAGGTGGCTGTACGTGGCTGCATAGAGTGAAATGTTAAAAAACACCCCACAGAGATGAAAACAGCTTCAATCAATCGCTCAGGCTGAGCTGCTCCATTCATCTTGGTATTCTCTTAATCAGTGTCCCCAACATTAACGTGTAATTCCATGCTCATTCTTAGCTTCTCCAGTCAGTCTCGGCACTGATGTGCTATCTGTTTGGAAGTAACTTTTTCTCACCAGCTAGATGGTTAGGCTTTTGCTTCTGACCCCTCCCAAAATGCTGGCTTGCATTCAGACTTCTGACTGGTGGTGTTAGTTCAGAGTCTGTGTAGCTGTTTCCTTTTTCCTACATTCTTCTTCTGCTGTTTTCCAGTTGTTGATGCTTTTCTTGGAGCACTGCAAATAGGATATAAATGATAGCAGAGCAGCATATACCAACAGAAAGAACAAAGCTGACTAGATCCTGCTATTTCTAAGTATTTGTAAGAAAATACTGATCAGCTGGGACTTGTCTGACTGGTAGAGCAACAGTAGGCAGAGGAAGTGATTATTTTTATAGGCAGAGTGATCAAAATCCATGTGAAAACTATAAAATAGAGAGCAGCAACTGAATTGATGACCAGTGAGGCATATGGTATCTAAATTAACAGCACAGGGTTTCCCAGGAGGAGGAGGTCACCAAGGTATCAGAAGGCTCCAGCAGAAAGTTCATTTTGTCTCTTTCTATATTAAATTTCTGAGGTACAGGAATGCTATACTAATCTGGAAAACTAGATAAAACTGGAGATGTAACGTTTTCTCTTGAGTCCTTGCAGTAGAGTGTCTCCATCTAGCACATGGCTAGGACTACCTCTAGCCTCACTGTGTACATTTCTAAAACTTGATTTAGAGGGATTTTGATTACTATGTTCTCTTGTAAACGGTCTTACTTCTAGCATGCAAATTACCTTACCCTTAATGAGAACAGGCAGCAGAAATTCATAAATCAGCTGATAACTGTATCTCATTAAAGAGGATCATTGGCACTATAGAGCAGCTTCTTTCTGAATTACTCCTTGTGCCAAGTACACTTAGCATGTGTAGCAATGGAAGTAGAAAAAAGTAATAAATCATGAGGCCAGTTCAGTTTTTCTGGGCATCTATTCCACTGCCTTCTGTAAGAATCTTGACAAAATATTATTTTTCAGCCCCATACTCTTGTGCATTGATAAGAATGACAGCATTTTATAAAGTTAGTCTGATGGCACTGATGAAATGCCATGACTTGGCGTTTGGATTTTTCTCCAAGCTTTCTTAGTTTAAGACAAAATGTTTGGAAAATAATTCTTAGTGGTTTAGTGTGACCTCCTAAGAAGCACTCAGTGGTTTTCAGTCACAGATTTCTATATCATTTGGCCATTGGAGTGCCAGCACTGCAGCATTGTGGTCTTGTTCTTATTTCCAAACAAAAGAATTAGGTGATCTAGACTAATACATTTCCACTTAGTTGCAGTATCTGTGTTTTGCCATGGACTCTTCTATCTTTCCTATGTAATATGTGATTATCTCAGCTCAATGCTAGTGGAATATGAGCGCTTTCTTCATGTAGCAGGAAAACAGGAATGTGAGATTTACTGAGGGAGAGAAGCCAAAAAATGTAACCATTTGAAGATCTCTTTTTTCTCCCCCTGTCTCAGAGGTTCCAGAAATGTGAGAAAAATGATACTGTTCATTAGACTGCTTCACGAGTCATGGCCATGCTGGCACCCTCATCTTTGAGGACAATAACCTTTCTCCTTGTCCTGGGTTCTCAAACAGCTGGTCAAGCTGTTTGTCCCTGAGCAATAGGGGCTGATTGAAGAGTGAAGTGAAATGTGATTTATTTCCAGATTAGGGTTGTTTGCTTTCATTTGGCATGGCCAGCCAGCCAGCAGGAGGTACGTGCCTCAGCCAGTACTCCTGAGGTTTCATCTGAGCTGGGCTAAGTTGTTTAAGTGTTTGGTGAGGAACAGCCTGGTATCTGCAGAACTGAGGTGAGGAGCTCCTCTTTTCAAGCCTGGAGCAGTTGTGTGTATGGAAATTGTTATTCCCCTTGTAAAGAAGGGGAAGGAAGCTGACTCTACTGTGTAAGAGTATGGTGAGAATGATTTCACCTTTTTATAGTTCTGGGAGAATGGAAAGCATAATACAAATATTGTATATTTTAAATGCATTTGAAATAATTTTTGATGGTGTTTTTATTTTCATAATTGGAGGAAAGCAAATTTATATTTGGGTAGTTCATGTAATTTATGCATTTAACAATTTATGTATTATTCTGCGCTACTTAAGTCGTCAATTTATGAAATTACACAGAAACATACTGTACTCTGCTCTCCTGAAAAGACTTCTCTGCCAGTCTACGAGAGCAGTGTTCAGCTAGGGAGAGATGAGTCATTTCAGAATTGTAGTTGAAGTTTTTCCCAGTCTTTCATGGGATCCTGAGCCTCTGGTGGCAGTCAAGATGACTGGCATTAAAAAAAAAATAAAAACTACTTCATTTAGAAATTTAGTTTTTCTAAGTCGCTTTCAAAAACTCTCCCCCTGTTGGGGTCACTCACCTATGTCATAGTTTATAGGCTGCCTTTCACTAGTATGTATGTATGTATGTATGTATGTGTTACTGGAAAAACCTCCCTTAAATGCATTATACAGAGAGCGTCTTCAGATTCTCTCCCGTAGTGTGAAAACAGTATCTCTTACCTAAGATACCTTCAATGCTGGTCATGTATCATATCTGTGTCCCTGTTTTGACCCTTAAAATCCAACTATTGGGCTTTTTCTTCATATCTCTATTTTTTCCCCAGCTCAAGTGGACCTGTTGAAGAGTTTGTGTAGAGCACTTGCCTTTTATACTAAAGATTGTGGACTTTTTTATACATTCTTGTTCAGTAGTCCTTGAAGAATGGGTTATTTCAAAAGTGAGTATTGAAATATTGAAAAATACTACCATTAGAAAATATTTAATCTTTTCCATACCAAAATGTTCTAGAATTACAGCACAAGTTCAGTTAGTAACAGGTGTATTTCTACAGTGTTGGATTAATCCGATCAGCCAAATCAAGAGCAATGTGGCAGCCATATGATCATCCAATATTTATGTGTAATTTGAACAATTATCTTTCTGGATAAACCTTGTGCTGTTTCCAGTTCTAACACAGTATAGACACAGACAACTATTTAATTTGTCAATAAATGTACTAAGTAATTAAAATTAATTATCATGAGACCCAATTTTTAGATAATGTTCTCTGTGTAGTTCAGAGGAGGTAAATAGTTTGATTACCTTTTCTTCCTATGCTGAATAATTGCAATGAAAAAAAAAAAAAAAGAAGAATAGCTATGTATATCTGTAGTCATAAAATTAAAAATTCCCTTCCAGTCTTCCCAAAATACAGAGGCTTTTTGTACCTAATATTTCCCCAAATGAGAGGACAAGCATGGTGCACACAGCAGATCCTTTTCAGCTGCTCACCAGAGTCTTGGCTTCCTTTCTGTTTTGTAGAAGTCCATTTCTAGCTGTTAGAGTTGTGACGAAAGTGCAGCCATGTATGCCAGAGGCAGAAAGGCATTTCCAGAGAATTTGAAGTGATCATTTTGAACTAATAAGTGTCCCAGGCATTCCAAGTAGAGCTAAGAATAACACTTTCAATATTGTCATGATTAGAAGTCTGATTCTTTTTTTAAAACATGGAAGCAAGGGAAGGAAGTATATCCAAAAATGTTCACCAGTGTTCCCCAAGACAGGAGGAAGAGTCACAAAGGGCAAGCCAAGGAAGGAGCAGAAGGTGAATACATTAAGATATTTAAACCTTTGACAACAGGTAGTAAAACTTTGTGAGGCATAAAACTTGTTCCACTTTTCATAAAGGGCAGCTCAGCTTTCAGAAGTTTGGGAAATCCTCTATTAATCTTTGTCAAATCCACACCTATTCTGAGAAATGTTGAGGCAAGCCTTTAAATCCTAAATATGCTTTTACATGTGCCGATCTTGTCTAGTGTTACGTGTTTTTCCCTTATGCACAGAAAAATCCCAGGAGATACCATAGCAGTTTTTAATGTTTGTTTTGTTTTCATCTACTGCTGTTCAAATTACACTGTGTGAACCGGTGATTCCTCTTCTTATGCTGGTCGTGTTGCCTATTGTAAAAATGTGAATATGCTTAAGTAAATAAAAATAGTATTAATGACATAGAACTGTTGGCAGTGTATCCACACATGCTTGAAGCTGTATACCTATGGCAATTTACCTTCTGGTGAAACTTCTTGCTGTTGTGGATAGGCAGTTTCTATTAGTACATCTTGAAACCAAATGGAGGGATGGTGTGAAGATACTGCCTTCTGGAGCAAGCTTATTAAAGCCATTTCACACTTACACTTTGCCACCTCTCATGGACAACTTGACTAGGAGGCTTGGCTGAATGTTAATGCAGCTCTTCACTTAAAAATTATCCGGTTTCTGATTCTTTGTCCTGATTGCTAAAGAGCAGAATTTCATTGAAAGCAACCCAAGAACTTCAAGTTGAGAACAGGCAGGTCACCAGAGCCCATCCAGGCTTCCAGGATTGTTCATGGCTATGCTGGAAGAGCTGAGAAACTGGGGTGATCACAGGAGGGACAGGAGGGGTCATGGCAGGTGACTGAAAATGTCTTTGGAGGGCCTGTGAATGTCATGAGAGAACCTGGCTGCGGCAGTGTGAGCCGTCCCTGGCACAGGTTTTGGGGTAGGCTCCAGAATATGAGGTACTTGGGCTCCAGAAGTCAGAGGCACATCAGAAACCGTAGAGGGGACCACTGACACGCGAGCAGCTGTTGTTCCCAAATATTTGTTCTCTGCTACCTGCATTCAGGCCAAGGTCCACAGAGCCCTGCAGGGTGGTACAGCCACTCTGGGATAGCTGAATTTGAAAAATCCTGGGTTTTATGACACCTATCTAAGAAATGGTGATGATGACCCGTGGCTTACATCCACTGTGTTAAATCGACAGTATCCATCCAGCCCAGCGCAGCCTGAGCCCCTCTGACCCCGGGGGCGGTAGGAGTCTCGCCGGCCGCCGTAGCAGGCAGGGTCCCATGGAGGCGGTGGGGCTGTGGGAGCCGTGCCCCTTGCGCCTCAGCCCCGTGGCTGCAGTAATTCAGGCTTCGGCTCTTTGCGTCCGGGCCGCGGTGCTGCCCTCAGCTGCCGCCTCCGCTGCGGCCCCCACAGCCCCGCCGCTCGGGCCCGGGCCCTTGCTCTGCGGGCCAAAGCTCCCCGCCGGGCTGTGCTTTTCAGCGCCGCTCTCCGAGCGGCTCCTGGCCCGGCTGCGCCGCCGGGAGCACCCCGCACCCCCCGCCGGCGCCGCGCCGCCTCCCGTGCTGCGACTCGTCTCTGGTGTCCCTTCGCTTTACACTAGGACGTAGCGGCAGCCCATTTCTCATGGAAATAGTGCTTTGTGTAACTGAATTGACATTTGGCCTTGATACCTGTATCTCCTGATAACTGAAACAAATTTCTAAAATAAATATTGTACTTTGATCTTCCAGCCCTGCATTTTTAATGACAGCTCTGAACATCACTTCATTAAGAATACATTTCAGGAGACTGAAATGCTCCGAGTTTGAACACTAATTATTTGTACAGAAAATTATGACTGCAACGTTTCATTTTTCAGCCCATTGGTTTCTTCCAGAAATGAGTATTTATTCTTGATTTTTAAGTAATGTGCTTTCTTGGATGCTGAATTATGGCAGTTGTAGTGTGGCAGCTGTATAGAAATTTATCCAGCTTTCCACTAACTCTTTTGTAACTTGACAAATCGTTTTGGTTCGTCGAGATACCTGGGGAAATAAGAGGATCCTTCAGAGGATGGAGGGAACCTCGGGGTGTTCAGTGTCTCCTGAGCTATCTATCCACTCATTTCGTTTAGAAACATTGTTCTGAATATCCTTCTGGCAATTATTAGGTTAAACGAATTAACAAAAACGGAGGTAGGAGTTAAACAGGGTATCACGCAGGACTCTGGGTTTGGAATAAGTTTGGGGATACAGAGGTTTAGGGACAACGCAAGTGCGAGCGCCGCCGTTTCGCTTGTCTGGCGGGTTATTGCTACTCCAGGGAGCAGAGGTGGGGGTCGGGCTCCTCCCGTCGGGGTTCCCCCTCGGCTCCAGCTGCCCCGGCTACAGCTGAAACTCGAGGGGACAGCGAGTGCGCTCCTGTCCCGATACGACTCTAGTGGCGCGGCTGGAGCTTGGCAGTGAGCGGGGGGCACCCGACAGCCGCGGGCAGGGATGCGGGCGAGCTGTGCCTGCGTGCGCCCTCCCGGCCGCGCTGGGGTTTCCCGTTTCCCGCCATGTCCCGTGTGGACGCCGCGCAGCCCCCGGCGGATCGCGCATCGACGGTACTGGGAGGCGTTCGTGTGTGGTGGATGGAGGTGCCGGACCCCGTGAGCCCTGCACCCTTGCAGGCGGATGGGGAACCCTGTCGCCCACAACCTCACCCCCTGGCGGGGGCTGCTGCCGGGCCGCGGGATCCTGCAGCAGCGGCGAGCCCTGCCTCAATGCATCAGTGCGTGGTAAAAGCGTTGGGTGCGGGACCCTTGTCTCCCTGTTGCCGACCTGGTGAAGCGGTTACCTGGCGCATGGGAAGAGTTTGATATCGCTGCTGCGTAGTGTTACACGGGGTCGAGCTTTCATTTCTCCCCAGAACTCAATATGGAGCCGTGGGAGAGGACTTGGCACTTTAATCCCTTCAAAGAAACCGATCTAATTCAAGCCCTACAACTCTTGAAAGTCTTTGAGCGGACAGTGATTGTTTCCACAGGAAAGGCAGATAAAGATCTCTGTGTGCTGGCGTTTAAAGAGACTTCAGTGGCGGTGCGAATACAATTGAACCCAGCGACTGCGGGGAGGATCGAGTTACCTGTGCAAACAGCTCCGGAGAACCAGAGCCAGCCGGCATCTGCCCGAAAGGGCACCCCCACCTCCTCAAGACGGAGATGAACGTCCTGGTTTGGTACCTGGCCAAACAGGCCTGCGTTTGCGATGGCCTCAGAGCAGATGGGGAAGCGGGGAGGAGAGGAGCGCTTTTCCAGGGCCCCCGGCGGAGCGCGGAGCTGAGCGGGCCCGCGGAGAGGCGCGGGGCCCCCCTGCCCCTCGCTGGGCGGCACATGCGAGGGGTCCCGCCAGCTCTGCAGCCCACTGAGCTCAGCAGCCGGCGGTGGCGGCAAGCTGTGACCCAGATGTGCCTAGTGCTGTTTAGAGGGTCAACGGCCTCTCACACGGTAGAAGGCAAGGCCGGTTAGATCCTTCATACACACACGCGTATAGACATGTATAGACAGAGGCTGAAAGGTGCGAGGTGAGGTAACAGAGCGCTTGAGGCCGACTTTGGCTTTGGGGCAGGAGGTGAGTGAGCGGGTGAGGCAGAGACCCGGTAGCAGCGTTCGTGCTCTCGAGGAGCCCCCCCGACCTGCGCTCCCCACCTCTGGCGCAAGACAGGCCGACTCGGCAGGCCCGCCAAGAGAGACTCCGGTCTTCATTTAAAGAAATTACTTCTTTTACACCCGGCTCCCGCTAAAGAAGAGGAAACTTTTCCCTTCTGTTTTCCTGCTGCCCGGTTTGTCGGTGTGCCGGTCTGAGTGAGCGCTTGCTGCTGGTGGCAGCTCGCCGCTCCTCCCCGGGCCCGGCTGGGCGCCTGGCCTGGCCCCGCGCCAGGCAGGGGCTCCCGGTAACAAGGGGGCAACGCCGGCTGAGCGAAGTGAAACAAATCCAGCTACCAGAGGAGAAAATGCGCGGTTATTTGCGGAGTCATATCGAGGGCATACCCCTCAGCCTCGGGGGAAGGGCGGGCGGAGGGAGGGAGCGGGGAGGAACCACCGCCAGTTACTCCAGGGAAGTTTTACGGCTGGGATCGACTAGCCCCGATCAGGTGAACTCGCTGTGCTGTGTTACTTTGAGTCATTAAACGCTATCAGAGGAATCCGGAGGCAGATTCCTCGAGCGATAACAAAGACGCGTTGTCACTTTAGGGCTCTGCCACAAATTTAATTGTGAAGAAAAAAAAAAAAANCCAGTGTCTTGCACATCCAACGCGAGGGTCTCTAGGCGGTAAGGGGTCCTTTGATCAAGAAAATCCAATTATTTGTGTATATACATTTCCCACATAGTGATTACTTCATTAATTGTCCCGCCTTTATCTCCTCCCTTCCCATCCCCCCTAATAATCAGTTCTTTTATCCAGACCAACAAACACACCATAGGAGCTTTGTGGATTCAAAGGATTTGCTTTCGCTTCTGAAAGAGCCGCTATTCTTTGATGATTGGGTAGCGGCAAACTTCAAAGCCATAAATCTTCCCTCTGACTGGTTGGCGGCCCAGCAAAGTCCTTATCAAATTCTTGGAGGTGATCCTGGCGCAGTCAGACAGTCCGCGGAGATCGCGCAGCGCGGGGGGGTGGGACGCGCACGGAGACGAAGACATCAGAAGGAAACGGAGAGAGAGGGGGAGAGAGAAGGAAACTGGGCAGCTTCTCGTCTTCTTCTCGGCGTCCTCATGCCTCGGCAGTGCCCCGGCGCCTTCCCTTCGCCCCGGGCGCAGTAGCCATGGCCGCAGTGGCTGTCCTCCGGAACGACTCCCTCCAGGCTTTCCTCCAGGTCAGTACCCGCGCCCGGTGTGGGTCGCGCTGCGCCGAGTCCCGCGGTTGTGACCCGCATTGCGCGGGGGCAGCTGGCGTCAGCCGCCTCCCTCCCGGGGCTTTACCGGCGGGCGGCCCGGAGAGGTAGGTGGGGACCCCTGCGGTGGTGAGGAGGCCGGGCTCGGGCTTCTCGGGCCGGCAACTTCTCTCTCCCGCCAACAGCCCGCCAGCAACTCCAGGCAGTGCTCCGTGGAAAGGGGGGGGTGCGGGGGGGGCGCGAGTGCTGCGCCCACAGCGGCTGCTTCCCCGGCCCAGGAGCAGCGGCGGAGCCGGCGGCACTGGCCGCAGGCGGGACCGCTCTCTGGGTGGGTCGGGAGGGCTGGGCCCGTCCTGCCCCCTGGGTGCGCGTTGTTTTCGGAAAGTTTACTGGCCGCGCGGGGAGCGGCGGGGCGGCCCCAGCCACGCACGGGAAGTTTCTCGCGGGTNTGCTCGCGGGTCGGTGTCGGCGGGCGGCGAGTAATGCGCTCTCTTCCCTCCTTCCCTTCTCCCCTCCCTCCCGTTCCTGCCCAGGACCGCACCCCCAGCGCCTCCCCAGACTTGGCCAAGCATTCGCCTCTGGCTCTTCTGGCCGCTACTTGTAGCCGGATCGGGCAGCCGGGCTCAGCGCCCTCGGATTTCCTGCCGGTCTCCTACGACCCGACGCTGGGATCCCCCTCCAGGATCTTCCACCCGTGGAGCGGCGAGATGCCAGCGCACTCCCCGGGGGGGCTGCCGCCGCCGCATCCCAGCTTGGGGCTCACCCCTCAGAAGAACCACCTGCAGCCCTCCTTCGGGGGGTCGCACGAACTGCCCCTCACCCCCCCGGCGGACCCCTCCTACCCCTACGAGTTCTCTCCCGTCAAGATGCTGCCCTCCTCCATGGCCGCCCTGCCGTCCAGCTGCCCGCCCGCCTACGTCCCTTACGCCGCCCAGGCCGCCCTGCCGCCCGGGTACTCCAACCTGCTCCCGCCCGCCCAGCCCTGCCGGCAGCTGTCGCCTAACCCGCCGCCCGAGGACATCCCCTGGTGGAGCATCCAGCAGGCCGGCGCCCCGGGCGGCTGCGGCCACCGCTTCCCCGCGGCCGCGGCGCTGCCGCGGAGCCTGGTGCTGGGGCACTCGGACTTCGCTCAGTACCAGACGCAGATCGCCGCCCTGCTGCAGACCAAGTCTCCCCTGGCGGCCACGGCCAGGAGGTGCCGCCGCTGCCGCTGCCCGAACTGCCAGTCGGCCGCGGGCAGCGCCCCCGAGGCGGAGCCGGGCAAGAAGAAGCAGCACATCTGCCACATCCCCGGCTGCGGCAAGGTGTACGGCAAGACCTCGCACCTGAAGGCGCACCTGCGCTGGCACACGGGCGAGCGGCCCTTCATCTGCACCTGGGTGCTGTGCGGGAAGCGCTTCACGCGCTCCGACGAGCTGCAGCGGCACCTGCGGACTCACACGGGCGAGAAGCGCTTCGTCTGCCCCGAGTGCGGGAAGCGCTTCATGCGCAGCGACCACCTGGCTAAGCACGTCAAGACCCATCAGAACAAGAAGCTGAAGGCGGCGTCGGACGGCGTCAAGCGGGAGGACAGCCGCGACCTGTGACCGCTGGGACAGCAGGCGGCTGCTGCCTCTGCGGGCCGAGCCGCGCCTCAGCGGGACCCGGACTCGGGGCGTTTCGCCGCCGGGGGCAGAGCGGCGGCAGCGGGGATTGGGCGGCCGGCTCTCGGACTCTCGCCGGGCACGGCGAGCAGGAACCCGGCTGGAGGCGGCCTTCGCGGACCCTCAGGCCCGGGACTGGACGCTCATAGGGCCCCGGGGCCGGCCCGGGGCAGGCGTCCGGCCCGGCCCGGAGCCCGGCTGAGGGGAGGCCCCAGGTGCTGGGGCAAGAGCGGGGTCGGCCCAGCCCGGCCGCGAGGTCGAGGCTTATAGACACACCCGGGGGTGAGGTGGCAGCGTCGGTGTGGCCGTACTGGGGCTCGGCCCTCGGTGCTTTCAGGGTAACAGACTGAAGTTTTGTGTACAGGTTATTTAATAGTTACATTTGAATACACGTGTTCCCCTCCGTCTTCGACCCCTCGCGGGGTCCAGCATGAGATGTTTCTGTAAAGCGACCCGCGACCGCAGCGTGAAATAAACACGTTCACACCGGGGTCAGCAGGGACGGTCCCGCCGCGTCGGTCTCGTTTGATCCTTCCCCGGGTGCCCCGCGCGGCCGCCGCCTTCCCGCCGTTTCCCTCTGAGGCGGTGGGCCGGGTCCGGCTCCATCGCGGCGGCCGAGCGGAGCTCAGCGCACGGTGACCTGAGAGCTGCTCATGGTAAACACCTCTAAAATCCCCGGAGCTGCTTCGGACGGGTGTGCCTGTTGGCTTGGGTTGGTGGGTTGGCTTTGGGTTTGGGCTGTTGGGCTTTTAAAATTATTTTCAATATTTTACTTCCTACACATGAAGGTGAGAGAGAAAAGAGAAATGCATGGTGCCAGTACTGGGAATGAATCTGCAGGTCAAGTTCTACAGACTGGAATTTATATTGTGTAGAAGTGGGCAGCAGTCAGTGTTAGTGATGCTCCTTCTCAGAGAGGTCCAGGCCCCAGGGCCGGTCACAAACAGTCATCCCCAGCCTAAGTTGTCTGTGGCACAGCTGAACCAAAGTATGCTTCCCGTATACTAACTTTCTGTAAAACTGCAGAATTTAAGGGCTGAGATATATGTTATTCTGCCAGTACCACAAAATGGCAGTCACTGTCCTGCAGAGGGGAAGACACTTGGCACAAAACTGTGTTTAAAAGTACCTGGTAGACTGTGACAGCCCTTAGGGTTTCTTATCCCTCACTGGGCATCACGTAAGTATGGGTTTACGCATATTTGTTTTAAAATAATACCTTTCTTACTGCAGTGAGTTGTCTATTTGTTGTTTTTTTAAATTGAAATCTGTATAGCCGAACAAATTGAGCAACCTGATCAGTAATTTGCTGAATTTTTCATTCTAACACTGAGCATATGTTATTTGCTCCTTATATTTTACAACATCAGCTTTATTTTCTGATTACCTAATGAGACAGCAAAATAAAAAGCGCCTTCCAAACTTCACCGGGACTAATCTGGAACTGTTCAGCTTCAGGTGAGATCCTCTGGTGGCAGTTGTCAAGCAAGCTTTGGCACAACCCATTGATAAAGATACACTTTGCCCCGGACTTATGAATCAAGAAAAAACACAGCTTGATAAATGTTTTAATGACAGGATGTGTAAAACTAATGTGTTTGTATGTATGTCAAATACTGCCAAGAATCTATTCTCTTGGGGAATAATGAGATGAGACAATACCACGAGAACCCTCATATCTGAAATAATGAGAAGTTAATGGACAGTTACCATGGTACAGCTCCTTAGCAATATTTTAATATTTATTATTCTGAATTAATTTGCCACACCATATTCTTAGGGTCAGCCACTAAATTAATAACCAAGCAGTTGTCTTCTTTTCTACTGAAGAATCTTTCATAAACTGTCCTGTTATAGGAAACCTTGAGAGGAATATGTTTAGCTTCATTAGTTAGCATTTCTTTGCAAGAGATTTAGGTGTCAGAAGTGTGTGGTTGAGTGATATTAAGTAGCAGATATCTTTAGTGTTCCAGATTGAATGACAGCAAGGCAGGAAATAACTGATGGACCTGATTCAGAAGTCCTTAGTCAAAAAAGTCTTTGAGACAAAAGTGCATCCCATTTACTACTAATGTAGTATTTAAATATTTCATCAGGAATAACAATGTTTCTTCTTTTTAAAATATTTCATGGCACACAGTGGCAATCTACTTCCTTTGATACTAAGTTACATTAAATATGTAGTTAGAGAATTTAAGATTGCTTAAGAAGAAAGTTTGTTTCACTAAATAGTCTTTCAATTCTGTGTTTGGACCGAAGTACTTAAAATGGAGGGTAGCAGAAAGTGCTTTTGTTGGTAGCAGTACAGGAGAAATAACAGTATCCAGAGTACAAAAGGTCTCTTACAGGATAGAGTAATTCCCACAGGGTGATGGCCTTTCACTGCTAAGTAAGTGCCAAGATTAAGAACTAGCATGAAGTGAAGCAATGTCTTAGATGGTTTCTGGTGCAAGTTTAACCTGACTAAGAACTGGAGAACCATTCCTCTTAGAGCAGATGTAACTAGCAGAAATTAGCCTGATAATGGTAGATGAGCTGATTTCTAAACTGGACCATTATGGAAAGATTTTTCTTTCATTTAAAGACAGGCTGAATTTACCAAGTATCTATGTTGTCTGGTCTAGCAGACTTTTGGGTTCTTATTCATTCCACAAGACACAGCTTGTACTGAAATACTGAAGGTTAAAATGCATACAGTCAAAATTAGTTAAAAGCCTGTCATGAGAAAGAGATGTATTTAAGTGAAAACCCACAGTATCAAAGGCCAATGAAAATCTTAATCTGTAAGAATAGCGCGCGCGCACACACACACACACAAAGGCAGAAAATTAGAGACTTGGGACACTTATTACAGTTACTTAGGTAAGTGAAACTAACAGTTTAGAATATTTTAAAAAATAATAAACTTATTTCTCTGCAAAGCTTTTAAATAGTTCATTGGGAAAAGGAGGTATATATGCATCACAGCTGTTTCATACTCATCTGTAAATAGCTAAATCATATGATAGCTTTTCAATTGAAATCATTAAACTTTTTTAGTAATATGGCATTTAAATATACATGTGACCTTTCTGATGTATAGGTAGAGCATTACAAAAATATAGTGCTTACATCTCAAGAATTTATTTCTAGTTGGCAAATTGCACTCCAAAATAAAATTAACTTTTAATTTTGCATTCACAAAATACATTTTATACTTTTAGCTGTTTCCAATCAACTAGAACAGCTGTTCATTTTATAAAATTAAATGATTAATATTCTTCTTAATTATAAATTTTGAGTACATATGCTGCTCAAGGTCAATTCATTTCCTAATTTTAAAACTTAAATGTCATGGGTATAATAGACATATCATATAAACCAATTCAGCTGGTAGTTAATTCAAATTAATTAATCTCAACCAAAAAATGGCATATTGTTAAAAAACTTGAGATTTGGTCTGTTTTCTGTGTTGAATACTGATTTTTTACACTTGGACAAACTTTAAGCAGAGAACATTAAAAAAACCCCACAACTAACCAACATTATTTTTCAGATGGGTTGGGGTTTTTTAATGTGTTGTTATTCAAATTATTTTTAGTCAAAGGACAAATAGAATAAGCCTTTCACCTGGGAGGAGGTTGCAGGATTGACATTTTGGTCCCAGCTGACCAGATTGTTATTGCAATAATCCAACAAATTTATAAAATTATGTTTCCTACCTCCTCAACTACTAGTATAGAAAAAGTAAGATAAAGTTTTTTTAAACTGTATTGGAAGATGTCTTCCTAAAACAATCATAGTGTAATTCTTCCTTCCATATTAAACTAAGGGTTTAACTTTTGAAAGAAATATGTAATTTTCCATTATTGTCACATTTTGAGAGGTGGCATTTTAAAGTAACTAAAACGTAACTATTTCAGTTTGAATTTGCCTATCTAGTATTAGCCTTGAATACTGAAGAAATAGGGAATATAAAATGCTGCTGTCTTCAAATTCTTAGATGAAAGATACCTTTTACTGTTCAGTGATATTCAATGACTCGGGAGACCACTCAGAATTTCATAAATAGGGCAAATTTGTATTTTTGTGCAAGTAGTTGCACAATTATTGAGGCACTTTTACATGAGCCTTGTAATAGTTCATAGATCTTGTCAGCTAATTCTCGTACTGAGCTGTAAGAAAAAAAGTGTAATGCCCAGCTTGTTATCAGACTTTATAATTTGCTATAGAACCTTTTTTTCTCTGTTATAGTTTTTTGAAGTATTTCACACTTTTTTATGAGATTCTTGTGAATCTTGTGGTAAAGATGTGGGGTCTGCCACTCTGGCACATGATAGAATCAGCCCACAGACTTATTAGATTTTTCTGCCAATCTTTTTAAAAATACCAAGCAGGATCCGTAAATCTTCAAGACTACTGAGCTTTCTTTGAAGGGATTGCCTAGCAGGTATCTTCAATAATGTGCATTTAAACATTGTCCTAGCCACTGAGGATGTGGAAATGTGCAGCAACCAGCAAGGCTCACCCTTGTCAGGTAAGTGTCAATATGCAGCATAGAGAAGAAGGATCCAAGGCCTTAGGCTGATAGAAGGAATAGTCCTGACCAGAGAAAACAGAAGTGCATGTAATTTGAAGGGTCTTTTAAATAACTTTATGGGGTTTATTCCCTGTTAATATTTACTCCCAGCTGATTTGAAGTCATGTAGTTGTTTCAGTATGGATAATGAAAATCAAAGAAAACATGTATTTTGACCTTCTGACTGTGACAAGTCAGAAGACGATTATCGCTAGTGAGATTTGATCTTTAACCTGGAGGACATCAATGCTGTTTTTCTTCTCATAATTTCTTAATATCTCTTGTGTTACCCATTTACTTAAGTACACACAAAATCCCATTGTGTCCCTGACCCACGCCTGGTCATTGCTTAGCCGTGTCAGCAGGAGCTGACCTGAGGCTGTATACAAAGCCTGTGTGCTCCTGAGAAAGGTTATGGACATCCACTCAAGGGCATGTAGGTACATGTAGGTACATAGTAGATCTCCATCTCCTCTGCAGGTGGCTGTGGGGTGCATCCTGTGCTGTGAAGTACTGAAGTTAATAGCCAGGAGCTTCTGAAGATGCAGCAAATTTGTAGTGAGGTATGAACTGAGTTGCTATTTATGGAACAATTTAAGTACGCTCTTCAATGGTGCAGAGGTCTTGTACAGATTCAGATCCTACAGTGCTGCTGTCTTGAAACTCTAAGATGAAAGATACCTTTTGCTGTTCAGTGATATTCAATGATTTTAGCAGACCACTCAGAAGTTCATAAATAGAGTAAATTTATATCTCTGTGCAGATAGTTATCGCAGCACTTTTAAACGAGCCTGGTACCAAGGCAGTTCATCTTAATCCACCTTCTCTGGAGTATTGGTCATGGCTTTTATGGCCATTAATGCCAATACTGAGCAAGTAACTCACTTTAGGCAACATCTTAATTTGCCCTTCCTGTCAACCTGTCCCATCATAAAATGCAATCTTTTTTACATTTGTAATTTTCTGTTGCCACTGGATTATAGATTTTTACCATGACAGTGACTGACATGTCCTGAACAGAGTATTACATCACCATGGCATTTAGTATGGAGGAATGATGAACCACAAGGGGAAAAATGAAAAATAAACCCACTCTTATTTAGGATACTCATATTCAAAGGTCACAAGGCTGGCAAACTTATATTTTTCACAACTTAAAGATTTCTGTTTGCAAGTACCAAAGTCAATAGCTTTATCAGAAACAATAGTGTGTACCTATGTTTTTGCATTTTTGAAAGGTAGGTTTGTCTACAAAACCAATATATTCCTATTATCTGTAATTCTCTGTTCTTATAACAGTACTGGGCTGTTTAAACAATATTCTAGTATTACCTGTATCCTACTCAAAAACATTTTTCACTCTCTTTTTTTTTTAACATGAACTAGACATCACAGAGCACACTTGCAAAACAGGCTCTAATTATAAAGGAGCTTAAAAGAAATTTTATTAGCCAAAGCCCATATCTTCAGTTGGGGTCATATTACACATGCTTTTCTCAGGATCAGATGGTGTGCCTGTGATCACCACATGCAGATCTCTCATCTGTATGGAAAGGAGATGTCATTCACTGCCACATTCACCCTTATTTCAGACAGCTCTCCACTGGTCTAGAATCCACATGTGAAGAAGAGAAAGAAAAATGTGCACTATTCACTCATTAAAGATTAGACAGGAAAGACAACACAGCCTGAGAATGTCAGGTGGTCTCAGCTATCATATGTTAATCCCAAAGGAGTGTGAAAATGGCTTCATTTCTTCCCCTCACATCTAAGTAATTCACTTTTCTTCTGAGCAGGAATAGTGGTAGTGTTTTGCTCTTCTTTAATTCTGCAAAGAAAAGCCAAGCACTTGACGTCTGCTTACTTTACATGTTCTGAAACATTGCTTGTGCTCCTTAGTAGCTCAATATAGGAAGCCCATTCTTCACAGCATTACCTGACCCTTCACCAGTGTGGCTCCACTGACTTCTTGCTATTAATTTGCTCTGAAAGAACTGAAAGAGTTTTAAGCAGGCAAAGATTACACTTTTATATTTTCCAAAATATTAACCAAATCTTCTTATGTGCCTACATGAGGCCTAAGGCTATGTCTGAGCTTCTTAATAAAATGCTTAAATAAATTGTATAATGACACTGAGAAGCTACTTGCAAAGTACTGTAATCAAAGCTGTGTTTGGTGGTTGAATACTTAGGTTAGAGAGAGCAGAACCGTGAGCAATCTTTTTAGGGGTAGTATGTTCTCTGTAACACTCTTTAAAACTGCATGTGAACACTGAAACTCTGCTACCCCAATGGGATCGTGAATATACAAAGAGCAACACTAAACATACTCAGCACGTCCTGGCAGTCTACAGGGAAGTGGTTTTTCTCAAAAGAGGAAGGGCTTGTTAAATGGTTTTTTCCCATAAGAGGGGGAAGAAAACTCTTCGTGGATCTGAAGATCATTATGCTTCTGGCAAGGAGCAGTGTGAAGCAGAAGGAAAAGCAGACAGGCAACCTTTCATTTTCATGGGCAATCTTTGCTTGCTCTCACAACTATCACCACTCGCAAGGAGTCCTAGTTCCCTTCACATCCCAAATGAACAGAGGAATCATAAGACATAAGAATTTTTAGAAGCCTCTAGCTGCTTCACTTTCCCCAGTTTCCTTACACACTCAGGAGAGTTTGTGGTACAATCCTGAAGTTTTCTGCAGGTGATTTCACTATGCAGCTGTTACATTGCGTTCATGGGGTTTGCCCTCTTCCCTGTCCACAAAACCCCAAACCATTGTGCCTCATTACACATGAAGATGAAAGTTTCCTAAGCTAAATAAAGTGATTGCAAAGTACTGAAATCACTGAGACTTAAATGTGGGAATTACCTTCTAGATTTATCATTCAATTATTTTTCTCATTAAAACCACAGTTTTAATCTGCTAAGAAATATTAAATATTAAACAGCCAGTAAAGCAGAATAGTACGTTACATTAAAATAATTCCGTATAAAATGTCTAAGTACATTAGAATCCCCTTTGTCTTTTTATTATATGCATTCATTCGTCCTAGACTTAATTTAAGTAGGTGTGAAGTGTCAGATATAATACTGAGATCTAGATTCTGATATAGATGTTAGAACCCCTAACACTTAGTGAGCATGTTCAAGAAAGGACAAGGAGGAGGACAAGTTCAAGCCTGTTTTTAATTAGCTACAGCAATTAGATGTTTTGAATACTCAGAATGATGTATTAGAATTACACAATTATTTGGTTTGTTTGGTTGCTTTTCAATACACTTGAGAACCAGCTCCTAATTAAGATACACACACTATCAAAGATTAAAAACTTACATGATGGTAAAAACAATTAGAATGATGATGTAGGTTTAGATTCCCCGTGGTTCTTGTACAGATCTGCAAGACAGCATTGAGTGTAAGCATATGGAATTTACTTTCTCTGCCCAAGGTCCAGAAACAGCTGCAGTATTTGTGTGCCCTACAGGGGCCTGGGTCACCCCAGAGCAGGTGTGATGCACTGGGACATGACTGTTTTCCCTGAACTGACTGAGTACTCTGACAACAGGAGCTTCACCCTTCACGGGAACTGCTGCAATTACCCATTGCCTCTGGGTAAGGAGTCGTTCCTCTCTGCACACGTCCTTCTTGGGGTGCTGCAGTCCTTATCCAGCTCCCAAGGCCAGACTATCAGATCACAGCAGAGCCTCTACCTGTGGAGCACATGCCACCTATGTGTTAATTATTTGTTCTTTCAGTTCAAAAAATAATCCTTCCTATATAAAAGGTGTAAGAGAAAAACACAGCATACAAAAAAGCACATTTTATAAAAGAGACTCTAAGATCCAATGATCCAGCCAACATTACCTCCAATTACAGGTGCCTCGCCCCTTTAGAATTAATAGATTATGTAATATTACCATCCTTAATATGTCCTGAATGTTATGCTCTTGATCTCAAAAGCAGTAAACAGTCTCTCTCATGAAATCTTGCTGCAGAAATGACTGAGTTCCTACCATCTCAGTGCCACATGAAAAACCTTAATCAAAGCAGCCAAATCTCTTTACTTGCTGCTGATTCCACAGCACTATTTTGTAGTGATAACCACTTTTCCCTATCATCATTTATTCAAAAAGGTAAATCAAAAGCATAAAATAGTCTCATCTGAGTTCTTGCCTGCAGGAGATGTTCTTCTCATTGGCTAAGCCATGAAGTCTTACGTCAGTCAGAGGCAAACTGTGGCTGACCTGACTTTCTCTTCTCCTTTTCCATGTATACAGGTTTCTTATGCACCAGTTACAATCCAGTCTTAGAATATGAATTTTACAAAGAGAATATTTGTCTTCAGCAGCTTGGCGGACACAAAGGGGTACTTGTTTTTAGAAAGCTGCAACAGCTTTTTAATTGCTGATCAGAAAGCCAATCTTCTATTAATCCTAACCAAATAATCAGAATATATCACTAATGCCTGTTAGTGTGAGATGAATTTAGAACTATATTAATGGTGATTAATACCAAGGATTTTGGTGAATTCTACAAATAAATGTGAATTCAACAAATAAATTCTAACCTCTGTGTATGTAAAGTCACACTTTTTTCCCATTTTGACTTTTACCCAAGCTTATTTTCATTTAAAATAGGTCATCAGGAATTCACTTTGAATTAAACTGCAATAAGCAACTCTTCATCTGAAAAGGTTCAGCTTTGATTGAATCAGCTCTGAAGACCTGCCCAGGAATAGGAGGCACGTCAGATAACGCAGCTAATGCCCCTAATTTTTTGCAACAACAGAACAGTGTGGTTAGGATCACATCTTCCCACCTTCAGCTCTCAGGTGTCAGTAGTTGGGCTTTAATTCGTACCTCCACCAAGTCTCAGCTTTTCCCTGACTTCTTTGGGGGGCTCTGATTCATGTATCTGGGGTCAGAGTATTTTAACTCTCCACTATAAAGCTCTCTGGGAAGACCTAACAGTGTCCCAGCTACATCTGTTTAAAATCATTTTGGTGCCTTGGGGTAGTGGGTGTTAAGGCCATAAGGAAGCTGCAGAACTGCACATGTCCCTGGATCCAACCAAATAATCATTAGAGAGTCCCAGAATGCAGGAAGAGCCCCTGCTACATGCAGCTTCCTTCAGCAAACAGCAATGGAGATGCTTGAATTGGTTTTCCCAGGGGAAATGGTAAACATAATGGAGATGCACAACGATCATGAGCCAGACCAAAGGTCTGTTTAACCTAGGAGTCTGTTTGCCAGTAACAGATGCTTAAGGAAAGTGGATTAAAAAGAAGGCATATATAAAACAGATATTCCCTTTGGCACAGCCTCTCAGCTTCTGGGGAACAGTGCTTCAGAAACTTCCTGAGCTGAAATCGCATTTTGTTTGTTGTGTTTAATAGCCACAGATAGGCCAATCCATCACAGATTTGTCTCATCCTTTTATGACTGGATTTACACTTTGTTGGTCTCAACATCCTTTGGGAGCTGTTTGAGCAGCCATGATGGCTTTATAACCGTTTCAGCATTGCCTGAGTGCCCCTTGAAACTGAGGAATGACACAGAATCCCATTCCTCACGCCATTCCCACCCACACGATCTCGCATCGCGCTCCTCCGGCTCACAATCCCAGCGGCAGCCGCGGGCCGCAGCGGCTCCCGGGCCGCCCCTCTGACCGCAGCCGGCCCTTCCCGCCCGGAGCAGCCGCGGGACCCCGACCCCTCCCTGCGCCAGGCGGCTGCGAGAGATCCCGGCGGGCACGGGAGTGCGGCGGTGCCGGCAGAGCAGCCCCCGCCGNAATATGACGGAAAGGTTGGACGTATTTCAGACCTTTTTGCGGCAACTTGGAACTAATTTCACAGAGTCGTAGGTCCAGGATACTTAACGTTTTTGGTATAGTGGGTTTTGGTGTTTTCGGGTTTTTTTGTTTGGGTTTTTTGGATTTTGTTTGGTTGATTGGTTTGTTTTGGTTTTATTTTTATTTTGTTTTGTTTTAAATGCACATGGCCCTCAAGACTCCTAGCTTTTATTTCAGTAACATGGCTTGTTCTTCTTTCACTGCAGTGGGATAAGCTTTGGCGTTGTCATAGTTCACTTTTTCTGAAGGTCAGATGTGCAACAGCATTTCCACTCAGAGCTCTATCCTCAAAGTTTGTCCCTGGGCTGTAAAATGTCCCTGTCCCGGAAGCAGGTTGTGTGACACTTTTCTCCCATTAGTGGACAACTTTGGAGTTAAAGGAGTGAGAGTTGAATCATATGGCTTTATGGCTTTCCAAACCTTTTTGTTATATGCCTGCATAACATGAAAGCTGTTTTAATTTAAAATACAAAATGTGATTAGACAAGCAGTCTTGATTACTATTTTTCCCCTTTTTTATATTATACAAAAAGAAGAAAGTGTTTAAGATGCTAACATCTGAAAGGTGATAGTTTTCTGATACAATGTACAAGATTTGTCCGCTCCCTGAGTGCTTCAGATGATGGATATTTGTTGCAAGAGGCATGGTTCAATGTTTGGACTCTGTGCTACTTGGATGAGGTTAAATAGTTACTGGTCTTTTCTTTCTCTTCTCTTCCGACACTTGTTTTCCTGCTCTTGAATTAGCCCATGCAATGCGTCTTTTAACCAGACCTAGCTAGTACGAGTCAACTGTAAAATAACCTGCCTGGAGCAGCAGGAGGGAACGCTGAGTCTCATCAGTGCCCAGGTTACAGAAAGTAAAAGCTGGTGAGAATAAGGCAAGGGTAGAAGCAGCAGCTGTGTGCTGGTGCTGCCAGCTCCTGGGGCTTGTAGTACGTGGAGCAGCTCTTAAGTAAAGGCAGAGTTGTACAAAGAAGTCTAGTAATTACCTATGCAGTGCTGCCATGGTTGTTTCAATGACCTCTCTTCCCTGTTGTCAGAAGAGTAAGTAGGATTGCATGTGGGGTGTTGATGAGGAATCTGAATTTCAGCCACTTCCACAGGTAGTAACATTGTTTTCTGCCTGTCATTTCACTCCATTGAAATTCCCTCTACTCCCCACCTGGAGCATTGCGTCCGTCTATGGGCCTCCAACATAAGAATGATGTTAACATTTGGAGCAAGTTCAGAGGATGCCAGAAAAATGATCAGAGGGCTGGAGCATCTCTCCTATGAGGAAAGGCTGAGAGAGCTGGTTCTGATCAGCCTGGAGAAGAGAAGGCTCCAAGGGAGACCTTAGAGCACCTTCCAGTACCCAAAGGGGCCTACAAGAGAGTTGGAGAGGGACCCCTTGCAAGGGCAAGGAGGGACAGGACAAGGAGTAATAGGTTCAGACTAAAAGAGGATAGGTTTACATCAACATATTAGGAAGAAATTCTCTACTGTGAGGGTGGTGAGGCACTGGAACAGGTTGCCCAGAGAAGTAAGGGATGCCCCATCCATGGAGTGTTTAAGGCCAGGCTGGAAGGAGCTTTGAACTACCTGGTCTAGAGAAAGGTGTTTCTGCTAATGACAGAGGGTTTGGAACTAGATAATCTTTGATGTTCCTTTCAATCCAAACTTTTCTATGATTCTATAAATACCCACAGTACTGAAGCAACTTGCTACTCAAGACCTCTTTCTGCTCCTCATTAACTTAAAGGAATAACTTTCTCTGACTTTTAAGGGAGCAGGGTCTGGCCCTGCAGTGGAATTCAAACATAAAACATCATGCTTTCCTGACAGCTGTGTGCCTTCTGTGGGGGAAGGCCAAAACCCAGCAACAAAATACAGCTTGCTTTAGCTGCTTCAAAGTGAGAGAGCAGCAAGGGGAAAATATTTATAATTTTTCTATAATAATCTGGTACTGGTGAGGAGAGCAGGGAGACATTATTCTGTTGCTTTCAAGGATGAGCAACTACTGTGTGTCGAGGAATTCTGCCTTTTGTTATTGAGCTTCTGAACTTCTAATTTGTATGCTATAGAAGAAATTAATGTATCCTTAAGACTGACCAGAGAAGTTGCAGATCTTTTTATTTAATGTTCCTGTGTTTTGGGGGTTTTTTTTTGGCATATGGCTACTGTGTCGCAGGCCGTTTCAGCCTAAGATTAAAGGAAACACAGCTGATTCTGTTTATAGGAGCCTTCAGATCTCTACTAGATTTTATGTGGATATGGTTGTGAAACTTGTTTTTAAATTATTTCTTTATGTTTAATTTTATTTTATTTTTCAGGGTTTTGGAATGTCAGAAGTGATCAGTCCAGTTGTATTTTCTTATGAAGTATCTGTGACCACAAATAATGTGGTGGTATTTTTAGCAAGAGTTTCTAATTTCCGAGTCTATTATTAAAACATTGGAAGGTGTGTTTGCTGTGATAGCATCAGTAACACATTTTTGTTTCTAATTATTTTATTTTAATATTTGTATCTTGTCTTTTGTGTGACCAGGCAGACCCTGCTTAAAACTAATAATGGTGTTGTAGTGTAGTATGTGGGGTTTATAATGTAGCTGACATGTCCATTTGCTGGAAAATTGCTCTGACAAGAGTACTCTGCTTGAGATATCTATCATGATAACACGTGTTCTCACTCATGTCCCAAATAAAAAATGCAATCTTTTCAAGACCTTATTCCAACACCTTCTTCTCGTGTTAAATGCATAACTATAAATACTATATTTGAGACTTTAAAATTACTTTGCACTATTTTTTTTATGTTAAACCATGCATTTTAAACATTTATTGTCTCACATAAAATAATAATCTATTTTTTTTCTATTCACTGATTCTTAACATTTAAAATAGCTTCTCTCTGTTTGTAAAATTGAACATTTTTTCCTAAGGATATTTTGGGAAAGAAAATAAAACCCACCCACATTAAAAGTTCAGCACACATTAGATACATGTAATTTGATCTCCATGCAGTTGTCACATAAAACAAATGGCACAAGATTGGAGACTCCAGTTTAGATACCATTTGAATTTTGTTTACATTACATTTTACTTTTGCTACATAAAACCATTGTGAGCATGTACTCTGAGAATTATACAACACCAGCCTTGTAAGCTCCTGTAAGTTGTATTTATCAACCATAGTCTCCATAAATGTGTGTATATGCTTACACAAACATATATGTAGCTTATTCTGAATGGTTTTTTTTAAAAGATTTTGTATTAATACCAGTGCACAGCAGAAGTCCATATAGAACATCTAATGCTCCTAGGAATAAAATCATGCACTAATGTTTCCAATATGTTATAGGATGATGTCTGGGTATGTGACTACTTGGGTGGTAGTTCAACTTCTACCACCTTTACACTTACCTTCCAAAGTATTTTCTTATATGATCATGAATCATCTCATAGACAAATCTCTTTCTAAGTACATGGAAACTCTAAGAATGCAATGCTAACTTTATTGTGGTAAATTAATTAAAAATAAAAAATAAAATTGCAAATAGGAGAACATTTATATGTAAAAATTATGCTAAATGTACTGCTCCAGTTGTTAAGATGAACTTACTCGGGAGACATCTATAATTGACAAGGCAAGAAAAGAAAGACACCTGATGACAAAAGCTTTTAGAAAGCTTTCATTGTATGAAGGCCATTGGTTATACTGATTTGGGAAAGTCCAGTGGTAGATGGTAGTGTGACTACAACCACTATTTATTTGTAAAAGCTTTTCCCCAGTATGATGGGTTAGGATATTATTTAAATGAAGTTTTTGTGTAGTAGTATGGAGCAATATATTATATTTGCACTTAAAATGTTCCTGCTTTAGATTTTGGTAATTTATGCCTTGCCTAATACCTAGAGCAAATAAAATGAATTGTTTTATTTGTTTACTGTGAATTGCAGGGATATTACTCCATGACAAGGTTACATTGACCTATCATTTCATGCATCAGCAGCTCTATTGCACTGATTTGATCGAGCCTAGTGGATAAAAAAGGCGCAATCCACCCAGTGGACGAAGTTAGAATTATAATAAATAGTGTGCATTCTGAAGGGCAAAGTAGGTTAAGTATAGTACTTAACTGCACTGGACATTATTTTTGTGCTGTGTCAAATTTTAAGCTTTTTTATTCCAATTTCTACATTCAAATTTTATACTTTGATTTTATATAGTTTTGGAGGTCATGCTGTACCTGCAGTTGAAGAAAAATTGTAGTTTTTTGTAGCTGTTGTAGGGTGCTTTTAAGTTAGGTACTTGTGAAAGTGCAATGCATCTCTGAATTCAGCACTCCTTTCGGGATGTACAGTTCTAGATATGCTGTTGCTCCTCATGCTGAAGAATTTCGCCATTGTACAGTCATATAATGTCAAATAACCCTTCCAAATTACATGGTTTGGCATCTGCTAGACAGAGGAAAAGGGCTGCATGGCTTACAGCTTCACTCTGTTTCTAGAGCTATCTTGTTCTCACTTGCTCTCCTTGAATGCCAGCAATAGCTCAGTGAATCAGGAGGGGCTGTATCCTGTCTGTTCACTCCCAGGTAAGTTTTTTAACTCCTGTTTTCCAAGGGATGGGCCAAGGTACCTGTTGAATGCAAGGTGTGAAATAACTGGTATATCTTAATCATTATTTTAATAAGATACACCAAATAAGATTTTAAAATTACTCTAGAGTAAGATGTATGGTCATTAAAAATTGAAGCTTAATTTTTTGTTTCTCTATTGGCAAAGAGTAGACATTAGACACATTTTCAAAATCTCTGTATGTTTGTTCCATATTGTTTTGTTGTGGTGATCTGCTAGGTCTACAACATCAATCTGTAGTGGTGAGGATTTATAACAGTGGAGAATCAAGGCTGTCAAAAATTATAATCACAAATTCTAGCAACTCTTAAATACTAAAGAGCATAATTGTTGCATTCATGTGGTTTGCTTTCTGAGGAATCCCCAGAGAAATTCATTTAAGCACACATGTAAGTTTTAGTGATCTCAGTAAGACATAAGAGCAAACTGTGGGTGTTTATATAATCAGGTAGAGTGTGAGCCGTTTATCAGTAGATAGATGGATAGGTGACTTCAAATAGCAATGGAGACCCCAGCAAAGGAGCCCACCTCAGGAACTTGTAGAAAACCCTGTGAAAGTCCTCACTGGTTTCCTTTTTTTTTGCTTCTTGGTTTTTTATTGTGTTTGTAAATACGAATTGTTTTAGTAACTGAAGCAAAGTAAAAACGTGCTGTCCAAAGACTGTTTTAAAAGAAAAGAAAAAGGGAGTTCTGCTTGTTCTGATGTTGAATGTCTGTTCAGACAAATTCTGACAGTCTGCTGTAAAGAAAAGACATAGTTAGTGTTTTGTTTTGTTATTTCATTTTCTGTTAGATATAGTTTTTTAAAAAGGACCGAGACCACAAAGGTAAGCATCAGCTTAGTCCAGAACTTAAATATACACCTCCTTTGTGGCCATAGATTAATTGAATGATGTTTTAAATTCCATTGCTTTGCATATTCATGCAGTAGATTAAGTAATTCCAAAGTTTCAGGTTATATCCTTGTGCAGATTTGTATTGAAACTGATGAAAATTTTCACTGCCTCAGGAATTTAGTAATACCATTAATAGAAAATGAATGCTTTTTAAAGCTACTATCTCTATTTTGGAAGCAAAAAAAATTAAAAATAATATATTTAGGGGTCAAATGGAAAATTATTTAACAATTGCTAACTTTTATAGTGCTATTGGTTTTAAAATACTTGTTACTTAGGGAAATTAACGAAGCATGGGGTTGAACAATTTGACACTGTATATTTGAAGTGGAACTTTAAAAAAATTTCACCATATAACTTCAAGTCAAAGAAATATTTGAGTTGAGGAACAAAAATTGCACCAGGTGAACCAAAATGTGAAACAACTGTTTTGAATTTGCTTTTCAGAAGCGGCACTTCAAGCAGTACCATGGTAATATGTCTTTGGTTTTGCAGCTGATCTATTACATGCTTTTTTAAGCAATTAGAGCTCAATAATACAATAATTTGTCACCCAATTAATTTTGAAAGACTGGAAATGCATGGATGAACTGTTTAACCTGTGGTTCACTTGGCGCCATTGTAATTTAGATCAAATAAAACCATAGTATTGGGTAACCTACATTATGGGAACACAATATCTTCATGTTCTGTGACTTGTCCTTTAATCTTTTTTTATATTTCTATTATAACTATAGGTGAACGTATAGGTAAATAAATGTAACATGTTTTTGTTTTGTGTAGAATGTGTAAATTCATTACAATTAGAAACAGTAGTTGAAAAAACATTTGTGAAAATGTTTCTCCAGTGCCCCAGCATCAACAGAAAATATATCAAGGGCATTAATGTATGAGGACTTCTGTATTGTATTATCTTTACAACTTGGAAAACTTAAGCACTAGAGCTAAAACTCTTATAAGCCTAAGAGAAACATATGGGCACGTCAAATAGAAACCAGGTACTATGTGTTTTTTTTATTCTTCTAATCTTGAAGTCATACACATATATCTCCTGTTATTTCAGTGCATCAGAATGCTGCTTCATTACAAGGTTCTGCTCCTTCTTGGGAGAGACAGTGTAAGGGCAATTTCAATATAGATGGTGTGCTGAGACCTAATTTATAGAATTTCTGCACTTGTACATATAGCTAATGCTAACTCAGATTTTTGTAATTTTGAAAAGAGTTGTATGAATTGTGGAATAATATAATAGAATCATAGGGTAGTTTGGATTGGGAGAAACCTTAAAGAGCATCTGAGCCAACCCCAGTTCCAACTCCCCTACCATGGGCAGAGACAGCTTCCCCTAGACCAGGTTGTTTAAACAACCTTTCCTTCCCAGATCTAGATTCACATGTGATTTTGATTTGTAGTGGAAAATATCCATTCTACATTGTGTCAGTTTTTACTATGATTTCACAGCGACAACTCCTGATGAGAAATACATTAAAATATTTTACGATGTTTGCCAAGTAGGACAACCTTGGAGGCCCTAGACACGATTATTAGGGTTACAATTGTTTCTCTCTTTCCTCCCTGACTGCTGTCAGTTAATTGAGGAGTTTGCTTTGGTATTTTATTCTTTGGTCTTTGTTGCTGTTGTTGTCTCCAAGTGACTTCACAAGGTTTCTCCTGGCTCCTTTTTCATTAGCTGGTCACAAGCTCCTGCAGTCATTGTTTTTTAGGATGGGGAAGGGAACCTTCATTCAGTGAATGCAACTGGTGTTTGTAGAAAATGCAACAGAGAAGGAAGATGGATAAGGAGAGATAGAATGGCAAAACCCAAAATACTGCCACTCTGCTATAACAGAACTAGTGAATTTTGTATTAACTTGTGAAAAATTACAATTCCAGAGCCATTGTCTAATAGAATCTTAAAGGATATAATTAGGGCAGTTTTCACCTTCAAAATTATTCATCTCTGTGAGATTTTTTAATTTGACTGGTTTTGCTCAATTTATAGTGCATATGTGCAAGTGGTATGCACAATACTACAAGTATTTCATGTTTTGCTATTTTGGGGTTTCTCTCAAGTTTAACCTGGCATCTGAATTTTCTGTGTCTCTTATCCTTAATTGATATCATCATTATATCATAAATGTAATCTTTATTTAATATCTCTATAATTTTATAGCTCTTAAATGTAATTTGTCAGCTTTCCATCCTAATCCTAAAATTATTGATGCCTTTAGGTATTTTATTTTTTTGCATTGCATTGCATTGCAGACAGTTACTCAAAATTATTATACTACCCAAGAGCATGGGTTGTAACAGTAAGCTTGATATTCTTCAGGTTATGAACATCCATTTCTGATTTGTGTATTTGTAAGGTTTTTCATTGGTATGGTTTACACTTTCATGAACCATAAGAGGCAGACTAATCTCTGGGGTGGGTTTTTTCTGTTTATTTTGTCATCATACATGTTTGTAGTACATTATGTTGTCAGCTTGCAGTTCTGATCTATGAACCAGAAAATACTGAGGCCAAGCAGTTTTTTCCACTTCTTGAAGAAAAGGTGGTGGGTAAGTTTGAAAATCACAGCTGCAATATTTATTGTACAGCCAGCCTTGCCTTTCACATTGAGAATTATTGTACTAACAGGAACCTGACTTTGTATTTTAAAAGCCATCAATTGAGAAAATACTTCTGTTATGACTGGAGTTTCTATGTCTTAAATATTCATCCTTAGTGTATAAAATGTTGAAGTAAACATTCTCCATTTGTTAATGTTTAATTGCAAGTATTCATTTTACAGTATATTGAGAGGAAGAAAAGAGTCAGAAATCCTACAAATTTAGAAACAGTATTCTAAATTTAGAACAAGTAGACCACATGAGGTCACACCAACTGTCTCAATATCAACTAACATAATCCAAAACATCAATAAAAACCTCACCTCAATAAAGCTCACCCTACACTGAAGTGGAAAAGGAATGCTCCAGAAAACTCTGTTAGTACTTGAGCAGGAAACTTTCAGCAGAATATATGTAAAAATTAGTAATGGAAATCAGTTTTAAACTGCCCCATATTCACAAAATGACATCTGATGGTGCTCTGAAATGTTACCAGTGATCATGGCAGTTGAATTGGGCCAAAATGTAAGCCATGTTTTTTATGAAATGAGTGTTAGTCTGAAGGATGTTAACCTCAAGAAGTTCCCTTGGATTCTATAATATGAGAAAGAAGTAATGAGAAGGAAAGAATTACAAATATCAGCTTAATCCATCTTTGAATACTCCCAATGTGGTTTAAATGTTTATTTTCTTCTCTCATATATTTACTTTAGCTTACACTGCTTATTTGTGATCAAGTCTTCCTAGTCCTGTATCAGTTTAGGATATAAAGATACCTGGGGCAGGGGTTGGAGTGGGGGAACCTTCCATTCTCTTGCCACTGTGTAGCTCCAGGAAACAGAAGCAAGGAAGCTTTGGTGGCTTAATTCATCTGAGCATTCTCCCATAAACAATTTTTCTGGTGACCAGCTGTGCTGATTTTAGAGCTATGTAGAGCTATGTGTATTTTTATGGCAGAAACAGCACAGAAACTCATCAGTGGGGAGAGTGAAGATGATGCAGAAACAAGTGAGCAAGGCAGCAATAGGAAAACAAAAAAATAAAACCCTAGCAGTTCAAATATTAATGACAAAGAAATTTCTCAAGATTCTGAAGAAAATTAGTGCGGAGATAATATGGTATTTCACTTGGTGATTTTGATTCTCCAATAATCTTCAACATATGCTGCTGAAGTATACTATTTAATCATAATTATTCTTAGAAATTTCAGTAGTCTTTACTAAAATTAATATTAGATCTTAGAATTTTTGTTGTCCTTGCAATATTTTCCAACTTATACCTGCAAAAATTACCTTTTTTTATAACTTGATGACACATGTAAACTTGATGTATGCAGAAGTAATTGATGAAGTATTTTCCCACTGGAGCAACAAGTTACATGGAAACGGTAACACAGATCATCAGTTACCAAAACAGTATTTTAGGAGTATTAGACTTGATACATTCCTTTGCACACCTTGAACAAGGGAAAACCAGCATGATTATATGAAACTCTATAATCTGCAAAACGAAGCTGTAGTTTTGGGTGACAGAAATACTGCCTTAAAATAAAAACACTGCTTGCAGAAGATTGTGTTGATTTTAATAGAGTTGACATTAATGAAATAGCTCTTAAGAGTATTTCAGCTGAAAAGCCTTGCGTGACATCTTTGTAAAACTTTATATCTTCAATGACAGTCTCTTGTCCAGATTTGGAGATAAACCAAGAGTCACTGTTGAATAAGTGCCAGTTGTAAAACTGATCAGAAAATCTACATAACTGATAAGATTAGGACTTGTACCAATATAATATTAATTTATTGTTATCATTTATAAAAGTTATAGACTGAGATGGTGCGGACTACAGTAGTAGCTGTCACTGTTGTGTGAAATATTAATAATCAACTGAGGAGGTTTGAATTTACACTCCTGAGGAATTTGGTCTGTGTGAAGAGATTATAAGATGGAGACTCCTTGAGTGAATTTACCATAGATATTCAGTTGTTTCTCTGGACACAGCTAGGCTGTAGAAAGGACAAAAATTTATTTTCTAGACATGGATAAGAGACAAGCCAGCTGCTTTCCAGAGAGAAGCAGAGCACGTCCCTTCTCACTTAAATTGAAAGGAATGAAAATTATCAACTTGTTTGAGGTTGTGATTCCTGTGTTCCTAATATTCATTTTAGTGTCCACATCATTCACTTCCTATTGCTTGTTTTTGAATTAGAATTTTTTTCTAAGAGAAAACAATTTGCTTAACTTAGTGAATTCATATGAATGCTTTTAATAATGACAGGGAAAAAACATAAGCTGGGAGTCATTCTTCCTACTTTGTAAATATGCTGATTTTTCTGGACTGGCATTAAAACTTGAAAATTATTCAGATATGCTCTTGAGAGTCAAATTCTCATTTAGTAGAGTATCTCAAGAATAGATCATATATATAAACTCAAGATGGTTTACATTTTATACTAATATCTGCCATTTTTATTGCAGACATCTCTGTGGGATGTCTGCCATATGTATTACCTCAAATCAGTTGGTGTCCACATGGTGAGGACTAAGTGAACCATGTCACAATGTTGAAAGAAATAGAAAATAAGTTAAAATATTTTTAGAAGTTTGGATATACATTGGCTGACATGCCTGTAAAAAGATACGCATCTAACTTGACAGATAGTGCAACTCTCCTGTTTTAAGGTGGTGAAAAAACACTTTGAGTCATGCTGCTGCAGGTAAGCTTTGTACCCAACTCTTATTGTATTTACAGTTTAATTTTTTTTAGATATTAAGAATTTTACTGTACAAAATGGGCAGTTATGTCGCTATGGAGAGTTGGACTGAGTGTAATCACATTCAGTAAAGTTAACTAATGAAAACCAAAGATAGCTAACATGTCATTCTGTGATAGCCAGAAGAAAAGATGCAATAAACATACTTTATTAAACATGTGAGTACATTAAAATTTAGTAATACTTTTCACTACAGAAATTTTAGGGCCTGGCATTGATATTTAAGTCTACTATATAGTAACCATTTTATGCTATGATTTTGAGAGTGTATCTTTCTTTTACATTAGTGTAAGAAAAATCTCTGTTTACCAATGATTTGTCTAAATGTTATTTAATAAAGTTTATAAGTCTTGGAGAAATAATAGGTTAATCTCCTCATGCTTAGATCAATGTACTTATATAAAAGAACTTCCATGGGTTTCTTCCTGCCTTTAGCTGTTGATATCTCTGTGTGGTGTTATTTTCCTTTCAGTGATTCCTGATGCAGATCTGTTTGGATAAATATGACAGAGAAAATGCTTTATCAAATACTTGTGCCTCTTAACAGGGCTTAGCTTTGCAATGTCTGTTTCTTTGCTTAAACCCAGCAAAAAGAACATGAAATAACAGGTTTTGAGATTAATTACTTTAAGAGTTCTTCCTGTGTTGCAGAAGTGCCTTTGCGGGTCTCCAGTACTTTATCTTGGTCCAAGGTACAGTAGCTCTGTATCCCAGTGGCATCTAAAGTCATTCCTGGAGTCCCTGTCATTGTCAGCATATTCTTGTGCTTCTGTAGAGAATTAATACAAAGTGAAAAAGATGAAAGGATTTTGCATCTTTTGTGCTTGGTTGGTTGCTTGTTTAAAATTTGCGTTTTTAAACTGACTGTTGACCAAAAAAACATTTCAAAGTAGCAGATCAATCTGTAATGCCTTTACTTGAAAAAGAATTTTTAAAAATTCTCCTTGGTTTTCTTTCACCCACCTGGATCCCTTGCTGTATCTTGACGAAGAGCCTGTTCACTCCCAAAGACAGTATTTTTGGGGTTTTTTTAACATGTTAAGAACCAGTAACCAGAATGCAGTCATTCCAGTCTTGCTTACTGCAGACTGCAGTCTGTTGCAGCATTTTATATAGCCTGATTCTAGCAAGAAATGGTTGTGTTAATATCTGGAGACATTGAGAGCTAATTTATACCAATACACAAGCCAGATTCCATGTCTCACTTTTCAGATACTGGAGAAGAAATTCTGGACCCTAACATCCTAGAAAAGCTACATGTTGTTCGTTCTTGCAGTCTTCAGATCCCTAAAGCCCTTGTACAGAATTTTCTCTGAAGGAAGAGGCCAATGGAACACCTTTACGCTCTTCTGTATCGCATGACTAGCTTGACTGTGGATACCTGTCAAATCTCTCGGCATTTTTGCTAGCTCATGCTACTTTCAGCGTAGTTGAGACATTTGTTTAAAGAGATTATTTCTGAAGGAAAAAGATGACCGGTAGAAGAGCGCTGAGGAGTGAAGTCCCAAGTTGGTGCTCTTGTCTTTGTACCTGGAGAGGAGTGCAAGTAGCCTTGTTACCTGTCCTGGGGAGAACAGAGCTGTCAGAAACCAGAACATTATCCATTGTACTCTCTTTAATCCCCTCCCAGACAGTTCCTTTAAACCCTAGCAAACATTAAGTATCCCTTAAGATTATGAAGAGAGAGGTCATGCTTGATTTGCTTCTCTTTATCTCACGTGCATTAGCTTTAAAAAACTTTGTTGTGGCTGAACTGTTAAAGATTGCATGGCTAAGTTCTGTCTCTTTTTTCTAGTGCTGAGTTGCTAATGCTGTCCCAGATGAGAGCAGCTCTATTTTTTGCTGTGGTTGTCTCCTTCAAGTGCAGATATCAGGATACCATCAAGAGGAGTCAAGAGTACTAGGTAAGTGTGTGCTTGCAGAGAAGTTTTGAAGGGCTGAAATAGGTGATGAGATTTTATTACATAAATAGATTGGAATGTGTCTGTAACAAGTCAACTCTAATCTGATTTTTCTGTCTGGGAGATGTCTTCAATTTGAATCAGCTCTCTCTTGATCTGGGAGTAGTGTTCTTTTTCCTTAAAAATGCTCCTCAATGTTTTCATAATCTTCCATACTTGTACTGAAAAGAGACGCCTGTGTAACAGCTAATTGCTTTGCTTTAAAACTCATGCACTCTTCTATTACCTCAAAATAGGAATCTGCTTGTTGTGAGAATGCTAATGAAATCCCCTCAGATTAGGGAATATGAACTATTCAGTCTAACATAGAGGGTTTTTTTCTTACCTGTCCATCTGTTTTCTCTGGTGGACAAACTCATATCTTGGTGGGCAAGCACATATCACTGTACTTTTCAGAGTACAGTGTGCCAATTATCCATCTTTGTAGCTGTTCATACCATCCAGTCTGTGTTTCTGTGCTTTGATTGCACTGTGCTAAAAAATATAGGTGTTGATGTTTTGCTTAAATCTCTTGTATTTCAATCAGGTACACTTAACCGTCCATTTTAGAAGCAATTTTTTATTTCAATTTCTGTAATATCATAGCTAAAAAGAAACCAGAAGAACGAAGGGTTTCAAATGTGGTGCTGCAGAAAGTCTACTATTTCACTGGTACTGATGGCTATTCAGGGCAAACCAACAAATTTGTCAAGGCAAAACCTGACTTATCCACCACAGAGGAAAGAGGGGAGAAAAGGGAAACAACCCAAAATAAAACAACAAAAGAGCAAACAAAAAACCAAACCAAACAAACAAGCCTAACTAAGTTCACAGCTCTAATAATTTAAAAAACTTCTGAGACCTTCAAAGCCCTTACCTGAAATTGTTATGATTGTGTATTTTAAAAGTAGAAGAAAATAATGTTTCTTATTTCCTGAGGATTATTTATGAAATATGTTTAATTTAAACAATCATGTGTTAAAAAAATCACAGAGTCCAATACCCCAAATTTGTTCTGAGATTGGAGAGTCAAACTGCATGGTCTCCTGCAGCAGCGTTACTGAAAATGCTGGATATTCTCATTGTAAACTGATGCCCTCCCATGGGATAAAAAGATATAATTCAGTGAGATGTAACAATTATGATAACATATCATAAGGGGAAATATACCCAGGCATTTGCTGTCTTGGCTCTACAGGGTTACTGGGGGAGGTGGGAAATAAATTTCCTTTCAGACACCGGGTAAAATTGCAGTCTCCTAAAACTGGTGGAGAGTGGATTTACTGGGTGTACTAACACTTTCATTACTTTTTCGTGCTACAATCACAGTTACCTAACTTAAGTAACTTGGTTTGATCCATCTAGATAAAAAAGGTTTTATTTTGTTAGTTTCGAAGTAAGGGGATTCTTCTTACCGCGCTTGCCTGGGGATATTGAGAGTTGGGATTTGCCACTGCTATTGTTTCAGGATGTGGTTTGCTCTTTGGGATGTCTTTCAGATGAAGCAGATCAAAATGGACAACAAGACATGCCAGCATGAATCGGGAAGGGGACATCCTGAAACAAGAAGCCACGAAGTATGTAAAACAATGTGCTTCATATTAGACTTTTCTAAATGCCCTTCATCACAGCAGTGCTGAATGTTCTGTCTGGCAGTTCATCTTGAGCTTTGAAATTTGAGTGACATACATGATCCTTAAATATGAGCCAGTTGGGTGCATCAGTTGTTGACTGTTCATAAAACCCAAAGCAAACATATCATTCATATTCAATTAATTTTTGTCAAGTGACAGAAAAAAGCAAAAGTTATCTGTAAAGCAGGGGTAAAAATTCAGTCTTCACCAAATTTCCATTTGTAGAATTTTCTGGGTAGGGCCAAATAATCAAAACACTAATTTGTTATTTTTTCTCTTGGTGTGTTCATTTTTTGGTTACAGATATAGAGTAATTTATTATCCGTATTTTTAAGCCTTGAAGATGATAGCCAGAAAAGTTCTGAAACAATTTTGAACGATTTTCCAACTCTTCTGTGTCAAGAGTTAAGGAAGTTTATCGTTTAAATTATTCCATTCTAAGATACAGGTAAATGAGACATATTTGTATACCAGAAATGGTAGGAAAAGAAATATATTAGATGCAGTAAATATACTGTGCAAGAATGTACTGAATTACAAATTATTATAACTTTGTTACTAAAAAAAAAAAAAAAATCACAGGTTGCAAAGAAAAAAAAAACACAAACCCACAAGTCCAGAAATATCACAGATGTTCTGTGTACATACTGTTGTATACAGTTTTAAGGAAAGAGCTTGCCTAATCCCAACCTGCTAAAATATTCATAATCCACACAAAATGACAATTAAAAGGCAAGACAGAGTATTCATGGAGGGAACACCCTCCATGAGGAGTGGAGGGAGGGTGGAGGGAATATAATAATAATAATCACCAGAAGTCAAACTTACTGGCCTGCCTGCAGATAAATGCATATAGAACATGACTATAGTTTAGCATATGAAGAAACAAGAAACATCATTGCACAGGGACTTTTCTTTGGCACGTTTGCCTTTTCATTGGTATGGAGTTACATTGTGAACTTCTTACAGTGTAGGCAGGAGGAACTCGTATCTTAAAATACTGTATGCAGCTCCGAACACAGTAACTTTTCAAACCTACAGGTTGCAATACAAATAGTAAAAAGCTTTTTCTGCTTGACAGTCATTGTTTATATTTCCACAGCTATGAACACTATAATAATGGATTAGTTTTTGTTGCTAAAAGTATTTATTGCATCACTTTCATTCCTTTGCCCACTCAGGATACTCAAGATTAATATTTTAGCATGTCCAGTTTGTGGATGGAGGTGAACTCAATAAATACCCCGTGGTCTGGCTTTTTAAAGTGAGTTCTAACTGATGTGCTGCTGCTTAGAAGCTTCAGCTAAGGGAGTTATATATCTGCATCCTACTGCCTTGCTGATACTGTGCAACAGTGGTCTTGCCTATGTGTTTTACATCCTCAGTAAATACATGGGTTCAAACCAAAATCCAAGTCTTCTGGGCCCCAGTCTGCAAAGAGATTCTCTATAACCTGTGCCTAGAGTGCACTCGAGCAGTAGGAGCCTCAGGGAAGGGACCGTCACATGCAGGGAGAAAACAGCAGACTGGTTGAGCAGCACAGCTGGAGGGGAAGACTTTGAACTCTCTCAATGAAAGCGGCACATCTCTGAGTGCACTCGCCTGGGCATGTACACCAGGCAAGGGTGTTTCAAAGCTTTCAGTTGGTGTGGCGAGTTCTGAATGAAGCCGCCGCAGCTGGAGTGGTTCGGGTTTAGGTCGGATTTTCAAGCGGGTCCGTTGCAAATGAGACTTATCAAGCATTTCCAGGCGTGCTGTACAGCCACGGTGTAGATGAGCGAGGGAGGGACCCGCAGAGCCCCAGGCTTTGCTGCTTTCCCCTTGTCGCCGCCGGGGCCGGGCCGAATAAATCGTGGTGATCACAGGCTCGGAGCAGCCGCAGCCGCGGCCGGGCGGGCTCTGCGCAGGGCTCTGCGGAGCGTCTGGGCTTGAGATACAGCGCCACCCAGAGGGGCCGTGGGGCGGGGAGCGCTGCCGGGATCCGTGGGGTTCGCTCTCGGTGTGTTCCCGCACTGCCGGGAGGGAGCGAGGGCGCCGCCCACCCGCCCGGGCCGTGCGAGGCCGCTGCCCGCGCCCCCGACTGCGCCGCTCACCCCGGCGGGGCAGCGCGGCCGGGCCGGGCCGGGCGCTGTCCGCGGTGCTGAGCGGCGTGAAGAGAGGGAAGCGCCGCGCCCTGGGCTCCTCGAGGCGCTGGAAAGAGTCGCATTTCCAGCGTGCCGCGGAAGGCTCACTGGCCTTCATTGCCTGGCTCCTTCCCCTCGCGGGCCTCAGATTCTACGAGGATGTAAATATTTATGTTAAACCATGTCTGCTTACTCCAGACACGCGCACTTCTGGAAAGTCAGAAGGGAATGAATAAGCTCACACGCTGTGAGGCTGCCGGGCATTCACCCAGCCGGGTCGCGCCTCACAGTGACTGATGGCTTAGGAAATCTTTGCATGGTCTTTCGTTGACTCGTTGTACTACAATCTTGCCACCCTTTCTTTTGAACTTTTGTTTATAAAGACAATTAGCTACAATTATAGTATTATTTCTCACACTCTGCACTGAGCAAATGTTTTGCTCGATTGGTTGAAACCACCTTTAAAATGATAGCCTAGATATGACAAAAGGTCATGTCAGCTACTGCCACTAATATCTGTAAAGCTATGTTTAAAAACAAGCCTTTGTGCTGTCGGTGTTTTTGTTACATGTCCAGTTCCTAGACGGTAACTGCTCGACAAAGCAATCGTCTTGGCTACTTAATCCTGTCAGTCGGCCGATTTCCTCTACAAAACGGGCTGGTAAGTTTTTGCTTTTCCCTCGAGTCTTTCAAAAAGAACACATCCCTGCTGCTCGTTGCACTGCCCAGCATCTCCTGCACAGGATGAAATTCTCTGGCTACATCGGGCTGTTTTGGCCGCTTTTGTCTCATTGCGGATTCCTGCCAGCCCCTTACGTGTCATCTTTTTGAGAAGGATTTGGTTTAGGCGTCTGCGTAGCTACCGTGCTATGCTGAAATACAGCACCGCCGTCACCACCATACAATGTTGTCTAAGCGTATTCGGGGTGTGGGATGGAGTAACGCAGACGTGGTGTTGTCAGGGGTACAAAAAACTTGTTGTCTTAATGTTTCTGGCTTTATCAAAGGGATGTCTGGTATAAAATCGTAATCTAATGGCAACGCTGAGGGCAAGTCACAGGAATCCAGGTGTTCCCCTGCAGCGGTACCCGTGCCTCTGCCACCCTCTGGCGGGGAGGAGCGGGGCGAGCCACGGGAACCGCGGGCTGAGCCAGCGGGTCACATCAGACCCTCGGCACTGCGAAGGGGGGGACAGGGGGTGTTGCTAAGCTACAATCCACATGGACCCCGCCTGGCTCATTCGTGTCCCGCACCATGCTCGGGGGAGGGCGGGGGCCGCAGGGACGGCCGGGGCGGGAGCTCGGCCCCGTCGGCTCAACGGTGCGCCGATGTGTGTGGTGCCTGTTAGCACAGCTGGCGACCTCGGGTCAAGCCGGTGCTANTCCCCTGCAGCGGTACCCGTGCCTCTGCCACCCTCTGGCGGGGAGGAGCGGGGCGAGCCACGGGAACCGCGGGCTGAGCCAGCGGGTCACATCAGACCCTCGGCACTGCGAAGGGGGGGACAGGGGGTGTTGCTAAGCTACAATCCACATGGACCCCGCCTGGCTCATTCGTGTCCCGCACCATGCTCGGGGGAGGGCGGGGGCCGCAGGGACGGCCGGGGCGGGAGCTCGGCCCCGTCGGCTCAACGGTGCGCCGATGTGTGTGGTGCCTGTTAGCACAGCTGGCGACCTCGGGTCAAGCCGGTGCTGTCTAGGGAAAGCCTCTAGCTCCGTCCGCACGAGGGGCTGAACGAGGGGCTCGCACGGCAGAACCGCCTGCCTGGGGTGCCGCCCCTGTCGCGGCTGGACAGCCCCATCCGCCGTGGGAGTCAGCCCCGCAGCCCCGGGGCGAAGCAGACCAGCGCAGCAGCCGGGGCCCGAGGGCCGCCCTTCCCCGCCCCAGCCGGCCGCCCCAGCGGTCCCCAGCCCCCGTGCGGAGAGGCGCGGAGGGGGTGGCGGCAGTCCTGTGACTCATGCCTGCGTCGAAGCAGATCAACCGGCGATTCACGCTTTTTTAAAAGCAAATCCGAGCACTTCTGGAAAAAAAGGTCATCTCGCATTAAATTCCGCGGCGCGATTGGTATTCCGACGTCGTTTACTGGCAGAGTTTATAAGCGGCGGGTCGCTCCCAGGCTAGAGCCGCCCTGCCTGCCTGGACTACAGCAATAAGAGTGTCCGCTCGCCCCCTCGGTAAGTGTCCTCTAAACAGCATCCTATTTTTTCAAGCCTTTGGGTACCTCTGGAGCATTTTTTCCCCCTAAAATCGTGTTTGGTCGCAGTCGTATGTATAGAGGAATAACGGGGTTTTTTATACTGCTAGCGCCCTAGACATAGTGTTAACCTGTTACTTCACTTCCAGGCATTGTCTATAAAATCTCTTCTTGCTTTATGGCCGTTTTTCTTTTTCGCCTTAAAAAAAATCAGATACCTGTTTTCCATTGAAATCATTGATCCGTTGCGTTTACACGCCGGTGTATATCCACCCAGCAGTGGAAATGAACCGGTAGGTACCGATTTGAAAAAAGCTGCTAACAAAGAAAGCGTTCTTTCGTTACCGCGACCTTCATTTTCTTTACAAGGGGAAGAAAATAAATCGCAGGTAGCCGTGGGGACAAAGAGACGAGCTGGGCACTGACCCGGCAATTCTCGATCAGCGACCCTGTATTGGTTATCGGAACGCCGTGTCTGCCAGGAAAGAGCTGAACATCTGGCGAGGACCGAGGGCTGGTCCTGCACCTTCCTTTTTCCAGGACAGACATGCCTTTCCTGCCATTTGCGCCGCAAAAGCGAGCACGGGCATGGGAAATCGCTGGTTAGTGTCGGAGCACATACTGGCCCCGATCTGCTGAAACGTGTGTGCAAATACGCATGTATGTAGCGCCTGTCATTGGACCTGGGCAAAATGCACCTTTGTGGTGCCGGGGTTTTGTCTGTCAGTCTTTCCTGAATGCTTAGCCTGACGTATGTTTGGTAAAGCCGGGAAGCGGGCTCTGTTTGGGATTCTAGGTCGTTTTGGCCGCTTTCACGTTGGTCTCCATTTGATGCGAGCCATATAATTGCCCTGCTCAGTGGACACCGATATAATTGCGATAGACTTCATGCTCTGCTAAATCCGTCATTCAGGCGCGGGGGGTAGCGACCTGGAATCTAGCGAAGGGAAGATTTTGCTCTTCAGTCTGTCGAGGCATTTTCCCGGTTCGGCCGTCGCCTGCCTGTCCTGCCGCCGCCCCGGGACCTGAGCGGCTGCCGCCCGCTGGCGTCTGGACGGGACTCCGGTGCGGTGCTCTAGGAGACCAGACTACTAAACCCGCCTGTTCTTCCTTCCAGCAAATTCCTTGCTGCCCACCCCTCAGAGGAATATCGAGGAAATACGAGCTCCGAGAATTGGGGCTTTTCTGAAGGGATGGCTTCCTCCGCTCCTTCGTCCTCCAACGATGCTCCAGACCCCACCCCACCTTTGCGACCCACAAGTAGGTTTTACTATTTTCCTGTTGTAAGTGTTTTGGAGGCTTTCTCCGCTTAGGCTCAGAAAGACCAGTTTAGAAACGAAACGATACATCTGTGAAGCCCTGTTCCGCGCCATTAAGCAAGGTGCGGAAAGTGCTCTACACAAAGAAACCATCTTCCTAGTGGGAACAGAAGTCGGTCCGTGACGAAAAAAATGCTGTGAGAAAAAACCAACCTTGGTGGCCGACATTGTCTTTATCTTTCAGCTACATTTGAAAGATATAGACAATAAACTGACCTCCCAGAGAGACAAAAAATAATCGGGATGTTGGAAGGGGTGTGGAGAAAATGAATCCGTTAAAGGGTGAAGTTACACCAGGGTCTTAAAGCGGGTGTCTCCCCGCTACATTTTATAAATGCTAATGCTGCAGCTTCCTTTCAGCCTACGCTGAAGCCTGTAATCAAGCGAAATTTGGATGCTAATTGCAGCTTTTCAAAGCATTATATTCTTAATTGCTTTGAATTCGCCTTGAGTTATTGAGGTGTGAGTGGGAAGTAAAGGCTGTTGCAGGTGGATAGAGAATCAGTTTATAGCCCTGCCAGGCAGTTCAGACGGTCGCCTACAGAAAAAAAAAAATTAAAAAAAAAAAGAGGCTCGATGCTGTAAAGCATCAGAGACAAAGAGCGGGCAACAGCAAGAAATGAAAGGTTGTCAGGGACAGCAGAGAGGGAAATGGCTTTTACCCTGAAAGAGCTACGAGGCACCAGCATTGGAGTCATTATTGTCATTATTCTGAAACTGGAAAAAACGGGGGAGGGAGAGAAGGGCAGCGCTGGGTCTTGTTTCAGGCGCGCGTGACTGGCGCTGCTGCCTTCGACTGAGGTGCCACACGCAGAAATCGAATTAATTGTCAACACGGCTAAAACTAAGACACCCTCTGGCAGCTACACCCCGCCCTGCCCACACGGGCTCTCCGCCCCCGGGCACTGGCAGCGCCCCTGCCGAGAGGGCTCCTCCGCCCGGTCGGGAGCGCCGCGGCTCTTCCTCCGCTTCCCCTTCCCCGAGAGTCGGGTCGCTGCCCTCCGTGCTTGGGTGAGCCGTCCTCGCCCCAGCTCCTCTGACACCTTCTCCCCTCACTCCCCAACGCCAGGTCAACGCCTCTCACCCCCCAGTCACCCTCTGGGGTCCATCGCTGCCGGACTTGCCGCTGCCCCGTCCGGCGGGCGGGGGACCAGAGAGGCTCGGCGGTGGTCCGGGGCCGCAGCTGGGGCCCCCTCCACCTCGGTCCTGGGCTTCGCTCCTTGTTTCTCCTGGGCTCAGTTGGGGCTGACCGGGGCGTGTCCGAGCCACGACTCCCGGGGCTGGGAAGTAGCCTGTTCCCTCTGGGGGTGCGGTCCTAGTAGGGCCGTCGGCGGCCCGTCAGTCCGTCCGAGGCTCAGTGATGCGAGTCCGATTATCTAGTCAAATACTATTTTTCACCCAATTAATTCCTGAACTCTTTTGTGACCCCATTTCACGCCACTTTATTTTAAGCTGCTACTTCCCTGGAGCCCCGCCAGTAAATTATGAGATGTTCGGGTCCCGGGTGCCTTCCCCGCTCCTTTGGGCAGGCCAGCATGTCACCTCGCTGTCATCCGAGCCTCAGCTGCCCCGCGCCCAGCGCCGCCGGGTTCAGAATCAGCCGTTTCTTACGGCGATGCAGCTGTGCGGGGCACCGGCTGGGGCGCGGCAGTCGGGCAGCCCCGCCGCCCCAGGGGAACAACTCCGCTCTCTCTTCCAGCTTACGACTCGTGGTGCGGCGTGGCTCACGGGTGCACCAGGAAGATCGGGCTGAAGATATGCGGTAAGTGTGGCCGTGCCTCCCCGTACGACACCACACACACCCACGCGTGACGACGCTGCTGCCCCGGCGGGTTCCGGGGCCCGCGCGCGCGGGCAGCACCGGCCGAGCGCCCCCGAGCCC